>CM049378.1:23556385-24156385 GCA_026937815.1 Etheostoma perlongum | reverse complement strand
GCATGAATCATGTTGAGCACATATCTTTGTATACATGTGCATGAGTGATATGGGTAGGGTTGTTGAATAAAAATTTTATAAACAGAAATGTTACATCCCTAAAGGTTTAATGAAACCTGACAGGAGAAAGGTTATGCCTTAAAACTGGATTTAAAGCCCACTGAGGCAAATTTGTGATTTTCTGCTATATAAATAAGATTTACTTGACTTCACACATGCAGTTGAACCCTTTAAAGCTACATTTACACTTCTATGTTAAACAAATATCTTTTGCTACGTTTCTGCCTCATGTCGACACTACTACTCAGGCATTTCCGAGACCCTAAAACGGAGAAATTTGGAAACGCTGCTGCCCTATTTTTGGTTTGAAAACTCCGATGTTGCTTGGTGGTCTGGATGGTAACAAACGGAGACCTTTGGAAACAACAATGCAAGTCTGTCAGTGATATTGTTTAGGTAGGTTACTTTCAATAACATTTTCACCTCGTCGTTGGTCTAAGCAAATAAATCTCTGATCTTACTTTTCGCCATTTTTGTTCTTTCTCCAAATAATTTTTTTTATTTTCAATTCATACATCAATGATTTTCAATCACAGTAATTTTCAATCTGTTTCCTGTTGCCAGTCCCATGGCAGTTTGTGAAATGGTGACACTATTTAATCTATTTATTCGTGTGCATGTGCAGGGACATGATTTTCTTGTTTTCTTTGTGGTGGTGAGCACGAATTTTAAACTAATGTATTTTAATGGGAAGCATATTTCGTGATAACAGCACGATTACGGTAGTGAGCAGTATTGAAAAGCCGAAAACAACACAGGACTTTCAGCCCAGAGACCAGGCAGTTCTTTTCTGCGTTCTTCTTCTCCTAACCAAAACCGTGTCATTGTTGTTGCAGTCTCCTGCATGTGACGGTTCCTTTCCCTGTTGTTTTTTTCGTAACTGTCCCGTTGTAGCACGTCCCGCGTGTGGCGGTCCATCCCGTTGTTGTCGCCGGTGTGTGGTGTTTCATATCCCCGTTGTTGCGTTACGCAGAGACCGCGGATTGTGTGCCGGCGGCCGTTGTTGTCTCCCAGAGCAGGCTGCTGCAGCCCAGTCTCATAGCAGCTCTTTAAATGGTCACGTTCCTATTTTGTGGTGACAACCGCTAAATAAACGAGAAAATCGTGTCCATGTTGAGGAATCAATACATCAAAATAATGTGACCATTTCACAAACTGCCATTAGACCTGGTTTACACTGGCATGCCCAGTTTATGGTCATGTGGTATGCATTGCCAGACATGTTAATATGGATGGAGATTAGTTCTGATACTGGAGCTAAAACTCATCTGTGGACGGAGATTGTTTTTGTTTGAAAACGCTGCTTCAAAATAAAAACGTCTTGGTATAGATGTAGCCTAGGTGTCTGTAATGTTAAAGCTCTGCCCATCAAGACAAACCCACCAATATCTTCTGGACTGAGACTGGCTTTTGCTGCCTTACCCTAACCTGGTGTCAATGGGGAGTCAAGGAGCAGCCAAGCAACATGGTTCCACCTGTGCTGATAGAGGTACAGTGAAAATGCACACCCTTGCCTTTACTTCATGCAGGTTTTACCCATGGGCTCTATGGGCTTAATGAAGTCAAATGCTTGTACTCACACAAAGTTGTACCTTGGGTTATGCAAATAGGCGGGCTTGGGCTCTATCATACTTCTGCAGTGTGCAATGGCATTTCACACACCTTAGCAGTTTGTTCAGTGGATTATCTTTCCAGCAGATTTGTGTACTTCCAACACAACTCCCATTTGATTCATTTGTTTGCTTTAAGTGTATGAGTCCTTCAGTCAATCAGTCTGTCAGTGCTAACTATGTTAACTGATACTGACTGTATGCCAACTGATCTGTTAGTGGCATCCTGTGAGCTGTTGTTGGCCTACTCTACCTCCTCTTTAGGTAAGGAGTGCCTGTTTGTCCCTGACTGCTTTATTAAACCAAAAATAAAAGTAATTCACTCAGGTTTCTTAATTTCAGAACTAAAAAGGGCTCTTGGATTAGTGGAAAGACATCTTCAACTATGCAGCTTTAATTTAGTGGATAATTTCATTTTTCCTCATTGTTGTACCACCTGGATGAATGAGATTAATCCAGCTATGACAGGTTGTGTTCTATGATTCATTATTATCACTTAGAGACTTAGGTGGGAGAGACCGTTGTGATTGAATCGTAGGCTTAGTGATCTACTACACTGTGGTCTACAGTGACGGAGGCTTGTGTCACATGCACACTTGCATTATAGGACAGAGCTGTCAAAAAGGGCTTTATACAAAGCACTTTGCATCGGCTCACACAGCATAGACAAAATATCTAACCACTCTTGTTTTTAGATTGTTAACTTTTTCATCCATCCATTGCACTCTTATTACCAGCCCCTAGCATTCAGCAGTGGTTAACTCAATTAAGTAGCTCCATTATAATTAGTGAAAGCTGGAATGGCTGCCATCATGAAGCTGATGGAGGACTTGGTTGCAGCTTTAACCTGCTGTTTACATGCAAAAAGAACTCACTTGTCTCTATGTGGTTGGGCTTAGAGGTGGAAAAAGACACAGTTGGACATTGATTGAGGAGCTGCAATTTACATGCTGCAGAGATATGGAACAAGGTCTGCTCCTGGGGGTTTTGCCCCCTGAAATAGGATAAAGTTTGTCTAGTAGGCCGTGACATAGACATTAGTAAATGGGCAGATTCAGATCTGTTGGGTTGAAGAGGATAAACAGCCAGATACTCATAGAAACAAACAGAACAATAGGCAGGCCGACAGACAGACCTGCACAAATGTGATGTGGAGTAAATGCAATTACAGAGAACCACGGGGGAGCATATAAAACAATACGGTTGTTACACTTTCGTTATTGCCAATATCAACAATGCTTAGCCATTACAAATGGAGAAAAATTACTATAACAATGTGAATTTGATGATTGCAGTCTCTTTCTGAAACATATTACATTTCTGATTGAATTATTGTGGTTTATTTTCATATAAATTGGCCTAACCTAATTAACAGTGTTGAAACTGAGTTCTGAGGGTTTGTCTTTGAAGTCTTGCCCTCTGCATACAGTTAGAAAAATGTGTCTCATGTGTCAGGCAGTTCATTCTCTCCGCTCTGTGGCTTGGTAGCACACTCACTCTGATCACGATTAAGCTGGTGGCCAAAAACAAAGAAAACAGAGAAACTCATTACTGCTCTTCTGGTATCCAGTTGGATTTTTGTTTAAGTCGGAGTCTGCAAAACATTCCAGAAATAAATACAGCATGTGTGTGTCTGTTTTGTGTGTGTGCTAGTTTGCATGTGAATCAGTTATGCTTTGTCCTGTTGTTCTGTCCACAGGGACCTCATCAATCTAAAGTAGTTATGGGTCTTTGGCCCTGTGCTTATATTGATTTTCAACCAACAAAATTTAGACATGGGTATTTTTACCAGTGTACATTTGTCTCTATAATGGTCCTGCAGCCATTGAATTCTACAAACGTTTTCACATTTAAAGACTTACAACAGGCTGATGCATGCATGCTTGCAATTCTCAAATCCATATTTGGGCAAGGCTAAGACAGTCCTACCATCCTGCTTAATCTGTCTCTGTCACATCACTCTGATGTATTTCTCTTTATCAGATCTTATGCCCTCATTGTCTGTCTCTGCTTTGCCAATAGCTGCCCCTGGACAGACATAGCCGGGCAAAGATCTCATAGCCTCTCATCTCATCGGCAGGCAGAGGTCCAGACAATCCCTTTAGAGGCAGCAGATCTCTGGCTTCTCTTCTCCTAACTCTCAGTGGCTCAACACCACCAAACAATCAGCCAATAGCTCTGTGAGGCCAGAATCAAAACTGAGAGGAAGGCCAATAGGAGGAGTAATTAGTGCTCGGCACAACACTTCGGTAAGATTCTTTGTGTGTGTGTGTGTGTGTGTGTGTGTGAGTGAGGTATAGAAAAGAGGAGGAAGTGAGATAGAGAAGAGCAACAGAGGGAAGGACAGACAGATGGAAAGAGAGATGGTTCGTCCTTGTGGAGTCACTGTGCCCCTACTACAACAGAAACCCAAGAAAAGTGATTGCCTGTAAGGGTGGTTTCCCGGACCTCATTAGCAAAATGGTTTCCCATGGGGTAAACGTTACAAATCCGAATTCAGGCCAAGGTGTGTGGACCATCCATGGATGGTCTGTATGGGTATAAGTAACACATGTCATATTGAGGGCTGCTCTAAGGGTTAGGGATTTGAAAGTCAATCTATTTGAATAGGATCCTTTTGTTATGAGTGTGTGCGATCAGTGAGTCTGTCTTCCTATACCCTCAGTATGAGGTTTGGTTTCAGAACAGATGCTCCTGGGAAACTTTTGCTGCGTGTATAGGTCATAGCTTGCTGTGTCTTTATTAACTGCGTCCCTCAGTCTGTCCTCTGAATGTCCTGTACAGCATTTGTTACTAAGTGACAGCACTGGACAGTAAGGTCAGAGCATAACCTCCACTGAAAACTTACTGCTGTTAAATACATTCTTGAGTCCTATACTAGGACTAATTATACTTGGTAATGTGAGAGTTGCAGAGATCTTTGGTGGTTTTAATCCCATGGAAATATGTAAATTTCTAAATTTAAAATTCCAACGCAAATGACCAAACCCACTTTGATAAGGACTGTAGTCCCTTGCTAAATCTGTGTCAGTGAAGTCAGGATAATTCCATCTCGTTTTACTTTCTTTTATTTCTTCCACATTACCATTTTCTTCTTTGTCTACAGTCAAGAAAATTTGATATTAGTGATTTTGAGCAAAGTTATGAATGCATTTTCTGCAACAAAAAACAACAACAACTAACTAAGTTCTCCCTCCCTAAATCAGAAAGTTAGGAAAAGTGCGGCCTTGACTTTTTCCCCCCAATATATTGTCATTTGCAAATGTGTTATAGATAAGAGCCTTGGTAATGGTAATACAAATTTCAGAGTGTGTCAACAACAAAACTAATAGATGATGGTAAGAAAAAGACAGAAAGAAAGGAATTTTCTACCTCAATCTACAGTAGTGATGCTAAAATAATATCTCTCTAGTATACAGATTAAGAACAGCAGCTGCAAAGACATACAATGCACACTGACACACCACACACAATAAAAAAACAAAACAATTTCCCATCATTTTTTGAGTTCCAACAAACTGAATTGAGTAAATGAAAATCAGTGTACTTTGCCCAACACAGTCATTGACATTAGGGTCACTTGGTTATAAGGGAGGCTAGGAACCAGGAGTTTGATTTCCCTGTTGGAGTGGAGACCCTTGATAATCCTTCACCCTGAAAAACAAGTGAAGAAAAACGCCTCAATAATCACACTTTGAGTGGAGCTCTAATCCCCAAACATCTGACACAATTACACCTATTAACACAGGTAATTAAACTCCACAAAGCACACACACACATGCCCCTTGTGAATTGTGAGCACATATGAGATGAGAGAAAGAAATGTTCAGGCAGGTTTGTAAGAGTGTAATCCTGTATGTAAAAGCAGGCTTTTCTTTTAGATATGATATGTGTATATGTTGCATGTGCAAGATACTGCAGATATTGCCATTAGGGAGATTTTTGAATCTGTATTCTGTTAGGAAATCATATACTGTACTTATTGAAAAAACATCTCTCCATGCCCCGACAAAGAGTCAACACGTAAACACACAGCCCATTTACTATGTGAGATGGGTGGAGGGTTGAGGGAGATGAACGCTGAGGGCTATCTCAGCTCAACTGATGTCAGCTGGAGTTTGACGTGGATTACTGACAAGAGAGGTGAGAACAGGAAGGGAAGACAGACTGAAGGAGAGGAAAAGGAGCAAATGGAGAAAGGAGGAATGTCAAATCTGGTGCATTGGAAGTGATTTTGGCAGGAAACCTAAGTTACCATAGCGACCTAGAGAAAGCTCTGCAGAAAGTAAGAGGCGAGAGAAAAACAAAGACAAGAGAAAGAGAGCAGACCTTGAGGTATTGTCTCTCAATGTCTTTCATAGGAATATTTGGGACATGAGTGTTACTTAATAACTGTGTATAAATACAGGGTCTTTGGCAAAAATGGGCTGTTGACTCTGTTAATACTGAATGCATATTATTGACACAATTCATGTATTATTTAACTTGATGATCAGGGAAACATAGGTTTTTGCTACTACTTTGTTTCATTTATTATTGACACCCACTCAGGTTAATCAATTTCCTTGTTAGGCTCATCAGTGCACAGCTCCACAGTCTGACAATCCCTGGCTGTAAGGATATGAAACAGAACTACACATCCATTTACTGTACATCAGTACAGCCTTTGCAATGTGGACAGTAATTGCTAGTTTTAGATGCGCCGGACTGCTGAGACCGCTGACTTTAATAAGCATATTCACCAGCATGAAGGCTCAGATAGGGGTCCATATAGAATCAAGGAGATAAATAAACATGCACCCGTGCATGAATCCACATGCTATTCCTCTTTATCTCTTCATCTCTGTCTTTACTTTACATAATGTACAGTATGGTACATCCGTCTCTTGGCGGTGTTTAGGCTACACCATGGATGTCCAGTAATGCTTCGTCTTTTGCTACCAAGATGCCTCTAACTTTTTTTCATCTTAACCACATATTTAGTAAGGCTTGGACAATCACTAGCATTAGACATATAAGGACCACCAAAGTAGATGACTGACTGATAACTGATGTCTTATTAGTATTACATTTCTTATTTTACCTACCCTGTTTGTTTCCCCAGAAGTTCAGCTGTCATCATTTTCCAGAACTGAAAGAAGTATTCATATCTTTACACACAGAACAACATTATAAAAAATATATATACTAATAATATGTACTTATAAAAAAAATTAACAGTAAGTAAAAGTATCAAAGTAGTATCAACAAAATGTTGTAGAATGTAGAATTTATCCTTAATATTAATTTTGTAATTCAGAATCCTTATCCAGTATCAATATATTGTAAGGGATTATTACCAATGATGCATTACGTAACATATTAACAGTAATGCATACAATTTAAATACTCAAGTTATGTAAATACAAGTAACAAGAAAATGAGTTAGTTTTTAAAGAAATGTACCTTCCACCACAGTCATTTTCCTACAGTTCAGGCTCCGTTCAACAGCTCTTACAGGAGCAGTTTTTATGCAGATGAAACTTTAATAAACTCCTGGTAATATAATTTGTCGACAGCGTGTTTAGAAGGCATTAATGAACAAATAGGACTCATCGATCTCTTCTATCCTGGTTGTCCAGACTTATTCCTGGTTGATCTCTCTCTCTCTCTCTCTCTCTCTCTCTCTCTCTGTGAATGCTCTCCAAATGTCATGCAAAGACATTCCTTGGCCAGCCCCTCACTCTCCTTATCACCCAGGATTTGTGTGTGTGTGTGTGTGTGTGTGTGTGTGTCTCTGTGTTTGCATGTGTGTCCTTGTCTTTGTATGTCTTAGTCGACATTGCTGAAGGGTTGCTTTGTTTGTATGTTCTGGAGAGGCTTAGTAGATGCCACTCAAACTCAAGACAGTACAACGTGACTTGCTACTGTCACATTTTTTGTGCCCGCTGAAATGAAAATGTCTTTTTACCCAAGCAAAGGTGGATTGGTAATAAATCATTCCATTTTCAATCACTGCATGTTTTGTCCCATTTGGAGAGATTGCTACTGTTCACTTCCTGTTTATTCCCATTTCTGAGCGAGAGCTGTATGTGTGTGTGTGTGTGTGTGTGTGTGTGTGTGTATGTATGTATGTATTTGTGCGGTTTCATGTGGCACTGGCTGTGTGAAAAAGATTAAACATCTCCAACAAGAAAAATCTAATTTCTCTCCCTTGCTCTTTTCCAATGCATTTGTCATCATCTAACAAACATTGTTGTTAAAAGTCCCAGGGAGGGTATCCAGCATGAGACTCTGTGTTTGTGTGTGTGTGTGTGTGTGTGTGTGTGTGTCTGTGTGTGCAGTTGAAGGCTACTGAAAGTGTTGAGAGCTTGTTTATTTCTGCGGCAAGTGATCATCTTAGTTCCACATGGTACAATGATCGATTTCATGTTTTGCTGATAGTTGTATGGTATCTATTGTGCCTTTGTGTGTGTGTGTGTGTGTGTGTGTGTGTGTGTGTGTGTGGGGGGGTTAGGACGTGAAATTGTCTGACAAAAGCTTTCTTCTGTGTCGCTCTCAGAAATGCTGTAGGGTCTCTATGGTTACCAGCAAGCATGCTTCTCTTGCTTATGTTCCATAGAGGTAGATTCTCCCATGTGGGTAAATCAACAAAAAACATGGCTTCATATACAGACCTGTAGCATTATGTAACAAATAGAATTCCTATTTGTTCACTTTGCTATTTATTTTACTGCCTGTAACACTATGAGATAGCTCTTGCATTCAGAATTTCACTCTCTGGGTTTTTTACGACCATGACTCGTCCCGCCAAGTACCATCTTTAAGTTTAATTTTACACACTGCCGTTTACAGTCCAGTTGAAGCAAAGTACCAAACATAATTATTTTTATTATGGGACAGCTAAAAACACAAAAGAGGAGAGCGAGGCGGGAATGACATGCAGCAAAGGGCCACAGGTCAGCATCAAACCCGGGTCCTTCCTTATCAAAGAGTAAACCTCCATATATTTGCGCCCGCACTACCAACTGATCTATCTGAGTGCCCCAAAATTTTAATTTTACGGCTTTCCCATCCCATTTCCCTTTGTGTAGATGCAGTCATACATACATTGGGATAATTTTGGTATGAATGAAGGATCCATAGGAAGCTTTAATCATCCATCTGTTGGCCCTGATTCACAAAACACACACATACAGTGAGACAAAGAAACCAGGGGGAGGGGGCAGCTGATAATTGGCAACTTCTTTTTCATGAGCAAGTGTTTGTTTTTATGTCAATTAACAAAACAAGGGTTCAGCTTAATGAGGCTAATGAGGAAGCACCTCATTTGGCTCTGCTAGTTGAACGATCTGTCAGTGGAGGAACAAAACACACAAATACATACCTACACACGCACACACGAACACATACACACATTTTTTTACTCAAAAGGACACATACAATATATAAAACAATGACAGGAAAAGTTGATCTGTGTTTTTAAAAAAAAACATAGAAGTTAAAACAATTACAGACAATATGAGACATAAGAGCGTGTCTCAGGACAAATAACAAAAGCAATGTCTGCAGCTCACAAACAACACACATACTTTATTGTTATTATTATTAATATTATTATTACAATTTATACTCTGTTATTATTACACACATTACACACAGGCCTGAATTACACACACATACTCAGTACCTGTACATGCTAATGGAGAGATGTCAGAGTGAGGAGAAAACAACATACACAAATGCACACACAGACAGAAACAAGACAAGGGACCAAATACTTCCGCAAACAGAAGCAAGAAGGCTGCAGCACCAGACTACAGGATGGCCCTTAAAGAGTCAGCAACACGCTACCAAAGTTTTTTATGGCGCTTCATTTAGATCCGTCACGAGGCGGTTTCCAATGTGTTGCAATCATCTTCTCAGCAGCCATGAGTCCAGCACAGCACGTTTTTTACTTTTAGAGAGCTGGAGGGCTGACAGATCATTCAGAATGAAAACATTTGCAGAAACATGTACAGTAACATTAATCAGGGCAGATATTTTAGATGCAATTTTGTTCCAGAACTGACCAACAGGAGAGCACTCCCAGAACATGCAAAGATAAGACTTGCCCTAGCCTTCAGTGGGCAAACTTAAATCATATTTGTATGATTGCCTGAACAAATATTGAAATCTATTGAATTATTATGTATATATATATATATAAAAAACGCTTATTTTCAGCCAAAGAAAATATATTTAATAAGCATTACACTCCACCTAGTTAGATCTTTCAACTTGATTATTTAAATTATTAATCAGTCCGAGTCATCATAACTAATAATGACTGTAATCAGAGTCTGTTTCATGGTTGTTGATGAATACTCTCCATTTCCATTATCATCATCATGGGTATGGTTGTCTGTGCAATCTACCCCGTAGCGATGCGTTGAAGTTTGATGATGCTGATAAGGCTAATCAGCAAGAGACAGAGAGAGAGGGGGGGAGAGAGAGAGAGAGAGAGAGAGAGAGAGAGAGAGAGAGAGAGTCCATGTCTGTATGTGTATGTGCATATGCAAGTGAATTAGAATGTGTTGAGTATGTGTTAGTATGTACATTAGCTGTGTTTATTAGCTCTGGGGACAACAGTGTCAAAATTAGTCCATGCTCTTCTAGTGGTGGTGGGTTTGTTGTGCAACAGTAAACACTGTTGAAGTAAATTCTCCAGAGAAAGCTGTAAGCACATTCAAAAAGAGTTCAACTAAGAACATTCCTCTTAATTATCACCATCATTCCTAATCCAAATTCAATTCAGGTATAAGACTCGGGACAGATTGATTCCATTCCTAAATGAGGAATTCGTGAAGCAGGGATCTGACGTTTATAATACAATACACTTTTTCCCCCCACATGCTACTTTTGTGGATTTTTAATTAACTGAAGCAGGGAGACAACCATGTGGTTTATTATTGTCTGTCTATGTTATCTGCAATACAGCTCAGAATTGTTAAAAGTCTCTTCATGCTGGGTAGCTCTGTGGTATTTGCTAAACCCACAACCTCTGAAATGAGTGTCCTTCACTAATGGCTAACCATATTCCCACGTTGCTACAGCTATTTGCTAAGCAAATCCTTTATGGTGGCCTAGAGACTGAAGCCCAGTCAAATGTGTGATAGCAGGTGTTTCAGGTTGTAGTCATGGTGGTTTGTTTTTCCCTTTCTGTTTGATTACTGTTTCTGTGTTCTGCATGGCTGAACACTGAGCCGCACAGCAGTACAGGCTTTCTATCTTTCTACAATGACGCGTACACGCATGAACACAACACACACACACACACACAGTGAAACAAAGTATAGACTCCAATTTATTTACACCATCAGCTAGTCACATCCATCAAAACTAGCTATCATAACCACTCCACTGCGTCTGAGACAATAAAATGTCTGTCACATTCATTAATTCAACCAACCACCTGTCTATGTTATGAACTTAAACTTACACCACAGATGGGACAAAATGTTGCTGTTTAAACATGAACAAATACAACTCAGGTCAGTAAATGGTTTACCTGACCCCTGTGGCCCCACAGCAACAGTTTTGGGAGTGGGCACTTTGTCTAGTTTTAGACCTTCATTTATCAAGTTGTTTATTCACCCAGGACTACACACAGTCCAGGCAGCCTGGCAGCAGGGATGTGGGAACAGCTGATGATGGATTAACAGGCGAAGACACCAGGATTGGTGGAAAGCCAGGAAATGAATTCTGTCATTCGGTTCACAATGCTTTCCCCCCCAAAAACCCTCACTTCATCTTTTGCTGTCCACTTTCTTATTCTCTCATTCCTCAATCCTTATGTTATTTTCTCACATTTTGTGTAACCCTTTTTTATATTTATCAAACTTTTAACAACATCCGCAACCACATATCCACACTTTGCCAGAGCCCTATTGGCCTGGCGAACATTTTAACTGTCTTTTTAACCTGTTTCTTTTCCATTATCTGTTTAATTTTTCTACTTCTTCACAAACACTTAATCAATATCTCCCTGTCAGATGCAAGTCATCTTTTTCTCTCTCTCTCTCTCTCTCTGTCTCTCTTTCTCTCTTGCTCACTCTCCACCCTTCTCTTGCTCATCTGAATGCTGGTCTCTGTTTACACCATTTTTTCTATTCATTTATTCTTTCTCTCCATTTGTCACTTCAGCGGCTGTGTGTGGAATATAAACTTCACAGAGAGAGGATGTTGTGTGATACTGTGTTTCCCATGTTTACTGTGATCAATGTGTCTCATTAATTTGCAGATACTTTCTACTGAGCCTGGCAACAGCGGATCAATACCTTTACCTCATCCCTAGCCGCATCACTCTCAGTAGTTTGTGCTCGCAGATCAATAACAATGATCCCACCTTATTGACATAACAAGTCGAGGAGAGAATATAATCTTGAATAATCCTGATGTAAATCTGCTATAAATGTTAATCACACCTGAGGTACCTCAGTTTACATGTCCTCAAAACGTATTATTTGACACTGTACAAATAAAGGTTAAGGCACCGTCTATAATCCAGATGGTAATGAAAGGGTACTACCCTTTCCTTTAAAACACACAAGACTGAAACCTGTTATCACACCGATGCAATGACAAAGTTTGCTATTACGTATGTAAGTGTATGTTAGTTATACAGAAAGTATGCTTATATTTTTAATAATGATTGCCTAAGAAACCATTATCTTTAAGTCTGAATGTTAATATATTTCAAATATTGTAACAATTGTGATCATAGGAATTATGGCTTGTCTTTTAAAGTTAGCAGGGGTTTAGGAGTTCTCATACCTACCTGGACTACTTTGCTGAGTCAACACTGGAAACCCCTCTAATCGGAAAGATGGAGCTTTTCTCAGCTTATGTTTAACTGTTAAACCATAATAATAAGCCATAGTGTGCTCCACAGAAAGTGACAAAACTAGTTCCAAAATGCAGTCCATTAACAATGCCAGATGTTCTGCTGTCTCAACTCATATTATGTAGGATAATTGATTTATTGGGTTGTCAGGTTTTGATTTAGTCATGTTACATGTTAGGGTGTGTTTTCAACATTATATTTACACCATCATGTCCCTCTTAGGACTCTCTCTCTCTCTCCCCCCCTCTCTATCCTAACCTCCTCCTCACACTGCCTCCACTACTTTTCTCTTTTACAATTGCTGTAAAGGGCTTTTCCACTGCTTGCTGGCCCAGACTCCAGCAGAGATCTTGAGCGATAGAGGCAGAGAAAGGACCAAGGAGAAGGGAGAAAAAGGAGAGGAGGGGTGGGGTGGAGGTGGACTGTGGGACTGCCCAGAGGGTTGCCCCTGCCAAGGCGGCACAGAGGAGAGTTTGTATGGGTGTTTGTGTTAGTGGTCCTATGTGTCTTGCAGACTGCAAAGGACCAGTTTGCCACATCACAGATCTATTGTTGAGTTTCTGCTGCCAAGGCTAACAGTGGGGCCACACAGCCATCTGTCTCCATATACTGACCCACTGTTAGGCAGCTATCCCCGCTGTGAGCCAGCCTCTACCCTCTGCTGCTTTACAGCCAGAGCTCAACTTAGCAGTAAAAGGCATGATACGCTAATATATGACGCAGAGTGCTTTTCAATCATTTCAATAGCCATGAGCCATTTGAGAGGGCACTGTGTGTTGTCATTATAGTGTTTAAACTGCATCATATTCGCTCACAGTCCTCCTCATTACAGGCTGCCTTCAGACCTAAGGAGAATTATAATCAAAGGCAATATCAAGCCCATCCTTTATACAGTATGTGACCCTCCAATAACCCTCCGTCCATATCTCTTAGTCAAGGTCAGTTGTGCTCATTGTTCTGCTCTTGTAGGCAGGAAGTAAGGGAATGGCATCAGCCTTTCCTTCTGGGTGGGTAGGCCAGGGTGCATTGGTTTGTACAGGGTGTTGTTGTTGATGATTTCAATAACATACAGTACTTCTCGCTGATTGTAAGTTCATTGTACTAGTTCATGACAGGAGGACTTTGATGGCACATCAATAACTCATTATTATTGTAAAATAATTGACATATCTAAAATTTCAGGTGGGATATAATGTATAATTCTTGGCTAATTTAGATGATTAGAGCTATTTAGATGAATAGTTTTCTTTGTGACTCCAACATTGAAAGCATGTGAACACATTGGTGGTTGCTGTCATCACCTGCAGAGTGTCCTCTTCCTTGTTTTTTCAAATGTCTTTTAAAATGCATAGATATACAAAATTATACACAGGTGACTTGCTGACTTTGGCATCAACTTAAAATGCAAAAATGCATCCTCTGCCCAGCATGTGTTCTCTTGTTTTAGTTTGTTGCTCTCAGTGACACACACACACACACGCAGTCTTACATGCACACTTTCACATTCACACACACACATTAATATATAGTAGCCCATGATTTGCAACTTCAGAAGCACAACAGTCACAACAAATTTTTCCTAAAGGCAGGTTCACAGCGCTTGAATGTAGACTTCACACATTTTCAAACCCTTCCCTTCTTTTTTCACTAATACTGTAAACACTTTTTTCTGTTTTCCCCTCCAGCGCTCAACTTGATACAGTACAATGCATTCAGGAATATTCTTAAGGAGCTACAACATTTGTGTTTTTCCAAGTTCTCTTTCATCTGACAGAAGGTTGAAGGAGATAAATGAGTTGGGCTGTTGGGTGTACTGTATACAGACAGTTATTTCACTGCTTAAGATGAAGATTATATTTAGTAGTCTCTTAGAGCTGAATTACCTTTAACCGCAGCAAGAACTGAACACTGAGGCATTTTGGTGATTAAACCATATGTCCTCATGACATTTTACAAAAAACTTACGTATATTTTGAATCAAACACAATTGTGTGGTGACAGATGATAACAATCCAAATGAATGCCCAATGGCAAATTTTGAAAGAAAGACTGGCTGTAAAGTGTGATGAGAGTGATTTGGAGTTTTGTACGAAGAGTTGTGAAATTGTACTACATAGTTGCGCTAATAGTACCAAGGCGATAAAAAAAACTGTAATTTAGGCAATTGCAAACAGATTAAATTACAGCTGAAACTTTTAAAACAACATCCACTCGACTGTAAAGTTGCAAGGTTTTGGAATTGAAAGGCCTGCCGCAGAGCTGTTTTTTTTCTTCTTTCAAATCATCCTGCTTTCAAGTCAGGGCTCTGCGCAGGTCAAACTTATTTCTTATTTTTTATTTTTTATTTGTTGCCTTTGCCAAACTTTTGCCATAAAGTTGAAGACACACTATTGTTAAAATAGTAGGCTATAGTATTGTACCATACAATACTATTTATATATTTATTACAATCAAACTATAACCCCAATAATGAAATAACATAAGTAAGATTAGCAAGTAGACTATACAAAAAATATGATATGGTGATCACACTATATATGTGATCATTAGGTATCCACACAATGGCCATACACCGTAAAGTAGCCGCAAAGCACTGTGTTTTCAAAATAAAAAAGGGTCTCATCTAACGATAATAGATGGTTTCAGTAAATATTACCGAGAATGCTTTAACTTTGACATCAGTCTGTGGTTGATCACGGAGATTGATTAAATTTGCCTGAATTGTTGCATAGGCCTAACGTTACATTCAACATTTATCTACTTTTCCATCAGTGATAATTTTGAATGACATATTAGAATCACACCCGAAAGAAGGCTGTCTGTGCCGCTACGCATGGGTTGCTTCTCCCTATGTTTTTTAAACATTTTCTCTGACATATTAGGAGGTTTGTTTTATTTAATGGCAATTGTTTTTGACCGTCTGATTCTATTTACAAGGTGTAGGGTCAGGATTTCCTCAGATGTTTTACATTGCATTCAGCTCAGGATGCAAGTATGCAAACCAGCTGCAGACATCATGAAGCCTGTTGGGTATACACTTTCCCCGAATCTCTATAATCCATCAAAGTCATAGCCTACTCTTCCAAATAAGTGAGTATGTTCAACACGTTTCAGTTCATAATGACAGAGTGGCATTCTTGCATGTTTGTTTTCATCAAATCTCATTCCACGACATTTTGTAGATGCCTAATATTAGCTTTGATAATTTTCTCTACCAATTCTGTTAAATTACAGAGTTGACAGTGTCACAAACTCTGCCCTGGACTAATATGTATGGCACTGTTAACAAAATTCATGAGTTTTTGCTTTTTTTGGTATACAACTTTTTTTCCTGGTATGTTGCCATATACAGTAAAGTAATGTCAATGTTAAGTACACTGGATGTAGTTCACTGTTGAGTTGCAAGACAAAAAAATGTGTGCTTGGAGGGAATTTAATGGCACTATCAATCACTATAACAGAATCAAGGAGTGTATCTTTAATCCCAAGTTTAGAGAGATTTAATAGGATCTTTAAACAACACACTTCAGCTAAGGACCCATCACCATAGGACGATTGCAGAAATACCTTGATGCCACCCTATATGGCATGATATCCAGATGCTATGTCCATGTCCTGTGCCACCTTTTGTGTTGTCGCAAACCAGATGAGTAAGAGACGAGTATTAAAGTACAATGTAGGTAGGCAGTATTTCCATCTATGATGGTTCAGTGCTGTGCTCTGTTTTTGATCTCTCCTCTATGTTTGATATCTCATTTGGCATTCCCTCTGTGCGCAGCCCTCGTTATAGTATTCCTATGGAGTGCACTGGCATTTGACATACAGACACCAGAGACTCTGGCAGCATTGAAGATCAACTGCCTCTCACAGCAGTACTCTTCCTTGTCTCAATGTGTCTCATCCTGTCTTGTCTCTCTTATAGAAGAACAGGTGATTGACCCAAGGGATCACTGACTGTCACTTGCTTAAGCATTAATTTGATTTGAATCAGGTCACTGTGTGTCCGCTGTAAACGGAGTGTGTATCTGTGTGTGGCGTTGGCGATAACAGTGAGGCCGGGCATACAGTACATAGTACAATTACAAGTACAAGTAGAGCGTTTTGACAGTTTTTTTTTGTATGAACACTTTAAGAACTGATGAACTTGAACAGGACATGTATCTGAACACATACTGATTTCTACAGATTATTCAGCTTCTGCTCACCAGAAGCTACTGTATATTGTTATGATCCGGGATTTCTCATGTTCCTTGCAATTGAAAGTGCAATGGACCCTTTTCCTTTTTTAATTTTAGTGGTTATTTTGTGTGCTTAGGACAGCTGTTTGAATGATTTTGATGCCCAAACAACATTTCTTATTGCCCCGCATTCAAAGCAGTCTAGAACCGAGGCGATGTACCCGTTATTTGTTTTGGATGAATATGAAAAAGAACGTGGTATTTATTGAGTGCGTGCTAACTCGCTATTCCCAGCCTAACAATCACTCGGCTATTTTTAGTAGCAAAAGTCACCAACAATCTGTAGAACCTAAAACACACTAGCCTTTGAACCTTAATTTGTATAAAGAAAAACTTCACAAGACATCCATTAGCAGGAGAAAAAAGTATGAACCTCTGTAAGAACAACAAAGGTGGGGCCCCTCCTAGATTTAAATTACACAAATTAAACAATCTCAATAATAGTAAAATTACAATGTGGAGAATTAGAAGGAAAATGTTAGGTAAATAAAGTTAAAATATACATGCTCCACTTCAACAGCATATTACAGGCGTTATCAGCAGAGGGAGATTGCTCATTTGTGACGGAGATGGCCCAGTTGTCATATACTTTGATTTGTTTGCAGTAATATTAACGTTGGACCTGTAGTGAATGTGACATACATAATTCACCTATATTGTTAAGTGTGGTTCCACACACTGTTGATTATAAATGTTATACATGTAATTTACTGCCCTTAGTCACTGCATGTAATGAAGACTGTTCGGGAATCACGGTTTCTTTAACTGTTGGGAATGCGTGATGAAGTTGGGCCCTACGGGGTTTGTTGCTGAACAGCGCCTTTTTCTGTCTGTGTATTTCTTTCCTGACAAATAAACGAGACACACATTTGTGTGCTCAACTTGACAAAATTGCCTCTTGCATTTTGCTGCAATTTCCTCAAAAAATACAGCACAGCATGTTAGTTCTTACCCATACAACTCAACAGTTCAACACAATAAGTAACATTTTCCTCTTTGTTTAGTTCTCACTTCTCTTTGAATATTACTGATTTTGAAAAAGCAGTGCTACTATTCCTTTCTTTTCTTAAGGTCCCCTCAGTCCAATTACTATTTGAGAGCCCTTCCTCTGAGAAGTTGTTTTAAATCTTATTGGTCAAGTTTGACTCATTTTAGGAAAGAGGTCCCCCCCTTAAAGAAATCAGAGTTACTGTTGCGTTGAATCCCTTGGCAGTATAAAATAGCAAATTGCATATTTATTTTTGTAAAAGAAAAGTGTACTCCATAAAAAATTATAGTTGTTGTTGTGGTTTTCCTTTCCATATTATCAAGTTAAATGGGTTTGAAATGTCTCCAAAATCACTTTAAACAAGCCATAAACATTAGTTTTCCTTTGGCTGCATTAACACACCAAATTGTCTCTGAGTAAGGATGGAATTATTCAATCAACAGTGTCAGCTAATTAAGGTGTTATTTATAACCTTTAGCGTGTGCCGGGATGAGGCCAGATGGACAGCCGTGATCCTATTACCTCCCTGTTACTTCTTACTGTTGTGTATCTGCTTCCAGATCCTTCCTTTCCACAGTAGACCGTACACACTGACAGGTTTGGTTCTTCTGTTCATTAACTTTGGGCAGACCTCTGAGTTTGCTGCCTATCCCTTCAGGAAGCAGGACTTACCAAGGTTCATGGTATGTGTCACTAAAAAAGGATTTTGTTGATCTTTGGTGTTGTGATTAGATGCTTGCATCAGTGCATTGTACTCTGTGCTGTGTTTTAATGTAATGTGGCGAAGACATGCTCTTACAATAAGGCACGTGGGTATTCATCATCAATCATTAATTTGTATTTACATTAAAAGCAGGCTAAATGAAAGAGAGCTTTTCTGAAAAATCAAACTATGGCGTAGAATTTATGTGTTATGAAAACCATGTGATTAAGCCAATGATGGAGAACTTTTTGGATCATAATCACACTCAAATTATTTTGTATTAGAGTTGCTGTTGGTTACATTGATGACTTGCTAGTAGCTCATTCATGTTTTAGACCCAGTGCTGGTTGGTCGATTAAACATTGCTCTGCCACTCGTAAATCATGCAGGATTTATACTTCTCTACTTTATTAAGAGGACAGTAAGGTAAAGTGAAGCGGTTAGCTATAGTAGAGAGGGAGTGCAAAAATGTAGTTAAACTAATAAGTGGATGCGATTTGTTACTAGGCTCTATTCTGAAATTGATTGACTAAAGGGTTATGAAAGGTTGCCATATTTTGTGGAAAAGTCACCAAGTTGGAAGTTAAACTAAATAAAGTTAAATTGAAAGAAAGACAAGAAAAATGGAATATTACTGGACCAGTGTTTAAAATCATTATAAACCAGCTGTTCTGACATTTCTGATTATATTTTATACTTTTTTGCAATAACATTGTTCCTTCCTCTTCCCTTGGCGGTAGGGCTGTCCCAAACGATTGTTTTTTAAATGATTAATCTAGCAATCATTTTTTGAATAATCTAACTATTATTTTTCCAATTAGCGATTTCTTTTCCAATGCTCAATTATTAACAATTTCACAAAAAAAATTACACTAAAAATTACACAAAACAAATTCCAATGAGGCTCAAATCTCTATTTATTAAAATTGTAAAATAATCAGTAAAAATGTGATCTGAGATGCACATTGAAAAATGTATCAGGAATTGTTTATTAGCAATGTGTGATATCTGCAAAGCTGAATGGACCCACAGTAGTAAAACAGATTTTATTCTGGTCCAAAAACCCTGTGAGAGAAACACTATAAAGCCTGTATGTGTGTGCATGAGAGAGAAAGAGAATGTAAGAATTTTCCTTAAGACTTTACCATATGCAATAAACATGCTTGAGTTTTGTATCTATTATTGTATTATTTTCCACATGCAGTTACACACTTACTGGTTAAAACAAGAAAGTGGCTGGTAAAAAAGTGGAGTGGCTGGTAGATTTCAGAATCCACCAACCATAGTAGCAGGTGAACAAAAAAGTAAATTTCCACCCCTGTATCCCTGCTTATGTTATTGAAATTTTGCATGAACGTCAGATCTCCCCTAGACTTTTACTTTTATAGTTCTTTAAAAATAAAAAGGAAACTTGTTTTGGGGAGAATAAAACTACTCTGGGCTGAGATTTCCTTGTAACCTTACCAAAGAGGCTCAAGATGCTGCAAATGTTGGTATAATATGAAAATGGCTGGTGGATTTAAAACAAAGAAATATAATACAGTATATTTATTGAATGAATCAAATATAAAGATATCTGTCAGTGGCTTGTTGGTAAATGTGAGATGTTTGAGTCACACTTTTCATCTACAAATCAGAAACAAGGAAATTAATTTGAATCGTTCTCACTCGTGCTTGGTCAGTGGCTCACTTAGTGCACATGGGAATGCTGGGATTGGTTGAAGTCACGGGAAACTCCGGTCATTGGTGAAATTTGCAGAAAAGTTGCGATGATTGGTCAAAATTGCCAGTCACGCCAAATTCATGGGGATTGGTTGAATTTGCGTGAATTGGCGTGATTGCGACGTCGCGAAATCCTGTAAGGACTGATTAGAAGCACTTTTTCCGGTGAGGGCTGAGTGTTACTGCACAGCCTCCAACTGAGCTTGACGACATAGATGTGATGTGAGCAGCCTGTCTGAAAGTTGTAAGTCTTCTGGTAGCTGTGCCAAGAGAAATCTCAATCATTCTCAATCTTGCAGAGACAGAGAGCATAGGTATGTGTTAGGAAATAACATAGGCACAGGCTAATTATTGCTAACTAAAATGCTAGTTCAACCTTATCAGCTAATGTAAGTCAAAACTATCTGCGAGCTTCTCGTGACAATACGATGATTTGTCGCTTGGTTATTTACAAAAACGCCTGCTATGGAGCCATAACATGAGACGCAAGGTAATGGAGCCTTTTATACATTGTAGTGTTTCTTTAGAAATAAACAATGGAAAAATAAAGTTTTTGCTTCAGATGTGAAGTTATATGCTGTCAAAGTCGTGCCAAAATGAATGGCAGTCACTGGAATGCTAACGGCGGGTAAGTGCTTGTTAGCATTAAATTGCCGCCATAGGACCTACGCTTCGTGGAAGCTGGCTTACCCCCTTGTCTGGAAACCTGCACATTTAATTCTCCTGCTTCAATTCACAATTTGGCGCACTATTGGAGGGTTTAACACGATGACGATAGAGAAGCAACCAAGCATCTTCTTGTTTACATTCAATAAGGCGTCAACCGAAACACAGCAACCCGTTGATGCCGCTGTTGCTTCTACGTCACCCGGATCGTTGGTCTGAGTGGGTGAAGGACTTTCCAATTGCGTACAGACATTTGAACTATGCCCGTTGGTCACGTATCTTGTGCAGAGAAAATACAGAGCAGACTCCCCAGACCAATGCACAATTTCAAATCTATTGAGCTTGGCTTTGTCTGGTGATAGCCAGACTAGATCTTCCCACCTGCAATGGAAAATGGCACAGAAAGAAGGGTTTACAAATGAATGATGATGATGATGATGAACTTTTGTTAAACTGTTCAAATGGCTAGCTCAAAAATGGCAGTGATTCTCATATAAGACATTGTTATCATGTCCCTTTTAAATATGTATGACTACTTGGTTTTCATTTTTACCCAAGTCTGTTTCATGTTGCTTATCTATTTTTCAGTTGGTAGGCTACTGTAGATAGGAAGTCATGGTGAGCTGGAGGATAAGAGATGTTACAATCTTATCTTTTTTACATTTTACAAGAAATGTACTCAGGGTGGGAATAAGTAAACAAAGGATTAGAAAAATCTGAGCATTTTCTAACAATCACTTTTGCTTTTGCTCACACGTAAATTGTTGCATTTATTTATACAGTGGTGTATCTTTCAATAGAGACACCATAGATATGTTTGTAACATTTGACAGAATTCTTAATGTAATATTTATATTGTGTCGATTTTATTTGTTTATTATTTTATAATTCATGAGCCAGATTTTATTCAATAATTGAGAGGTCCTGTGAAGATGTATGTCAGAAAGCTTAAGAATATTACTTTATTATGCTTATTGTGCATACTTACATATAATACAACCATTACAACTGCTGCTTTAATGTTTTGATTTCTTTCAGGCTGTCCATCCGGGCAACAGCCGGTGGCGGCTACAGTACTAGATACTAGATAAAGTACTGAACTGAAAGACTAGAGCAACATTGTCTTCCAAAGAATACTCTGGAAGCATTGGCATGGTCCCAGTGATGTCTAATCCTATAGTATAGAAAATACTCCAAAGAATATTAACTAGAGACTGATTTAAAAACAAGATCATGGACACATCACAAGATCTTTGTCGTTATCACTTTGCAATCTTTCCTCAAACTCACCTCACACACCCCACACACACACCAGTAGTATTCTCAGTAGAAATGTATTGACAGACAGTGTTGCATTTGTGAGGCAATGAGAAGCAAGTGCTGTGCATTTCTTGATACAAGTTCTTTGTCACTTTGAATTTGAAAGTTCATCAACAGACATTCATATAAGGCTGTACAATTATGGCCAAAATGATAATCACGATCATTTTGATCAATATTAAGATCCTTATTAATTATCACGATTATTTGTTGATTTTAACCAAAACAATTTTTATTGTCATATAGGCTATTTATAACTGCTTTCACATCCATATTGTGCTACATTCCTCTTATGTTGAAGTCGTATGTTGTATGCCCGTTATCTAACTGAAAGGGGGCGGGGCTGCGTGGAGAGTAAGAGGAGAGATCCAAACACAGGCATGGCTTTACAGAAGAAATGGGTCATGTAACGCAAAAAAAACAACAAAAAAACGCTCTCAACTCATTTAAAACATTGCTCGATAACGCAAATTTGATCGTGGGAAGTCAAAATTGTGATTGTGATTAAAATTCAATTAACTGTGCAGTCCTACTTTCATATGATAGAATCCATGACGGCAATAATATAGCAACATTGCGACATCTTGCTATTGAATGTCTTTCTATTTTGATCATACTGCTTGCCAAGAAGTGTTCATTTAAATCTGATAAATTTGTATTTCAAAGGGAAGTTTGTATCTTGACCGACACAATCCATAGGAATAGGAAATTAGAATGTACACACAATAACTATGTAACTTACTTTCACACAACTCTTAATCAAGTATTTAAAAAACAATATTGTTAAAAACTTTGCTAACGCAGTTGTGTAGAAGTAAGCAAATTAAGGCTTAACCACAGTTATTTCATGGTCAGTGGTAACAGAATGACTTTCAAGAATTACAGTAATTAATATTGGGCAGTTAATTTTTCTTTACATTATAATTATGTTGTCTATGTTTCTAAAGTCCTAGTATGCTCTCAAGTACTCCCAATTGTTGACATTAATTAATTTGTTAAAAAAAAGTATGAAATCACAATTCCTCTAAACTTTTCCAACTTAACCGGAATTTACAGAAGAAATGAGTCATTGGCTTTTTGGTGGCGCCGCAACCCCCACAAGCAATCGGAGCCATTCAAGTCAATGCTTGATATTCCACCAGCAGTGCCATGGCGTGACCCAGAAGCGTGCATGAAGCAACTCTCCGCTCTGCTGAAGATACGTGCCAGGTCTATTTTCACGTGAGCCGCGGGGCATTCAGAAGGCAGGAAGTGAAACAGCGAGAGAGTCTAGTCAGTCGTCGTCATCAATAAAATCTGCGAGTTGGTCTTGGTTGAGAATTATATACATTGATTAATACACATTTAAAATTAGGGCTTAAATGCTTGTGTGCACACTTCTCTCTCTCTTCTTCTCTCTCTTCTTCTGTCTGCTTGCCTTTTATCTTTGTCCTAGTCACTATATTCCAAAACATGCAAATGAAATCATAATTATGCAGACATCTTTGAAAGTAGTATGGAATGGCTGCTTTCCCTCTTACGTGGTTTGCCATTTCTCCTAGACCTCTCTGCTCACGAGTCTGGCTGCTTCCCCAGGCTCACGATTCCTTTTTGTGTCTGGCCAGCTGGTTTCAAAGTAATGTGCTGAGGTTTGATGTTAAAGAGCCATTTCTTTTCTCATGCTGGTGTAAAATCACCATCTGTCTCAGTGTCGGCTCTGATTTGAGTGTTCTCTCTGCCAGACCGGCCTGCAGATGCAATCCCATGAGTCCAACATCAAACCTAGATGCCTTTAAACTGGATTTAAATACAAGAAGCAATATAATGCAAAAGTGCCAAAGGTGCCAAATATTCATCCATCCATCTTCATCCGCTTATCCGGTATCGGGTCGCGGGGGCAGCAGTTCCAGTAGGGGACCCCAAACTTCCCTTTCCCCCGAGCCACATTAACCAGCTCCGATCATCCGCCGCTGGGTCTGGTCTGTCGAAGCCCCTGACCTTCGCTGCCACCCATGTGACAGCGCACCCGACCCCACTGGTTCCTCCCACAGGTGGTGGGCCCATGGTATGGAGAGAGAGAGGGGCCACGTAGCTTCTTCGGGCTGTGCCCGACCGGGCTCAGTGGCAAACCCGGCCACCAGGCGCTCGCTGACGAGCCCGCCGTCTGGGCTTGGCTCCAGACGGGGGCCCCGGGCTTCCTCCGGTCACGGTCCCTTGATCTCTTCCTCATTTTTCCATAGGATGTTTGAACCATTCTTTGTCTGGCCCCTCCCCTGAGACCACTTTGCCATGGGATACCCTACCAGGAGCACAAAGCTCCAGACAACACAGCCCTCAGGTTCATAGGGACACACAAACCTCTCCACCATTATAAGGTGATGGTTCAGTTTCGTATTATTCACAGCCAGTAATGGTTGTTTCATTATGCCTCTGCACCCACTACACTGTGAAGTTATTGTGACCTAGCTGGTCGTCCAACATGACTGCCTCAGTTATTGTCTTTGCAAGGATATTACTGCCAGTCAGTGAGATATGTCAAAAATTATGAGCTATCCCTTTAATGAGTTTCTTTTTTATCAAAGGCTGGCTTGAGGTCCTACAGGTCTTCTCATTCAGGTATATCCGTGTATCTGTTTACTTACTTACACAAAGGGATCACAAACACATGGACACACACAGTATTTTAATAACAATTATAAAATGCAGATATAAGGCCCTTGCCTTGTAATTTGTTTCAACAGGAGTCTTTGAGAGAAGAGATTAGCATAAATTTCATTAGCATATTGGTAAAAGAGAGGAAAGTTCTACCTTTAGACTGGTGTTTAATTGACTCAAATTCAAATGGATGCTTCTCTCTCTCTCTCTCTTTCTCTCTCCCTGTCATCCTCTGGGCTGAATTAATGAGAGATCAGTGAAAGGATGTTTACAAGATTAACAACTGCCTCAACATTTAGTCTGTGTATATGAGTCAGTCGGGGTCTGTGTTGTCCCAAAAGGGGCTGTGAGGATTAAACCAGCATACCATTTACAAAATGCATTAGTTTTCTTCACAGCCCTACGTAGCACTGAACTGATCTGAAACTATTATACCTAAACAATCTGAAATGACTTGAATATTGCAATGCAATTACTGGAATGACTGTTACTGAATAACAAGGAAGCCATGAAGGAATATCTGTCCTTTCTCTGTTTGTACTGTCTGGCCAGCCCTAAATTCATTAATGTTATTTGCCCAAGGGAAGCGCATTATCATTAAGTTATGTTTTTAAAAAAAAATCAAATCTTAATTACAGTATAGTGGGCAAACATTGCTAGTTTTGGGGAAATTTGATTGATTTTTTTCTGTTGCTTTCTCTTTCCTGTTTGTCATCACTGATCCTCCTCTCGCTCTGTCTATTTCTCCCTCTAAGCCTTTGTGGGCTTAGAAGTGATTCCACTAAAGAACATTTTTATACAAAATCTGCCACTTCAATCTGGGACTGTTCCCTGAATGCAAATGTGAGTTAGCATTGTAGAAGATAAAGTCATATGTTGATTTCAAGCAAGTCTTGCAAAGAAACGGTTCTTGACAGGTAGAACATTTCCCGCTCCTGCTGCATTCAGCTGAGCAGTTGTCGGACTGATAACTTGGAGTGAAAAGAGTCTCTGAGCTTGATTATAATCTCATTTGTGAGTAATTGTAAAAGGGGTTGACCATTAAGTTACAATACAGCTAAAATAAGTTGTTTAATTTGTGGGTTGTATACCTCACACAAAAAATATTTCCACACAACAAATGTCCCTTCAAGTTTAAGAGAGCAACATGTACAGTAAATACCATTGGCCCAGGGTATTGACACCTCCGAGGGACAGATGAGAGGAGATGCTTCACAGAATTATTTCTAGTAATTACTTGTTACCATGGTGGATTTACATGCACATGTGTATTTGAGTGTAGAATGTAAATGTATGTGTACATGTGATATATGCCTGTGTTTTTGCCCCCATTGCCACAGGGAAAGCTATTGTAGCTGCCTTTCTACCAGAAAGATGGAGAAAGGCATCTTTAAAAGCCTTTAGCAAGCTGGAGGCGTACATGTTTCTCTAACAGCTACACTATAAAGCATTGTAGCTTCTTTTGAACTCAGAGTCACCACAATACTCTGTAAATTTGAATTTTTGGTATGATTTTATGACATCAAATCAGACATTACTAGACAAAAATTTTCATTATCATTATGGGAAAACATTTTAAACTCAGGATAAATTGCATGTTAGTTTCATGTGTGTGTGTGTGTGTGTTTGTGTGTGTATTTGTGTATGCATGCGTCTGTGTCTGTCCATGATCCTTCCTGTTTCTACTTGTCTGCATATTCCTCTCCAACAGCCCAAGAAAGATAAAACCATTTAACATAGTCTGTTAATTATACAGGGATGGAAATCAAACTTGCATACCGTTCATTATTTTGCATATAGAGCTAATCCCAAGACTGGCAATGCCACTCGTTACTCAATATTTATCTAGATCAACCTCTTGTGCTCCTAACCTTCTCTGACTTGCATATTCACTTTCAAAGAATATAAGGTGATGGTAAGAAGATTAAATGGTGTGTGGAAGTGGATGGGAGAGGTTGTGTAGGAGGTTGAAAGAGGGGCATTGGGTAATGATGCTGGCCACGTTCCAAAAAAATGCTTTGGATCAAAAATGGAAATGCAGGCGCTGTCCCATTACTCCATACAGGCTTAGTGAGTTGCATTTTGGTGAACAACATGCCAAGTAATTTAGAATACAAACAACGGTTGAATATTGGAATACAAATAGTGTGAAAAAAAATTCTGTGTTCATTTGAAATGATTGTAATCATGTCACACATTTGTCTGTGTTTTATATTTTAGTCTCAAGCAAGAGCATTTTTACTGCATCCACTTTTAAATGAACACAGCAATCAATAGTTGATTCATTATATATATCTTTTTGTTTGAACTTTATTCTAGTAAGAAGTGGTGCAGTTTTCTTGGTCAATTCTGCATAAACACACTCAAATATGATGATCAGGTACTAGTGTGGCATAAAAAAACTAGACTTTTGTCATCATAGGACTGGATAGTGATGTTGAAGCCTGCACTTACAACATAAATCCTATTGCATTGTAGACATTTCCTATTTCTCGATTTAGGTTGATATATACATATAGAGTGAACTCTGAAGTAATCACCTTGTGTATGTATACAGGATGTAGCAAGGAACTGTTTGTCAAACATAGCAGTATCAGGCATTCACAGTATCTCCATGTTTTCTGTGATATTTGTGGTCTGTATGATGAATGTGCAGACTAATGTTTTAACCCACTGGAATTCAGCTCACAAGTTTTTTCTGTAATTAAGTGTTTGTCTCTTGATGTCGTTGTAGCTTAAATCACTGATCTGTAAGTGTATTTATTTAATTTAGTTTAAATATTCTGTGGCTAACGTACTATGTACAGCACTTTGGTCAGTGCGAGCTGTGTTTAAATGTGCTATAAAAATAAACTTTACTTACTTACTTACAAGTACATGAATATAAAGGCCCAAAACTACCAATATGCACACACATGCATGCACGTACACACACACACACACACACACACACACACACACACACACACACACACACACACACACACACACTACTGTCCTCATTAAATCACCCTTGAAGATGTTCAATGGTTCAATGGCAGGGCCAACTACATAGCGAGCCCTCATCCAAGCTGTTTGGGTATGAAGGTGCAGTGAGCTTTGCTTTGCTTTTTCTTGCATTGCACATTCATTTTTCATCTACAATCCTACCTTTCCATAGTTCTTTTCCTGTTCCGATTGGTGGATGTGCTTTGTGAAGCAGAAAAAGGCATTGAACGCAACAGCTCTTAATGCACTGACGTGAGAAAGAGGGTAATCATTTGTTTTCTGCTGGCCATTAGACTGAAGAAGCACATGTTCACAGGTGCACACGCGCACATGTGTATATAAAACACACTCCCAAAAGCACACAGATCCCTGTGGACCTAGAAGTGGATGTACTAGGTCATTATCGTAGCTTTAGTGAAATGAACACTCCATCTCTTCCTTCTCTCCAGCTTCTCTTTAGTTGTTTGTGTGTGTTTTTTAGTTCCAGGGCATATTATAGGAAATGTCAGATAACAAACAATAGGAATATGAGTAACACACAGTAGTCTACTTATTCTTCATTTTTTTATATTGCTCCACGTATAGTTACCACAGGTCCCCTCCTCCTTTATCTTGATTTGTAGTTTAAACTGTTAAAATGATTAGCATATGCATGTAGCATAATCTCAGGTGTTTATTCATATCTTCAGTACATGCCAAACACATGTATTTCTGCTGTCATTATTACAAAAAAAAAAACACTTCTGCAAAACGCTCTCATTCCTGCCACTGACAGGAGTCCTTCTTAGTAATAACTCTCTTTGGTTAATCTGGTGCCATGCAGCCATGGGGCAGCCAATGAATGATACTCTATTAGTAAGTGACCATCAGGAAAGGGGCTGTAATTACTTGAGTCTAGTTATTATCTATTATGTTAATGTAATATTCTAGTTGGTTTTGACTGAGTCCCGCACTATTTGCTTTTATTCTAAAGTAACTTCCTCCTTCAAAACAAATAAATGCATAAAAATACCCAAAAAATATTCTTTAATGAGAACAAAAACATTGATGAAGTGCTCTCATTCAGAGAACAGTTATTATTTTAATTCAAAATCCATATAAATTGGACATCAAGATTGGTCGTGTGGTATACACCTGGATGCATCATATACCTTATACATCAATCATCAGGTATCAATAATTTTCATTTTGGCCACAGACACAATGTCAGAGAGCACTTTGTATTATGAATGTTATGTGTAATGGAATCAAGCACCCAAATGCAGAGACAAGCCAGGAAGGCAGGAGTGAGTTTGTAACTGAGATTATTTATTAACAAAGGGAGTCCAACCAGCAGGGGAGAACAACAACCTCGGGGGAAAAAGCAGGAACAGGAACAGGCCAACAGCAAACAGCAAACAGAAACAAGGATCTGCCACAGGACAAAGAAAGCAGAACGATTAAATACAGAAGTTAACGAGGAAACAATAGGCAGGTGACAAGAGGGCTGGGAAACAGGTGGAAAACATTAGGTAATCACGGAGGCGGGAAAACACAGGAAGTAGAAATAAATACAAGACGAGACAGAGACCATACTTCAAAATAAAAACGAAAACGGAACATTATAGACCAGACCAAAAAAACTTCCAAAAAACGCAAGACAAGACAGAACCAGGCTAAGAAACATATACAGGAAAACAGACTACACAATAACACAGGACATAAACACCAAACCACAACATGACGGGACAGGCTTAGACAGGACCGACACTGGGGTAGGGAAGAAGACAGGGACGGAGACGGTGACAAGGACTGAAACAAACACGGGGACTGAGATAAACACAGGGACAGAGACAAACACAGGGACAGAAAAGGGCACAAGGATGGGCATTGAGACGGGTACAAAACTAGGCACGGAGACGGGAATGGAAACGGGCATGGTGACGGTAACGGAAACGGAGACAGGCACGGTGACGGGAATGGGAAGAGGCAAGGGGGAAACCGGGACGTAGGGAACCTAGGGGACTCGGGCCAGGGGAACCAAAAAACTGTGGGCCGATATTCCTGAGGAACTGGGACCCTGGGAACCCCGAGTTGAACCCAGGGAACCAGAACTAGAGGGACCCCGGGAACCAGGGCCGGGGGAACCAGGGAAGTGGGTCCAGAGGAATTGGTTCCGGAGAACCTCTCTGCAAAGTTTTCATTTGCATCGCAAGACATTTTATTGTTGAAATAAATATAGAAGTTGTACATTTTCCATCTTATGGACATATTGTCCATAAATACTTATTCCAATTGTTCGAAACTATTTGTTTTTTTAGAAGAAACATTCAAACGTAATTTTTGGCCAGTTTTAAAGCTATGTTTGTTGGAAAAATGAGAAAAAATGAGAAGAGCCTTCTGTGCACGTTCTCACAGTTGTTTGTTTGCTTTCCTCAATACCGTTTTCAAGCCAGTTTAACATGTTGTTGAATCTGCCAAAAAAAAAACAAGATGGAATTAGAACCAAATAGGCACAAAATGACACGGTGCGCTGCATCATTTTGTGCCTGTCTTTTTTTTTTTTTCAGAAGTATGGCAGGACAGGACGCAACGTTACCATTAACTAGTAGTTGGTTTAAACACAATGGTTCAAATGCAGACATCTTACATTAAGCAGTGTAAAGTGTATTTCCCTGTAGAGGATTCCAACACTGGGGCGTGACAGTGCAGGCAGCTGCCATTGTCAGAAAAACAACACAGGCGGTGCAGTTGCTTGAAACTTGCCAGCCTCGTATACATATGTGTATTTTAAGTTATTGTAAAATACCCTTTTCCAATCTGCTGCTTGTTTTTGTTGTTAACCAGCAATTTACTGGTGAAATAAGTCATAGTTATTGTTATTACATTATTAATCAATAATTTAATTTTTACCATATGGCCTTAGCGTCATGTGTGCTCTTTTTTTGTATTTTATATTATATACATTATTAATATATTATATATATTTCGGTTCAGGCACCGGTCAAGACATCGTTTAGGCACCGGCACCGTTTTAAAAGTATTGTTTTAGCACCTGTATCGAAAAAGAAAAAAAAGACAAACTAGGGCGACGGTTGCCCACCACTGGCCCAACTTGGACGGACAGCTGATGGTCACCTTGGTGTGTCAGGGCCTTAACAGAGCATAGTGGACAGCTAGGGTGTGTGGTTTGATCATATCCTGGATGTAGGATGGGCCAGAGCCCTTCACAGCACGATAGGCAAGTACCTGTCCTCTCAGTATTTTAGATTACATCTTTATTGTCAGCTCTGTTTCCACTGTAATTTTAGCAACTCTCACACCAGCCCACCCTGTGAGTAGCGTGTGCTCTCCTTTGTCTCTTGTCAGAGTATTCCCTCTTTGCCTACGTCACCATCGTCTCGGTGCATTTGATAATAAAGTTATTTTTAACTGCGTCTATTATTCCCAACATCATAAACTATCCATTCTGGGCCCACTGCCAGTACTGTCATTGCAGTGTAATAGGCAATACATCAACAAGTGTGGTGTGTGTGTGTGTGTGTGTGTGTGTGTGTGTGTGTGTGTGTGTGTGTGCATGCATGTGTGCATGGGTGCGTGTGTGTGTGTGTAAGATCTCAGCATTTTTAGACAAAATGGGCATGTAGGAGTCTGGAATCACTAGGTGTCTCAGGGTGGTCATCTAATTTAAGTGGCCTTGTCAGAGACTACACCTCTGACTCATTTTAAACAATATAAGATACTTTAAAAAACATTTTTTATTTTAATGGCCATCTAAGATTTATAAACTCTAAGTAAATACATAAGCGGAAATGAAGACTGTAATAGTCTGGTGCTCTATGGCATGCCACAGCCTGTAGTTCTGAGAATGAGTTTTTAAACTCGTTGCCCTGTGCAGTCATGTTTGATATGCTGCTTCTCTCTCTATTGCTCAGCTCCTACTGCCGTACTGTAATTACTGCACTTGGCAGACAGTCACGAAACATCGACAACAGACACATTTTGCGTGTGTGTGTGTGGTGGGGGGGGGTGAGCAAAATAAAAGAGAGCTGTGGGGAGAGGGAGTCGTGTTGCGATGGAAAAGAGGACCACAGATTTTTTTCTGACTTTCACCTTTTAGTGAAAAATTACTGGGAAAAGTTTTAGAGTAAGCCATGCAAGACAATGCAGGTGGGTATATGTTTATGACTGCATATGTGTGCTTGTCGGTGTGTGACATAGTAGTGGCATGCTCACCTAATAATAAGCAGGTCTATAGGCCAGTGTTTATATCTGATTAGTACATTCTTCTACATATAATCACCAGAATCTGATCACCTGATTGCTTTGTTTTGCTTTCAGGCAATGTTCATGGAGAGAGTGGTCACCAAATGTCACCTTATTGATTCCTTAACTGTTAGGCAGTGAGACATGTTATAAATAAGCAAAGCAGAAATCTTGTCTTTGAGTTTTAAGAGAAATATAATATTGCTCCATTTCTGTGTATTGGCATTTGTCAGCATAAATTTAAGACAACATACTGTAAACTGTGGTGTTTTGACTAGAGCTTAGACAACACAGTAACATAACATAATCTATCTTTTTTTCATTATGGAAAAATCTATTGATTTTCAAGCTTCTAAAAAATAATTGTTTGGTCTACAAAATGTCAAGTGTCCCTCATGAAGATGAAGTGATATCTAAAAATACGTCCAAAAATGTCTTTTACATTTATTTTACAGTGTTATGACAGTGTCTTTTGCAAGCCAAATATTCAGGAATACCTAATATACTTAATATTAATACTGAAATATGTGAATATATTGTTCATCAACTTAATAAAGAAGTGGATCAAACATTACTCCTCCTTTTAAAAAAAGTTTCCTTATATTTTGGTCAGCAGGTTGTTTTGGGTGCACTGCACACATAAAATTAATTAACTTTAATTAAGTTATTTAATGGATATTTCATGGTTGTAAATACTCTTGCTTATGAATTAGGGAGGCTCCTATCAAGCTTTTTAAGGCTGTTTTTTGCGATCAAATTTTTGTATTTATTTAAACAAACTGATAAGCAAAAGCACAAAACATTGATCTACTGTATATGACAATATACAAAAAAGTACAGTACACTCACAAAGGAGGCACAGTGCACCTTTTCCACAATCCTTCCTTGTGATCAAATGTTTCACACCAACACAAAGAGAGGAAATACGGGAAGCAGGGAGACACAACAAAACACAACAGCAAGAACGATGTCTGCAGCTCACAAACAAGACACACAGAGACAGACACACACACACAAACAAAGAAACAGTGATTGACAGTGAGATCAGCATAAGACAAAAGGGACCAAACACACGCACAGATGGATGTAGCACAAATCTATAGCATGGATTTCAAGGATTCCATTTATGCGAGCCATGAAGTGCTCCATGTATATGACATCCAAAAAGGAAAGGGACCCAGTACAAACAACGACAAGTCATAGGGTGGTTTCCAACAGGTTGCAATCATTCTCTTGGCCGCTGTAAGTCCAGCAAACACAGCACATTTTTTAGTTTTAGAGAGCTGGAGGGCTGACAGATCATTCAAAATCAAAACATTGACAGGAACAGGTACAGTATCATTAATCAGGGCAGATATTTTGGATGCAATATTGTTCCAGAACTGACCAACAGGAGAGCAATCCCAGTTCATGTGAAGATACCTTGAGCTTTTAGTGGGCAGAAAGTGCTTAAAGGGCTGTTTATTATTTTCATGTGATGCATTATTACGGGGGTGAGATATGTCCTATGAATGAATGAAATATGTCCTATGCTGATGGTCTGGATTGCGTGATACTTCTGGAATGTTAGACCATACATCATGCCAGTCGAGATGGATACTCAGGCCTGGGTAATCACGTGCCCAGATCCTCTCAATAGGAAGGACAAAGCGGTCTGATTTTGCCAAGAACTGATAAAGCCACAATACCATACCACAGGATATTAAGACAGGTTGCACAGAATTATTGAACAAAATTATTTAAAATTGTTTAAAATTATTTCAATATCTCTTATTTATGGTATCTCCTGCATAACAGCAGCAAGCAGGCATATCAAATATACTGGTATGTCAGCCTCACAATTAGAGGGAGATTGAGGGTCTATCCATGAACCAACTCAGGATGCCCTAAAGGCCTGTCACTTTCAAATATATGTCTTTATACCATCTGAACACCATTGTTTTGTCATCTCATGTAATGATTCCTTAAAATCTTGCCGTATCTTGTTAGCATAATACTATTTCATTTGTCATACACCAATCAACATAGCATTGCTTACTGTAATTCACTTCCTCCTAGTTTTTGTGATTCAATATTTTACCTCCTCTTGATTTCACTGGCATCTATTTGCATGCAAATTAATAGAGTTACATCAGGCAAGGGATGGAAGCACTAGAAACCGCAGGGTTTCAGGCATGCTATGTTATGAATGTGAAGTTGATCAAATTAATCACTCTAGTTGTGCATCTTGTGGGAAGGCATTCACCACTGATAGCTCTAGAGTTAGAGTCAGTTCAAAGAGATGCAACTCACAAAAAAGCAACAGACTGCACAACCCTTAGGCCTACATCAAGACCTAAATTCTGTTAGTACATCAGGCAGCACGTTGAAGTCAAACATGGATTAATCAACATGAGACTGTAAGGTTGTGTCAAGTCACTTTTTCAGTGTGAAGTTTTTTTTATTTATTTATTATCTTATCTTTTTGTTTCTCAGTTTCACTCACTTTCAAAAGCTAAGTAAAAAAATAACAGCCTGCGTACGTGTAGATTAGGCCTAATGCGTTTTACTTAAAACAGCCTTATCTGGTTAGAAACTGTCGTTTAGTAATGTGTTGCTGTTCTGATCTACCCTTTTTCCTTCTCTTCCCATTACTCACAGTGATGGGAATGGGGATGGGTTGGAGCTGAATCACTGTGTTTTGTACCAACCTTTATCTGTATCAGTAAAGACGGGCGAGAGGAACAGTGAAAAAGGGCTGCTTCAAGGACTAGCCTAATGTATGAATAATGCATCTGCAGAGACTTAAAACTACTTTAGCACACTGAGGGTTATCTGTTACCCATTAGGCAGCCCTGTTGGACCGGTTGCTGGTTAACTCATTTTACTCAAGGGCACGTTGTCATCTGTGAGTTAGCATAAGTTGTCATCACCCATCCTGATTGTTGGCCTGATATTTGAATATCACAACTGATCACATCGAATTAGATCCAGTCTGCTACCATCTGGGCCAGTCGAGTTGGAAGATAAAATCCCAGTGTCTGATGTAAAATTTTTGATTATTGATCAAGTTGCTGCCTGTTGTTATCATGAATAATTTTAAAAAATGTTTGATTTTTACAACAGAAATTGGGACTACTGACATCACGTCTGTGAACAGTAGACATTATTTAAAAAGAGTGAAATAATATATATTGACATAAGGAAGAATGGTTGCATAACCTATTTCAGTCCAACCAGGGTTCAGTGCAGAGCCACATGTCCCCTGGCATTCATTTCATCCACAATCTAATTTAAATTTAGCATTTTTCATCTGTTTAGTTTACTTTTCCATTCAAATTGTATCATAAATTAGCAACACTACTAACTGGCAAACTATTCTTCTTAAAGGTGCTCTAAACAATGTCACTCGTTTTTTAGTCTTACATACAGCAAACATCTCCTCACTATCCATGAGCTGCCTGTCCCCAGAACTCACTCTCCCTGTAGCTAGTCCAGGCTCCACAAACACCAACAAGAACAAACTGTGCCAACCTGCACCACCAAACATAACAAACAGTCTTCCAACCAATAATCGACGAGAAGGATCAAGGGGTGGGGGTTGGGGTTGGGGGGGTTAGTGTGCGGAAGCACGGAAGGGAGGGAGAGGGAATGGGATGAGGAGAAGAGAGGGACGAGCTAGCCTCGTTTTGTTTGAAAATACTTTGAACGTCAACAAGAAGTGCTGTCACCCAACATCGCTTAGAGCACCTTTAAAATGTTTTTTTTATAAGAAAGGTTTTGTTTTTTGCAAGATTTGGGATTTGGGTTCTCTGTTTTTATTAGTCATTCAATCCTTTTTCACTGCCTAGGCTACACAAACTGTTGAATGATGCCCCAGATCAGAGCTGTACTCTGAGAAGTCAAATTGACACTGGATTGTGACCCAAATACATTATGTTTCTCTAACAGATGATAGATGCAGATCAATAGTCATAAAAGCTCAGGAATAAATGGCTTAGTAATGGTTTATATCCCTGTTTGAGAGGCATCAAATTGGTTGCTTTTTACAGTATGTGCTAATGAATAGTGGTTTACCTTCAGTCTCTTTCTTAATCTTTCTTTCCGTACATATACTAATAAATTAGAAACACTTTTTTTTCCATCGCTCTCAGTGTTAATTTTCCATTATATAACCCCAATTATATAACCTCAGTTTTGCATGGATAAGGGTGTATACAAGCACAAACAAAGATAGAATTCTGTGAGGTTTAAGGGCAGCAGAGAAGAAAACGTAAAATATTTATGTATGAAGGGAGGATGGCAGACCATAGCGCCACATTGTTCTGAGGCAAATTTAGGTTGCAAAAGGCACATCCATTAACTTCCAACCATTATCATTTCTGCCGAGTCAGCAGGAATATGGTGAACAGTGTCTCACGTGTCACAGATACAGGACTTTACATGCTCTCAATGTGAATTGAGTGATTAAGCTTGTTATGTAATTTAGGCCATAATTTGATCTTTTACACAATATACATCACTCACTTTTCACTTTCATTATTTTCAGGCTTGGGAGATTGCAGATGAGGTTTCTGAGGTGACCTGTGCCTTTTTTTAAATTCAAATATATCATTTTATATCACACTCCACAGCCCGGCTGTTCAATCAGCAGTTTAATTCTGTGACAGTATTCTTTAGTATTCCATTTTATCTAGCAGTACATCTTGCACTTTTTCTGGGAAAATTTAAATCATGTCTACAGTATATACATTATAGTATTAATTCATTTGTAATCAAAATGTATTTCACTTTCAATGAGAAAACAGAACTTCTTAGCTATTTTGAATTTATCTCTGATTGCTAGTTCTTATCATGCTGATGTTTGTTCCAAGTGTTTCTTTTTTCTGTTAAAGGTGCAGTAGGTAGGACTTATAAAACTAGCTTTCTGTCATATTTGCTGAAACTGACCCTATGTTCGAGTAGAACAACATGAAGCAGGTAATTTAAAAACAATCTGGCTCTTCTGGCACAGCCTATACAGCCAGTAGTGCGATTTGCAATAATCCACAGCTCTCTGTTCAGATGCACCAATCAGGGCCAGTGGGGTGTCTAACTGTGTGTCAATCACTGCTCATGCACACATATTTATCCTCCCTTGTGTCAGGAAGGGACTTAGGAGACCGTTTTGGGATTTAGTAGAAAGGGGGGAGTGACTGAGTTGTCGGTATTCAAATTGTTTGGCTAAGTCTGGGTTCTTCGCAATCCTACTTAGAGCACCTTTAAGTCTGGTTTCAATTATGTATATTCTATATTACAATTAATTATAATTAATCAATTAAGTTACTTGATGCTATAGAAACAGGGTGAAATGTTGTGATTGACAGCTGTGATTGATTAGCTATTGGTCGTGCAGGTGTATGGACGCAACTTCAATACCACGGCTCCACCGCCTGACTACTACTGCCTCAGCCTCCAAAATGAGAAGATGGTAGCGCCTATCTCCGAGATATTCTGGCTTCATTTTTAGTGGGAGAAAGTAGAGACGTCCATATTTAAATACAGTCTGTGATCAAAACTGCATTAGGGGTATTGTAAGCTAAAAGAAACCAACCCTGATTCCCCAGTGTAGCATATATTTGATAGTAAGTGAGCAGCACAGTGACATCCTTGACCTCCCCAGCATCCCCAGCCTGCCTTTTAAGAGCTGTGGTGGTGTGTGAAAAGATAATGCAGACCATGGTATGAAACAGGTCTTAATTGGCTGGCAGGCTTTATGAAAGTTCTCTCTTGGGAGCTCCATTGATTATTTATAGGCAGGCTGCATCAAAGAGTCACTTCAGCAGCAACCCTGGAAACACAGATCAACAGATACTGTACATCCACAACTTTCTGTGCTCATAGAGAGAGAATTGATAAGCATACAGACAGATAATGAAAGAAAGATAGCGTGAGAACAAGTGGAAGCAATAACAGCAAAGACGGGAGGAGAAAATCTGTGAGGATACTATGTGAAAATGGATTTTGGCACACACAATTGTGTGCCTTAAAAAATGTTTTTTTTGTTTTCCTCTGCATCCCTGCAGATATACTTTAGAGATACACCGTACACACAACTGTTTAACAAACCTGCGTTCCTTGATGGATACCATGCATCAAAAATGTCTAGGGCAACATTGTTTATTTCAATGTTCATGTTCAATGTTTACCCCAATGTCAGTTGTTTGTTTCTTGCAAATCGTCTGATTTTGAATATTAGTAGAACTGTATGCATGTGTCTGTGTTATCGTCTGTAAAATAATGTACAAACCAGTGTTCAAAATGTCCCATCAGCTCCAGTGATGCATTGCTGAGACTCAGTTCAAAATCTTTTTTGACAGAGTATGTATAGTAGAAATAGCCATGTCCACAAATGTACTCTTAGGCAAAAAAGAGATGCAATAGGTGTTCCATAACATTAAAATGTTTCTCTCTGTCAGTTTGTAACTTTTCCAGTCCTGTCTGTGGGGGTGACGGATTGAAAAGCCACAATGAACTTGCCAAGCAGGACTTCCACCCTGCCAACCAAATCAAAACAAGTATTGATATTATAACTCATAAAAGACAACATTATGATTACCCTGCTGTCAACCTTGGACAGTCACTGTACCTTTCATGTATGTCAGCTGTGTGTGTGTGTATGTGTGTGTGTGTGTATGTGTGTGTTTGTGAGAGAGAGAAAGAGAGAAAAAAAGTAGGGACAGATCTTCTAGCTGTGTCAGCCCATGTGAACTGGATAGAGATAGTGGCTTTGGGATGTGGTGCAGCTACTGTAGAGTATTGATTCCAAAAGCTTTTAGCGCATGGCTAATTTTCCATATGGGGCCTCTGCATGTGGCCCGGGGGTTTGAATGGGTTAGGCAGTGTTTTGTTTACACTGAGTGGCTAATCCGTGTGAGCTGGATATGACTGTGTGTGTGTGTGTGTCAGAGAGAGAGAGGGAGAGCGCGAGAGAGAGAGAGAGAGATTGCGTGTGTGTGTGTGTCTGTTGACACTTTGATTTTAGATTGTAGTGCATCTCTCTAGTCTAACGCATACACAGACAAACTTACACATTACATATTTACAGTTCTATATTGTTCATATATTGCACTTTAAAACAACCGGACCCAACTGAAAAGATATCCAACCTTGACCAATGCTACATTTTATTTTCAGTTCAAATATAAGGAAATATAATTTGTAAAAAAAACAAGATTTGTTCTGGCTCCATTTAAGTTTTCAAAAACTGTTAAGAAGTAGTAAAATAACTTAAAATTATGTGGTCATACGTTCATTTTGAGCAAAAATCCATTGCACTTATCAGCAAACCTAATCATCAAACCTAACCATTTTTCATATTATTAAGACTTCTTGGTGATGTCACATATATTATCACTAATAAATCATGTGTTATAAATTATTGCTGTAATGTGAGTCTTTCTAAGGCTTTTTATTTACTCATAATGTCCTCGTTTCACGCTGCAATGCTGTCAGTTATGAATTTGTTTTTCACTGATTGAAGTATTTGGACGTGTGGCATGCACGTACTAATTAACTAGTAACGTCCAAAAAAGCCACTTTTTTACTAGTAAGGGCCAACATTTCTACTAGTTAACTAGTGAGAGGCATTTTTGACCTTACTAGTTAAGTAGGAACACACATTTGATCTTACTACTTAACTAGTAAGGTCCAAAAAGAGTCACTAGTGAACTAGTGACACTGACGTTTTCCTTACTAGCTAGTGGAAGACATTTTTTCTCACTAGTTTGACTCTGTGCTGGACATGTAAAGACTTTAACAGAACATTTTGAATATTTTTTTCTTACATCTTGGGTCTTTCCTTTAACTACTTGAGCCTCACTCAGCACTAATAAGCTAGTGGCCTCTACTAGTAAGACATTTGTGCAACATGTAGGGCTTTTTTTTCTCGCACTAGTATATATTTCCAACACACTAGTTGACGTTCCCATTGTACAATTTTAACATAAATGAATACTAGTTAACATGCTCATCCACTGGTTTAACTAGTGATGTGATAAAATTGCACCAGTTAACATGTATGACAGTTGCACCACCACAATAGTTAAAAGTGAATGTTTTACCTTGACTAGTTTACATGTGAGCGGCAACCTCCAGTCACTAGTTCACTAGTTGCAGTTAACTAGTGTGCAACATGCAAATGAAGATTGCGGGATAGAACAAAATCCTAAATCCCGATTGGATTTGACCTGGAGAGTCAATTGGAAACCTCAATTCCCCCTTCCTCCTCATTAACAACGTGTCCTACTAGTTAACTACTGCGTACTTTGGCTTTTACTAGTTAACTCATCTACGTTTTGGAGGGCACTAGTTAACTAGTAGAGTCCGGAAACAGTCTAACTAGGGAACTAGTACGTTTTTTGGGCTTTTACTAGTTAACTAGTAGAGGAACCTGACTTTTGATAGCGAGGATATGGAATAATGCTCAAAGGATTTGCCTTATATTACTGTTAAAGACCCACCTTCAAGCTGGTAGCCCTGTAATGGCGCTGCAAATCCCTGTTGTTCTGTGCTGACACGGTGAGTCAAGCCGAGCCAACCTGTGTAAGTACAAAGGGCTCAAATCCCACACTACCGTGCCTTCCCCTGATGTTCCATTGGTGGCCGAGCCATTGACCAAAAATAATGAAGAAGAGAGTATGGCCTCAATCGCTAGTTTCAAGTCTTTTTCAATACAATATGAAGTTCATTTAGTAAATTATGGTCTCCTTTTAAAAAATGACAATAAAAAGGGATGCTTTAGGGGCTTCGCTACACACCGACCTATCAATCATGACAGGCTCACTAATGCGTATCCATGGCACTGTTTACATTGAAATAGCTGTTGTTTTTGGGTGTTGTCCATATTTTTACCCTGTGTGTTTTCACTTTGTCAAAGTAAATAGGAACATGTGGTTGCATAAAATGTCTTGTTAGCATCATGCCAACCAAGCTAGCTAGCTACAGCTAGTATTAGCAGGTAACTTAGGGGAAAGTTTGCTGATTGTCTTTGTACTGCTGTACATGCAGGTGAATGTTGGCAGTACCCGTAGGTCTGCGTTTAGCCACGGGTAAATCTCCAATGGATGACTCACTTCAAAAGATTTGAAAATCTGCAACTTTTCCCCTTTAGCGTTTAGCTTAGCGCAGCACCATTGTAATCATAAACAACACTGGCTTGGCCACGCTATCCACCACAGCTCCACCCTCTCGTCGAAAATACTCACATCGACAAAACAAGATGGTGGTTTGACGCCATACCACCAAACTCGAGGCTTCAAAACAGCAGTCCACAAACCAATGGGTGGAATCACTGATGCCACGTGTGGTTCGGGATCCCAAACTGTTAAACTGCTTCAATTTTTCACAACATGTCAACTTTTCCACCCACACCCATGGTCATATCCTCGATTTGGTCTGCTTCACCGGTCTCACAGTAAGTAATATCTCCAGTTTCATCAACCATACCTTGGACCATATTGCAGTCATCACTGATATCAACATCCCCATACCTACTTACCCCTAAAGAAAAGTGCAAAATGTCATTCAGAAACCTCAACTCCATAAATCCATCCACTCTCTCAGCTTCACTGTCCAATGCAACATTTGCCTCCCCCCTCCCCTGTCTGATGATCACACCAACCTTGTGGTCTATTTCAAAAGTACTCTCTCCTCCTGTCTGGACCGGCTGACTCCCACCATTACCAAAACTCTCCTTCACATACTCAGCCCCCTGGTACACTCCTACACTTCACCAAGTTAAGTCCCACAAGTGCCAGCTGGAAGGACTCTACAATAGAACCGGTTTAACAGTTTAGCTCCATGGATACACAGACAATCTTCCCCACTACAAAAATGCCCTAATCACCGACCGGTGCCCCTCCCACTTTCCTCTCTACAATAAGCAAAATTCTAACCCCCCCAGCAACATATCTACAACCTTTAGAGTTGATAATTGCAACTCTTTTCTGTCCTTCTTTCAATCAAAAGTCAATATTATTTACAGCAACATGACCACCTCCCCCTGCTCCATCACCACCTGTCTAACCCCTCCAGACTCTCAGTCTTATTTCTCCCTGCTGTCCTCCATGAAGTTGTCAAAATTCACCACTCGGATGGACAGCTCCACCTGCAGCCTCAATCCCATCCCATCAGCTCTTATCAAGACCTGTTTACCATCCATCATCCCACTCACCTTCATTATCATTAATTCCTCTTTCAGTTCCGGATCAGTCCCGGATCAGTCCCCACACCACTCAAACTTGCAGCTGTCCATCCATCGTCAAGAAACCTGGTCTCAACCCTGACATGTCCATCGTCAGACCCATCTCTAAAAAAAAAAATCTGGAATGTGTTGTTGCTGCTATAATGGGAAAATTACATAGACAATGATTTTCTTTCAATAATTGTTCATTCATTAAGAGATTTGTCATTATAAGTATAAGTAAATCCTTCGAATATGCCTCTGAAATATGTGTCTCCTAAGATATCTCCCAAAGTAAGTCCTCCAGTGTTGGAGACAGCTAAAAATGTTATGACTCTATATTTCACTACTGTAAGCAAATGGTAACGAAAAACAGGTGCCTCAAGAGATATGTTGGAGTCACCATGCCCTTTCTGTAGGTTGGAGCCGTGAAGCATTCTACAGACAAGATAAATCTCTGATTTCTAAGACAGAATGACAGCTACAGTCATTTTTTGACACACTAGACAGATGCACGGGGACATGGTTGGATCCCAGAAGTCTGAGAAGGAGATGAAGGGTTTTTTTTAAGATTAGAATGTTTTCCAAACATGGCCTGGTTTCTGCTGGGGACACGGGGATACAAGGAACTGTCATATGTTACGTGAGACACAGAACTGTGGGTCACTTTGTAACTCTGTTCATTGTGAAGGCTGTTCTTGTCAATTTTGCTTGTTCTCTCAAGAAATAATGAAACCCTTCCACCGAATACCTAAACCTTTAATCCAGTTTGCAGCCTGTCTTAATTTTGTTTCAACAAGGTCTCTTCTGTCACTGAAATTCCTCCCTCGCTGTACGAGAAACTTCCACAATCACTGCTCAAATTAAAACCCACCTCAGCTCAAATAACCTGGGTTTGGGTGCTCGGTCCTACTGTGTATCCTCTACATCCTGCATCATGGAAATACCTTACACAAACATGGTCTCCACTTCCACTGCTACGCCAATGATGTCCAGATCTACATTTCCACCAAATCCATCACCACAGTTTCCTCCTTCACTCTGACCAACTCCCTCACAATAAATCTAATATGATCATCATTGGCCCCAAATTTTTCACAAAAAACACCATCAACTTCAGTCTTTCCATCAACAACTCCACCCTGTCTCCATCCCATCACATCCGTAACCTTGGAGTCATTCTTGACAGCAATCTCACTTTTGAACATCACATCAACCAAACCACCAGAACTGCCTTCTTCCACCACAAAAACATTGCCTGTTTCCTCCTATCACTCATCTTCCCTGCTGCCAAAACTTTGATAAACACTTTTATCATCCAGAATTGACTACTGCCACGATATTCTCTATGGTTCATCTGCAAAAGCCTTATATAAACTTTAGTACATTCAAAACTCTGTTGCCTGTCTCCTCACCCTCACCCGGGACCACATCACCCCTGTCCTCCAGACTATCCACTGGCTCCTTGTACCCCAACGCATCCAGTTTGAAGTAGTATTTTAGAAAGGGCTGTATAAATAAAATGTATTATAATTATTATTATTACGTTCACTATTTTTACAGTTTATGGGCCCAGCCCAGTTCCTTGTACAACTTTGAAAAGACACGTTGCTTTCAACTTCTGATGCATAGATGGCACTCAAGTCCCGCTAGAGAGAGGGAAAGAGAGAGCGAGATAGAGAGAGTGAGGAGAAAAAAAGAAGCTAAAAATCAATACATAACAATTAAATTCTATGAATCTCGATATCTAATTCTCATCCAGTAATATCCCATTTCTCGCTCTAACTTAACTCTAGAATGGAATGGACGTCTGAAAAAATTCTATTCATCATATTTATCTTTATTTAAAGTGAAAATTGATCTCTAGTCTTATCTGAAGGCAGCTCTATTGAAAAACAAATCAGCCAATTATGCCCGGCAGCCTGAAATACCCTTCAAACATACAGGTACTGCAGAAGACAATAGCAGACAGCTAAAACCAGATTGTCCCTTTTTGTTTGATGCTTCTCAGCCTTACCAATGAATTACCTTCATTCAAATTTATGAGAGAGGAAATGTTTTAGGGGCAGAGAGATAACGTGTGTGTGTGTGTGTGTGTGTGTGTGTGTGTGAGCAAATGTGTCCCTGCGTGACTTCAGTTTGTGAGTGGCCATGACATTTGCTTTACCAGGTGTATAGGAGCGTGAAGCAGACTCTGATGGGGTCTGTGAACAGTTATCACATTTACTCCAGGACACGGGCTATGTGGCTGGTTTGTCAAAGCTGACTGTATGTAATGCTTTCCCAACCTCTCTCCCACCCTCTTGCTGGCTCTCCCACCTTTCTTTTCTGTCGTCACTCTGCCACCCTCCCTTTTTCTTCCACGCTCCCTATCTCTACCTTTTTCTTGGCCCACTAACTGTCATAGCCACATCCTCTCTGTCCCGCTCTGCTTCATGCTACCTCAGCCAACTGCTTACCTTTATCTTTCTTTCTCCCTCTGCCCCAGCCTCCTTTTTTTCTCCAGTGTGGACGTCTTAGCAGGGAGCAGGTAGGGCTGGCTGAGGGCTGGCCATAGATTTTGGTTGTATTCGTGAATGCTCTCATGGACAGCTCTATGGCAAGGACTTCTACAGCCTAATGGATGTTTCAGACACATGCATACATTGCACTGTATCCATGCACACACTGCTCTGTATGGTCATGAATTATTCACTTTGTTTTCACTGGGCTGGAGCGCAAGAGATGGGCTGAGAGGGGATGGGGTGAAAGAGATCTGAGCAACAGAGAAAAAAGGCAGTAGCTGTTAGCTGAGGCATGGGAGCTAGCCTCCTTATAATTCTAGTCCACTCTCTTAATGTTCCCAAGCAATTTAAGTGAGACAGATCTTGACTGCAGTGTTAACCTATAGATAACTCATAGCTCCCAGATGTTTTGCCTGGCAACAGTTAGTTCTGTTGCCTGCCAAGTTCTAAACAGGTATAAGATATCATCATACTATACTACACATTATTAGAGGTGCAGGATGTCACCATAGTGAAATATGATAATATTGAATTTTTATCCACCCCTTGGTATGAAATTTATTTTTTTCAGGCCAGATTCAAGGTCCAACTATTTAATTAAGCAGTTGTACCAGAGCCAAGTACTGTTAATTTAATCAAACACTGTTTTCAATAATGTAATATGGAATTAAACATATATGAAAGTGGGTGTCTATAGAGATTACTCATTTGGTACACAGCTAAAGATAACATTATAAGTAGGGCTGCAACAAAACTATTGCTTCATAATGACTGAAACAATTAGTCACTGGTCAAACTTTACTTACTGAGTCACTGGTCAAAGACTTACTGTATTTTCTCTCCCACTAATTCTTTAGTTACTCAAGTGTTTCAGCTGTAGTTGTAGAATGTAAAGCATGCACCAAAGCTGCCAGAATAGATTGTAGAATAGACTTTTGTAAACCTGGTGAAAGTTAAGATTGAAAGATGTTTAATCAAGTTGAATAAAAATGTTCCCCATTTTCTTTGGCCATTTGTTCAACCAGATAATATTTTCCCCTTATGCAGATCAAGTGTTGTTGCCTACACAGTTTATCCTTGTATGATGCAAGTAGGATGAAATCCCTCCCTGTCTCTGCCTCTGCTATCCAAGAGAATCATTATTGGGATTGACAAGTCATTTTAGGTCCCCTTGCCATATTCCCAGAACTTATCTTTCTAATTGGTGATCTTTTTATTTTTTTATTCATGTACTAAGATATCAGTAATTTTGAAAAAAATAGTGTTGCATTCTGTTTAATGATATTAACAAATATACAGCTCAAAATTAGAAATACCTTTATATGTTGTCTGAAACTAGTAACAACATGTGTTGAAATTCTTTGGGAGATGTTGGTAATCCATTCGGTCAGTTTTATAGTACACGGAGACCCATATTGTAAGGGCACAAAATTGCTTTATAAAAAGTGAATATTGAGCCACACTACAATGTCTGGGTACGAGTTATCAATTTCCTTTGCCTTAAAGACTTGGCAGGCCGAAGTCACTTGCAGTCAGAGTGATCTGCTAAATCCTCTAATGTATTAGGGCTACCTGCTATGCTCTTTCTCCAATGCTAATGGGATTACATACTGTAGAGTGTACAGCAGTGGCAGAACACTTGCATGCAAGCTTCTGTAGTTCAGGAGAATAGATACAGCTCAGCTTCTGCTGAGTAAATACAACAATAAAAAGTAAGTATGTGACTATGAATTGAATGAACTGTACGTCCACATTTTCTTGTAGTAATGCACTGGGGTTCATTTTATAAAAAAAAAAGAATTATTAATGTATTACATGACATAAGTCCTCTCACTGAGAAGCTCTCTGCAGGAATCTGATGCTTTTCTGATATAATGAGGGGATATCTTATAACATTTGCCATACCACTATGGCAAAAGTCTGATGGTTCGTAGAGTGTGTGATGGTGGCCTTAAATCCGTCTCTCTTCATTAACTTGCCACTTCAGTACATTTACCTTTTGAAGTTTACAAAATACAAATATGCATGTGTATTGCGTCTAATGTGTGTAAATATTCCTGCAGCCTCCAATATTATGGGAGTCCCTTGTGTGTGTCTTTAGGCATATGTGTGTCCATATACTGTATATCTGCAAGTGTGTGTCAGTTCCCAGTGCCCAGGTTATCGTGTACAACAGCAGCTTTAGAGCTTTCATCACTTGTATTGTCCCTACAGTGCTTGCTTTAAATTCCACCCCGTAAGAAAATGCTGTCTTGGGGCTGTCGGGTCAGCTGAACAACGATGGCACTGACAACACAATGGAGCATAGCACTGACTTAAGATCACAATTAATAATTTACAGACCCGCCACAAATGTTTCATGGGACATTTTCCTTGCATGCCAAGCGCATTTATTCAAATGGTGGGCTTTGAAACTCGTAACACTCGTAATATAATAATAAGTATTTCTTTTACACAACACACCGAGTTCGTGAACCCAATCTCCTCTTCTTCATAAAACATGACAGTCACAGACTATGAAATTGCTTTGGGGTGGCTCTTTTACGACACACTAATCCATATCAAGGTCAGATATACATCATTTGTTTAGCACTTAATCACAGCCTGCATGATGAAACAGTAAATGAAAACGGCACACCTTTTGAGAGTGACCCTGAGCCAGAAGAACTCCCACTAAAACCTCATTCTCTTTTAATGGCAGCTTGCTCTGTCTGTCTGTCACTGTGTCAACATGGGAACTATTTGATCTGAGACCATCCCCACAGATAGATAAAGTTAATCATGAAGGCCAAATCCTGCCCATCACTGATCTAAACAAACAATCCCTCTGTGCCGTCCTGATGTCGCCACAGTGTCAGTCCACTACAGCTAGAGCAACAGTGTGTGAGACCAACAATGTCACACTATGATCACTGTAAAATGTTATCTTTTTGTACCAACAGTCATATTAATAATGCTACTATTATAATAATGCTGTATGTTTTCTGTTTTTGTTCTATTTACAAACTAAATGTGCCTCCTTTTTTACTGATTGCATTATAAGTTGAATCATGTTACACCATTTAATAATCTTGCTTTATGTATGCATCTATGCAAGTCCCCTAGTACTTATTTTCTTTCTGTGTTTTTTACCCTTCATCTTTCTGCAATCTCCTAATGCCCCCTCCTCTTTGCCCATTCCCTCTCTGCCGTCCTCCTTCCTTGCCTCTCTCTCCCTCCCTCCCTCTTTTTCTTTCCCAGGCGAGTGATGCACGCTGCAAAAGGTGTGTGCGTGTAGTGTGAACGAGAGACATCTGTGTGTGTGTGTGTGTGTCTGGAGAGAGAGAGAGAGACATAGACCGAGCCCCCAACACGGAGCATGCCTCTGCGTCCGGCAGCCGGCAAACATGAGCCACCCAGCCCTCCACGGCAGGACCAGCAGCAGCAGCAGCACACACACACACACTCACACACACTCACACACCCTTACACACACACAGCAAACGGCAGCCAGGGGGCCAGCACTGACAGCGGCAGCTCCCGGGGAAGAGGACAGCGGCATTCCCATTCCTGTCGGTGTTCCAGCTTTCCGTCCCGGTGCAGAGCGGTGCCAGAGTGCAAGAGCACCCATGGAGGAGCCGACAGGCAACACCGTGGTCATCCGCATTGGAATCCCAGACCTACAACAGACGGTAAGAGCTTGTTTCTGTAGCCACTGCTGGAGAGAGGATAAAAGAGAGGAAAGCTTCCTCTCCCCCTTCCTCTCTGACTGGGGGCTTTCTACCTCTCCTCTTTCTGCCTTTTGGATTTTGCTTTATTTCTTTTAAACATCTTCAGTTTAGTCTTTTTTCCTTTCTGTATTTTTTCTTTATCCCATCTGTCTTTTTTTCTTTTTGGTGTGCACACTTAGTGGCTGTATTTGCTTGCTGGCTTCTGGGTGTTTCACTCCTCCCTGCCTATTCTACTGATGTTTGCTAATAAATCTACCTCTTCATTAACTGGGCTTCAGCTGACTTTGACAACTGGCCACTTAGGGGAAGAGCGGGAGAGGGAGGGAGAAGAGAGGGAGAGGAGAGGGAGAGAAAAGGCATTAGGGATAAAAAGGCTACACGAGGCATTGTTAATCCACGGGAAGACACAAAGTAGAGAATCAAGATAGTTAAACCTGAACTGTAAAACTTTACCTAAACCTCTGTTTCTCTATATTGTTACCTCGTGCCCAGACAGAATGAGTGAGCCAATCCTACATTCTTAATAACATCTTCACGCAGGAGTTTTCCTGAAGATGTACAGTAGCCTATGTCTGTGTAGTATTGCAGCCAAAATCACTGTTTGTGACCACACTGAAGAGTGTTTTTGCCTGTATTTGTTTGCTCCATAAGGTGGTATGGAATAGTGCAAATGTCTAGATGCCAAATAACCTAATTTCAATTATTTTTCAAGCTCTGCTATTGCAATTCAGATGAATTCAGCAACAGCCATTCTGCCATGTTCCAGTGATCATTTGGGCACTACAACAACAACCATTGTTAATGAGTTGTTTTAATTCTACTTATATTAGCTGTTTTAAAGAAAGTTCTTCATTTTATTTTATATATTATTGTAAAGTCAGGTCAATATTCCCATTAAAATGTCCCTTATAAATCAAGTTTAAATGATCTTGAACCGAAAGTGATTGCCTGAAATTGGACATAGCGTAGAGAGGAAGAAACATTTTACCCTCCGTTGGCTGTAGAATGAAAGTATTTTCAATTCAACACATCTCTAAGCCCATGTATGCTGTCATTATATATCGCCATTCTCTCTCTCGCTGTCAGTAGCACACATAATATCACACTATTAGAGAGATACTATGTGACATTTTCTATGTAACAACACCACATTAAGCCTTTTATTAATACATGTAATGTGCCTCTGTGTCAACATTTCTCTAATCACCCCTTTTTTACAGGCAGTCACTGCATACTCGTGCTCAGGCACTAAGTTAGTTTTCTGTAGGTGGCTTAGTTTGAGTATCCTTTCTACGCTTTTTCCAGACATTGATGGCAAAGGCAAGAGCCTCTTTTTGTGTTTGTTATTGTTGATTACCTAATTGTTGTTGGCTTTTTGGCTGAAATGACCCTTTGTATCTTAGTGAGGCCCCGGCACTGCATGCTAGGAATAAAGACAGGAAATAAAAGGAGAGCAGTTGAAAAGAAAACAGAATTCTGCAGAATTGCTGTCTGTTTGCAAAATAGTTTTTTAGTTTAACTTGCACGCACACACGCACATTTAATTATGCTTATACATATATATATATACACACATAATTAGGTACTATACAGTATGCATGCACACGCAAGCCCACCTAAACATACTTTTACATGCATGCACACTAAAAAAACAAACATGCACACATGCCCTAATCCCATTGCCAAGGGACTTCCCTTAACCTGCTTATGTAACGCAACGATTTTCACTTTCAAGAAGTCACCTTTAGTCCAATATACGGACAAACAGGCAAGAGCACATGTATCGTGACATAGTGATAAACAAAAAGACAAACAGAGAGATAGCCTGAAAGTCTGACAGGCAAACATTGAAGCAGATGACAGATGGCCAGATTCTGACAGATTCTGTTTGAATCTTTTATGAAGCAGTCAAAAGTGACTTGTGTGTACTCTAAGTAAGCAGGAGATTACACTAGAATAGTCTGCCTGAATTTGGATTACATACCTCCTGCTGTGTTTCAAACCTGGATCAGGGGAATGAAGGACCATGCACAGATCACACCTAGCAAAACTTGAAGGGAGGAGCGAGGCCTCGTGTGGGAGCGTTTTTGGATCATGAGTATCATTTGTCAGTCTACATATTCAACTCCACCCAAACTCTATTTCTATGATTTGTGCAAAAAAGAAAGTTTTCAGATAAGGCTAATGGATGTCATTCATCTCTCAACATAGGAGAGGGGGAAACTGAAATTAATGGTCTGCCCCACTATTCTCTACCTGCATCCATCCTTATTCTCCATTTGCTTCTTTTCTTGCCTCTTTTAGTGGATTCTCTCTTTAAATGTATTCACAGAAGGTAACTTCCTGTCAGAAGTTTAACAGTGTGATGATGATTACGTCTACAAAGCTTATAGTGGAAATGGAAACATACCTCCATTTTCCCATCCAGGCCGGTATGTACCCTCTTTGAGTCTGGGTACTCGGTACTCAGCCAGCCTGTTTGGGGTCTCTTATCGAGAGAAACCACAATGGATGGCTTGGAGTGTCCACCTTTCAGTTTAATTTATTTTGAACGTTAATGTTAAAAAATGAAATTAGAAAAACTAAAAGGTAAATAAGAACATGTACATTCCAGCACAATCTTCCTAAAGTATTAAAAATTATTCAAATAAGGAATTTGCATGTTCAAAAAGGAGTAAGAAGAAGTCAAAAAAAGGTTTCTACTTTTCTACTTTAGTTAAATACAAAACAATTTGATGCTCCACTTATTTATATATGTATATATACACATATACATGTTCAGTATATCTACCTACCTACATGCACATATACACATGCATACGCATAGACACACATGCATACATACAGTACATGCATACATACAGTACATGCATATACACGTTTTTTCCTTTAGCATCTATCTAGATCAAACCGAAAAAATAACCCATCCAAACTAAACATAGTATATAAGCCCAGGAAACATACAGTCAGAAGGCAATACAATCCCCTTGAGTCCTGTTTGTATCCATTCAAAATATTCATTTTAAATAGTCTCTTAAAATTGCTCATTGTTGTACATAATTTCTTCTCTTCCCTGCAGCTGTTCTATACATTACTTACTTACTTACTTACATACACCTTACTATGTGCATATTTTCCTGTCCACATTTCTCACATACTTGGTTGGGCCATTCAGCATATGTTGTGCTTGCGTCTTACCCCCCTAAACTGTGTGCTGAACGTTCTCAAAGTTTGTGTCTAGGGTGGTTAGTCCTACCGTTTTTAGCCACTGGTAAAATTCCGTCCATGTTCCTGTGTAGGGGATTGGCTTTCCAAGGCACCTCCTCTACTTTCATTGTCAGCGTTCTCCCTTACTGCTGCTGGTTTGAGATATTATCAAAGCAGCTTCTTTCAAGAGACATTTTGCTGAGATACTCGTGGATGCTTCATGTTTCATTCAGGACACTGGTCTTGATGCTAACTAAGCCCTTCTCTCTCTAGCTGGCAAACAATCTGGATACAATCCTCTGTGTATTGCGACAAATTCCCTATACGGAAATTCCCTATACAAGTAGACCCTCATTAATTTAGAGAAAGAGTGTGTGTGTTTGAGAAGTGCTAAAACTACACAAGGCATATTTTTTAGTTTAAATTATACTGTTTTAATGTGGTCTAGAAAGGCACTTGTGTTTAAATAACTAGTTGGTTAAAATTTTTAATCCACTATGATGGCATGGAACTTGTTCTTTCCACTGAGCTGCCAGTTTAGTACTTGTCTTATTTACGTATAAAGGTACTGGGATCGCTTGTGGAATCTCAGGTTCATGTAGCCATCTTGTTTCCAATACCTGTTCTTTGGTCTTCTGGTATTTACCATTCAACTGCCATCTGTTGATGCTGTCGGTATAAATGAAATGCTTATGTCATTGTTGTAGCTCTATGTAAGGTAAAAGTATTGTTTTGCCTTAGCCAGCCAGAGTGGGAACCGTCTGTTAGTATCTGGTTTATATGAGCTGCTGGCAGGGTTGACACTGTTTGGTCGATAGATTGATTGGTTGGTTGACATGCATGTGCACAACCAAGATTTCAGTGGCTGAAAAAAACATTTCTAGTAACTAAGTGTTTATTACTGCATTCTATTGACAAGATGCTTTGTGTATAAGATTGTCACTGTGAAAGGTTAAATCTCTTAACATTTCAGTCCCTGCAGCATTTTGCTTTTTTTGAGATTTTTGCGGCCCAAAATGCCTGATTTTGCGGGAGCTTTTGTAAAAAAATTGCGTTGTCTGTCAGTGGCTTGTTGATCTTTACATTGTGAGTTAATTTCCTATCCTGGCCTGGAACACACATTCATGATTTGATAAAGTACTTATTGGACATAAACTTATCATTGCACTTACAATAATGAGTGTAGCTGTTGGTAATTGTGAGATGTTTGAGTCAAAACACATCTTGTCTTCATATCATAACCAAGGAAATTAATTTGCCAATGTACATGTATTGCGTCAACCTGTTCTCGCTCCCTCTTGGTCATACCCAAGGTGCTTCACATTAAAAAAGCATACACATTAAAACAAAGCATTAATAGAAAATGGATACACAACAAGTTAATCAACAAACACAAACACACACACACACACACACACACACACACACACACACACACACACAAACACACACACACACACAATTAGAGAGTAGGACCACAGTTACTGAAGGCCCCCTGAAGATCTGGTATCTGTTGAGCATTGGTGGTTTTCAAAGATTATTTCTCCCATATGCGCTTTTAGTAGTCTTCACCTTCAGCTCTTGGTGGTTCTACTCCTGCAACATTACTGCACTGCAGCTGGTATTGCACTCACATTTTTTTTTTTTTTGATCAGAGCATTTATTGTCTGGCCTGTGATTCTCTGGTGTGTTTCCTTAGTCTGGTTGCCAGCATTGTTACCCTTTTTAAGCAGTCTCCAGGGCCTCAGTTATGGACATCCCTTTGTAGTTCTAGGACCGATACGTGATCGTTGCATCTTTAGTTTTCCAAGCCAGAACTGGTTATATCTTGTTTTTCTGATCTGGTGGCTGACAAACAAATTGTTTGTGTGGGGTATAGTGGTATTGGTGAATGTAACATTTGAGTACTCATCATTTCCAGTTGTCATAACAGCTTTATTTTTCCCATACTGCTGTAGAATGGCCTGTAAATAAAGGTGCTCTAAGCGATGTCACACGTTTTTTAGGCTACACCTTTTTATTGTCACATACAGCAAAGATCTCCTCACTATCTGCTAGCTGCCTGTCCCCTGAACACACTGTACAAAAACAGGGTCTCTGTAGACAACCCAGGTTACACTCACGGCAAAAAAAGCAAACTGGCCAACCTGCAACACCAAACAACAACAGAGTTCTAACGTTCCAGCCAATAACCGACAAGAAGGAGTTGGGGTTGGGGGTTAGTGCGCGGAAGCACAGAAGAGAGGGGATGAGAAGGAGGAGGGAGGGGCGAGCTAGCCTCGTATTGTTTGAAAAGTCTTTGAACGCCAACAAGAAGTGCCGTTACCCAACATCGCTTAGAGCACCTTTAATGTTGTATTTGATAAGCATGGAGATGAAATTGGTCTAACTACAGTATATCACTGGCTGTCTGTAATAGCGTTCCAGTTTTCTCCCACTGTCTATGAATCTTTTTTCTAATAACTTCTTATATCAGACTGTCCAGGTTGTCAAACATCTGATATGGACCTTGTGTCTCTGTGGACATTGTGTATTTATATTTGTCTGCCTATTAATGTTTCTATACACATGTTCAAAATGTACATATGTACAATATGTTACATCTACTGTACCTCTATGATGAACATGTCTGTGTACACAAATCAATAGATTAAAAATAATCTGACCATTTCACAAACTGCTGTGAGACCATGTTGGTATGTACTCTATTATTTTCCTCTTCCCCACTGCTTCATGTCTTATGTCTCTCTTGGATTGATTTCATTAAATCCTTTTCTTTTTGTCTGTTTCACTCTTGCTTCCTTTCATTTGCCTTTCTTTTCAGTCTTTCTCTCTTCATCTGACTTCCAAGTCTTATAGGCAACAGTTTGACAGATCCTCCAAATAAACTCAAACATCGATATTGTGGGAAAATGCAGGCAAGATTGACGTATGCAATGTTGTATCAGTGATTGGTGGGTGTCTATCTGGAAAGCCTCTCTCGTCCCTATCTTGCTATTTTTTTAGCTTCATTCACAGTGACAGCAGGGGCACAAGATGTGGGTATCCTGTTCTTACCTCCATTTGCCCATAACAGCCTGGAAGGGAGAGAGCTGGAGAGAGATTTGACCCGGTGTAACACCCTTCCCCTTATTCTCATCTCACTTGTCATTTACAGTATCCCTTCTTCCCTTTATCTGCCCATCAGGTCCTACACAAAGAGAGACAATGCCGATACGGAAAAATGGAAAAGGGTGGAAACAAGAGTAGTGAATTTTTCTGGCATATCTGAAGGCAAGGTGGGCAAAGCAGGAGTGTGTTTTTAAATCAGCTATGCCAAACCAGCACTGTTCTTCACAGTGAACACACATTTTCCAGTAATGACCCAATAAATACCAGTTTGTTTGCTAGTTGTGGAGCTTCCTATCTCAATTCCTAACTCACATATGCTGGTTAGGGCTGTGCAAAATGGACCAAAAAATGGTATTTTATATAAAGGTTCAGTTGTGAGTCAAATCCACATGTGAGACGTTACAAGCATTTTTATAAAACGTGTTGGGGGACACACCACTTTTTTCAGTGTCAGTGTTTTATTTCAATTTTTTTTGTCAGTTCCAACTTTCTGTCAGGGTTTTGGTGTGGAGTAAAGGGATTTACAGGGACAGGTAAAGGAGTTAATGATTTACATGTACTCTGCAGAGAAGGTCAGGTTCTGGACCTACAGCCCGCCCTGAAGCCTGACATAACCACACAGCTATGATACGGTAATATAATGTCTTCTATGAGTTTACTTGTCTACAGAAATTCTGTTTCTCTTTGCTGTTGTTTATTTCACATAGAATCAGGTTGGGTAAAGTTAAACTTAACTGGCGTCATGCAGAAGTCCGCTGGAACAATCGCTAACATTGGCTAATGTTGGCTAACGTTAAGGTCAGGCTCTATGTGAAAGAAAACAGCAGAGAGAAACAGACTTACTTGGGGTTTGGGAATTCCAGTTGAACTTTGAAAGCCGTTGCCATAGATGTACAGTAAAGCCAGAGGCACGTCATGGTGTGTACAGGTATGAGATGTTATTTTAAAACTTGCTGGTAGATGTGGTTCTTCTTCTTTGGCATTTAGCGGACAGCTACAACACTTGTAGGTGTATATGCTGCCTTGTCAGATATGGTTGGTCCGGAAGAATTGCATCCCCCGGTACCTATATGGTAACTGAGTTACTGTGAAAAAACAAGTACATCATGTTTTTAGAATTTTGGCATCAACTTGGTATCAGAGCATTGGTTCTCTTGACATCCCTATTCCCCAAAGGAGCTATGTTACACACATGAATTATTCTCAAAAAAAATGTTCCTTTTGCATTTTAACTCGTATGTTGTTTAAGGATTGATTGTCTGTTTATCCATGAAGTAAGTATTTACTGGCCCAATTTAACTTTTAACTGGTTTAGGGGCATCAGGAAATTCTAATTGTTGGACCCTGTTGTGAGTGACTGAGCTGGACAGGTACAGTGGGAGATTGGGGGTGGGGTTACGCAGAGTGCAAGAGAGGACAGATGCAATTACTGGTGTGGCTTTATGGAAGAAATCCATCCATCCATCCATCCATCCATCCATCCGTCCATCCATCCATCCATCCATCCATCCATCCATCCATCCATCCATCCATCCATCCATCCCTCTTCATCTGCTCATCCGGTATCGGGTCGCGGGGGCAGCAGCTCCAGTAGGTAGTCCTGGGTCTTCCCGGGGCCTCCTACCAGCTGGACGTGCCTGGAACACCTCCCTAGGGAGGCGCCCAGGCTTTTATGGAAGAAATGGGTTATGTAATGCAACATCACACTATATTGATGACAATTGTATTGTCTTATCCTATATCTTGTTTGAAAATATATCAATATCAGTGTTTCCCCTAGAAAAGTTATTTTGTCTTTATTTTCAACGAGAGCCCGACTGGGGCAGTCACAGACTGATGGCAGCATTAATGTAGAGCCCAATAGTTTTTGTGATAACAGAATGATGGACAAAACTGTGACATTGTAAATTAAAAAAAACTCTATAAGACATATTCGATAGGGCCCTACATAATGTAGGTGCTAAAAAGCAGAATTTGGAAATTTCAAAATATGCCTACGTCTTAGTTTCCAATCAAGGCCGCCCACCGTAACTGTAGTTTAAAAAACGTCTTAAAAATACATTAAACAATTATTCCCAGTGGCGTAGTTCCGGTGGGCCACATGAAACCCTGTATATAATTTAATAAATCGGTATACCGCCCAGCTGTAATTTGGTGGTACAAATGTGTTCTTTCTTTAGTGCAGACACAAAGAGTCTTATGTTGGGGAAAATAACTGTGATTGGGATGTAGCAAGAGAATAAATGTTGTTTTTTAGGAATGCACATTTGGATTGGACTAATAAATGAAATCATAAAATAATTAATGTTCACTAGAGGATATCTTTTTTGCATTTAAATCTTTTTGGTTTATTGATCCACTCTCCTTTTGAGTTGACTCTATTATATTCCCTCTACACTTCTTTTTCTGTCTTTGTTTTCCTTAATCTCTTTCTTGCGGAGTCTAGTCTGAGAGAAGCCTGGGAATAGATGGAGACATTAATACAGGTCCAATCATTCTGAGCTTTTATTACAGTTCTGTGCTCCATATTCATTGTGTTTGTACAAGGGGAACAACTCTCACCGATGTAATATTATCTGAACCAGAAAGGAGAAGACACTAAATTTTAATATGTGATTTATTGTTTGATTGACGGCATTTACGGATGTTGTGGCCTCCACCAAAAGATGAAAGACTTAATCTGTCTGACTATAAACTACAGTTGAATTGAGATTGTATGTACTAAAGTGCTACAATTTGTACGAAATGTTTTCATTCCCACTGGAGCTGCCTGCTCTTTCATCTTAAAGGAAGACGCCGACTTATTGAGACTTTTGCTTATTTACCATATCCCCCAGAGTTAGATAAGTCCAAACCCTTCTCATCCCCGTGCGTGACGTAACTCTGTCTGACGCATCCACCGCTAGCCTAGCTTCCCACAGATCCTGCAGGTAACCAGCCCCAACTAGTCTACTGCTGTGAAGATGGCTGTGTCTCATGTAACCTTGTTATTTGTACATGCTGTGACTATACAAATCACAATATGTAAATAGGAAATGTTGGCATTATTTTGTCACTTATTGGGAGCAGTAGACTAGTTGGGGCCGGTTACCTGCAGGATCTGTGGTTAGTCAGACAGATCAGTTTGTGCGTCAGACAGAGATGAGAAGGGTATGTATTGACTTATCTAACTCTGGGGGATACGGTGAATAAGCTAAAGTCTCAATAAGTCGGCGTGTTCCTTTAATTTGATTTGGTCACATAGATGCACATCGTACACTTAGAGGTTTTAATTAGTCGAACATTATGCAAAAGCTTAAGCCGCACTGAGACTTATAGGAAAAATGTTAGAGACATTGAACTGTTACTAAATTGACTTCATTTTAACTGTGAAAGTATTACATTATTTGTAAATATCTTGAATAATTTGTGGATTCCAATATATCAAAATATCTGGGTTTTTAGCTCTGTTTAATAAACTTCATTAAGTTTCTAAAGTTGACTTTTATGACTTTTATCGGGAGTAAGTGTCAATGTATACTTTATTTCTCTAAAAATATGTGAATGTGTATGGATATGTGTGTCTATATGTTTGGCTATATCTTCATGCATGTTCATAAACTTTGCAATGACTCCCTGGTGACTGACTTTAACTGTAGATCTTGTTGGCATATTCAGTCTGGCTTGTCAACAGTAATAGAGAAGAGGACTTTAATCGAGATTTGTTGTGTGCTAGTGTGTGTCTATGCCTGTTTATGCTTGCAAAAAAAGCACAGTGTCTGAGTGAGGAAGATGGGAAGTAGAGGGCTGGAAAGAGAGAACCTGAACTACACTACTGACAAATGTAAATTTAATCAAGCTGTGTGTACGTTTGTATGTCACTATGTGCAAGCATTAATACATGGGAGTATTTGCTATACTTGTGTCGTATGTTTCTTACATTTTGTTTATGACACCAACTCACAAATGGAGTCACTTTTGAAGTAATTCTTGAGTCTACTCTGGTTGTGTCTTCTTGTATCATGTTGTTGACATTCAGCTTATTGCTATATAGGATGTGTTGTGTGTGTGTGTGTGTGTGTGTGCGCACATATGCATGCAGAGTTGTGTGTGCACCTGTTAAAAAATTATGGGCAAGATTGAATATTACTGTGGTCCTGTGCCCGCTGAGAGTAACGGCTGAGCAATCAGATCTGTGTGCTTTATGCGTGCGTGTATGTGTCTTGACTTTGTGTCGCATGGGTGAACATTTCACCCATGTGGGTAACTCCACAATGTCAGTTGTGAGATGAATTCAAATTGTTCCGTGAGCTGCAAAAATTATAGGTAACATGTCCATGGCTGTACACTCAGTTGACACTTTATTAGGTACACCTGACTAATGTGGAACAGCCCTGCAATAAATCTAGCCTTCATGAAGGTTCTAATGTTTAGTTTTGGCTGAAACCGTTTTAGAGAGGTGTTGATTCAGCTTTATGATAATCCTCAAGCCTGTTATTTTTTAGTGCTATTGTGTGGTATTGAGAGGTGGTTTTACTATTTGGGGTTGACAAACTTTGAGGATTATGTAGGCATCACAAAGGGAAAACAGACATCGCTCTTTTGAAGTTAGGGAGTAAATCCCCAAAAATATGAAATTACATGCAAATGCTTTAACTATTTACACTGTATATGTATTTTTAAAAGTGGCAAGGTGAAGAGATTGTATTATTGTTTTATCATATTTTATCTTACGTTATTACCAAAAGAATTTATAATGTAATGTGTACGACTGTTTGATTCCTTTACTGTTGTTTCATCATTACAGTCCATATGTTATAAGTTACATCGATGACTGATTTAATTATCCAGTGTTGGCTAAACACATAGAAGTCTGACTTCTCCATGACATGGTTAACACCCTTTTCATCTCATATAAGAACGGCGTGATATAAATCTTGTCATTCAGAGTTGAATTATTTAAAAAAAGAGAGAGACTATTAGCAGTAAATTCTAGTGGAAATGCATTTCAAAGAGAACCCTGACAGCATGGTGGACAGATAACTGGGGTGACAAAGCAGGACATCACAGCAGTGATGCGCCTGACATGTTGAAAAGGCAGGTTGACAGTGACATGTAAAAAAAGGTTATATTAGATGAAAAGCACACATGGGATATTGGGGTCAGTATGGTGACATGGGTTCAGAGCTCCACTCGAGCACTGGGCTACGACAGCAGTGGACAAGTGATACCATCTCAGCTCTTACAGCTTTGTGGCTGGACCTGTTATTGTCAGTTGATGGCAGTCTTCAGTTTCAAGAGACAGATACAAGTTTATAAATAAATCCCAGTTTTAATCAATTACATATTTTTTAAAGATGAGTCCAAATTTGGAAAAACTGATCCAAAGCAAATCAATAATTATGCAAATCTTTTTAGAACAGGTTTTCTGAAGAGGAATATAGTTTCCACATAAATGAACAATATTTAATAAATAAATAATTAAAGACACAAATCAGTGAATAGCAATACATACAGGCCTAAATGAGTTGTGTCACTATCACGATTAAATATGATTTACCACAGTAAAGTATGTGGCAAATAAATAACAAAAAGCTAATAGTATGTAATAAAATTACTATTTGACATCTTCCAGCTTGCCTTTAGTCTTTAGATCTTTTTATGTTATAACATGTTTGTTTTGGCTGTATGGCTTTTAAATTATTAATAACTTTACCTTGGGAAATTGGAAAGTAATGAATTTCCCTTTGAAAATGAAACTGTGGTATTGCAACACAAATGTGCTAGTAAGAAGTCATCATAACTTAATCGTTCGTGGTTGAGGAAATGTATATGCTCTAAAAGCTTTAACCAACAGACCCTATTGACCAGTTTGAAAATTTCAGCAAGTTTTCTTGGCCCAGCTTGGGTGCACTGCACCTTGGCACACTCTGAGAGTAACTGGCTGATGATATGCAAAGTTAAAAAAGAAAGGCTGAAAGACAGGATAAATATGTCCTGCAAAACAAAAACATTTACTTTTTACTAGTTGCGTTTATCCCGTCAAATCAAGGAGGACACGGAGGATTAATAAAAAATTCTGATGGATTCTTCAGAAGAGGTTATTATTTTGTCCTTTTTATGTCCTCTTCGTCTCCAAAGCTGAATGCGGCTGTTGTCCTTTTTCAGCAGTGACATAAAACGCGTCACTTGAGCTTCTGTGTGCAACTTTCGCCGGACTACACTTACTTAGCTTTGTATCAACTTGTTTGGCAATGGCTTAAATGTAACGGAAGTTCATTTAAATAAAATAGTTGCACACTACAGCTTTAACTGTAACCAAAATATAATTTGCGTAAAATTGACTGGGTTTTTTACTTGGTAACATAATGCTTGTTGTACATGTAACATTGGACATCATTTTAGACTAGTTTCAGGATCCCACAGTCTTCCCATTCTTCCTGCTAATTGCTCACATCTGTTTCCACTTTTGTCTTTATATAAGCTCAGTTTTTTTTAATTTGGTCAGCTTATAAAATTAAGTTATGGGTTCTTTACATTGTTGGTTGTGCATACCACCACACGGCAGTTTTTAGGCATTTTTCTGTTTGCTATAGCAGATGGAAATGACAAGGATGCACCTTCATGGAATACAAGTCAATGCAGAGCGGAGAGTTGTTTTCCCCTCCGGTGGGGGCGAGACCTAAATGCACTCTGTCTCTATAGAGACAATGGCAGAGAAGGCTGCTGAAGGCTCTTTGTAGCTACACCTGTTTCTAAGTATGTGTTGTGCACTGTGCATGCATTTTGGGTATCATGAAGTTTTCACATTTTTTTATTTTTTTTATTTACAGTACAAACGAGTCTAATGCTTAATGTGAAGTGGCTGCCAGTGGCCATTGACTGAAGATTACAGCCTGCTGTCTCTTTACAGATTCAGGTCCAGGGTTCTCTGCAGATGAAAGATAAGGTGCCTCTCAGTATTTAAAGCTTCTCAATTTGAAGCTAGAACCGTGGATATATAATCTCTCCCTCTCTTCCTGGCTCACAGTGTCACTATACACTCCGTCTGTTTCTCTTTCTTGGCTCTTATACACATGACACTATTTTATGTTAGTAGTATGTCTCTTTCTTTTTTTTCCTTACTTTCTCAAAATGCACCCACTGCATCCCAATGAAGCCAGCTAGATATCCCCTGGCTGGTGTGACTCATAAGTAAACTGTTAAGACCTGCAGCTAACCGGCTACTTAATTACATGCATACTTATTTGCCTGCAGACAGCAAATGTAGAGTTGTAACTCTTATAAGATTTAAATAATTTACTATCTCTGGTATGAGGACTGTCATGAAATGGTAACAGGGTTCATATGGACATCCTTACATACATTTTTGCGGAATTACTGCAGGTTTTGCTGTCTTTGTAGATAATAATTAATTTGCTGGTCATTGTAAACTATCTTGTAAGATAAAATAGGCATTAAAATCCTTTTTATTCTTTTACGGAACAGATTCATGTTGTAGTGCTGCTATAGCACACAGAAGATTAACTACAAACACGCACACACACACACACACATACACACATACACCTTAGCTTTCCAAAACGGTTTCCTTGACATGCCACTTCAACACAAATTATACTCAACTATTCGTATCAAATGGACAGCATGAATCACGCACCATTGTCCATAATTATGGAAAGTCCAGCCTCAGCATTTTCTGTAGGGTGGGTAGTGTGTGTTCACAAAGTGTCTTTTAAGGTGTCTGAATCTTGATGATAGCCCATTAATCCGACTTAATTGAATCAATGCGGTTTTCCCCTCCTTGTCTCACGGGTAAAGTACAGTAATAGTTCAGATGTGTTCACTTGATGCTATGGGATTTGGAGATTGACTTGAAAGGCAACTGTGTATAGTTTCCCATAGCCAGTAAGGCTAAGATTAAAGCAAGAGACTTGTTCATGGTATTTAACTGATAATACCCCATATCGAACAGATGTGTGTTCACTGTAAAGAGTTAGCTCAGGTGAAGTATGTGGTTACCTAAAGGGGTCAGACTGTCTTATTTTACAAGAAATGCGTGTGGATGCTGACTGTGATAGACACAAATGGAGACATGCTGGGTTTATATTACTTTGTCCGTGCCAGATGTGTCCTCACGTGTTCAATTCTAACAGCAATCTTTCATGGTTGACTTGATGAATGCAACTGATAGAAAAACGTGGCTGTTGTTTGTTTGCACCAGAGGTGTCTAAAATGATTTCCCTGAAGCAAGAAGTTTGATTTCAAGGACATTTAACTTGGTTTCTATACGCTGAATTTAAGGTTCTTTAATATTCCCTTTTCGATTAATTTCAACTGTTGCTGAGTGAAAGACCATGTGTTAAAACTAAAATTGTTCCGGTCACAGCAGCAGTTTGACTCAGCCAAACTTAAAAAAAAAAGAAACTCAGTGGATTTTTTTTTGACATATGAGCTACCTAGCTAACTGCCAAAGATGCATATAAATAAAAGTAGCTTTTGCCTTTTCAGCACTTGCTTAAACAAGTGAGATGTGAATGAGAAACATTTGGCAGTAATCCATCCAGCTCTTTAGCATATAGCTAACAAGGAGGAAATGACTTGTGTAAGATATTGGCACACCACACTTCAGTGACTGTGCTTGCATTTTACACACCAGTAAACACCTAACAAACGGTGTAACTTTTAATTGCACAGCCACAAACTGTGACTGATTTCCATTCTCCATTCTCATTTATCACTTTGTGTAAGGAACTTAATTTGTGAGATAATGACTGATTTGTAACTTCACACACGTATTGTGACAAATTCTATCAGCATAACCTTGAGGTTAAGGATGTTTTTATCTGTCCAACAAACTAATGGTCATTTTATTAAAGACGCGTAATGCGTCCATTACAGTACATGTTTTAGTCACAGCATGAACTATTACAAAACTATTCCTTAATAAAGATGGATATCGTGAGCATCAATTACTGCTGTTGGCGATAAATAGGCTTCTCAATTCTGTCTTCTGTGTGCATTGTTGTGACTAGGGTTTCATCCCGGGAAACGGGATTCCTATGAAATCTGATCAAGACTATTTCCCGATTCCCAGGAAATGTTATGACAGGAAACAGGAAATAAAATGAATGAATAAAAAAAGGCAAGGAGTCTATTGTTGTCATACGTTAATGTTGATACAGCCGGTGGTACTGTAATTTAGCTACGGGAATAAAGGCTCACTAAATTCATTACGCAGCAGCATTCTACATCCGTGGAGGTGGAGAAAGCGTTTTTCTATCTATTCTATCGATGCTCTCTCCTTCTGGAAAGCACACTTCCAGAAGAAAAAGAAAGGGCAGGGTGAGAATGCATTGTAAACTAAAAGAAATATATAGTCAAAGTTGTCACAAGTTCAATCCAACGCTGATATTGCAGCAGAGTGTTTAGGCATTTATTTTTTTTCAATTCAGTTTTACATCGGCCTATGACCTTGTCTTTTTGCAGTGCACAGTTGTACATTTCTGTGGGTCGTTTTCTTTCATTTAGTTGAATGTGTATGTGTTTAAAAGAGACATATGCCTGCCCTGCCCTAATAAAGAAATATTTTTGCGTGATTATTCCCGTTTGCAGCCACATACAAATCTCAACAGCCACAGAATGGATTTGGTATAATAGATCGGTTTACTTTAGCACATTTCATTAGTTTTTATAATATATAAAATATTGGTTTTATACGGGTTGCCTAGATTTTCAGACAAGACAAGTCACAGACAATCCACCTGGCATTTCATATGCAGCACTGCAGCACATGTTACGCACGCACGCAGCTCATTTGATCACAAAGCAGGATTGATCATTGCAAACAGTGTTGATGACGAGCATAAACTGTGTTCTTTTGCCCAAATTTTAAGACAAATGATTTGGGAACCCATATTTGAATGATATTAATACATTACTTGGGCTAAATAAATAAATAAATAAATAAATAAAAACAGCTATTTCCCAGGATTTCCGGGAAATGGGTTGTCTTTTCCCTGGATCTGAGTCATCTAATTTTCAGAAAAAATATTGAACCCTAGTTGTGACACATCTCCCTGAGGTGAAATTGCATGCCAGGTGCCCTGTATTACAGTGAATGTAATGTGTAGCCTGATGCCACTGATGTCATGTTTAATATCACATGGCGTTTGTCTTCTGCTACACTCTTATGCTGGTCAGACAAGCTCTTCCTGGCTTTAAGAATTGGCAGGTTGAACATTTCATCACTGAATATCATTAGAAAACACACCTTTGGACTGAAAGACTTTAAAGCTGTAGAACCGGTACTGTAATGTAGTTAGAAACAGGCAGAGGTGGATACAGAGATATATATATTTGAATGCATGTTAGATCTAACATCTTGGTTAGTAGCATATTGAGATAAACATATTGTAGACAGAAAGAGATGCAGAATCAAGCAAAGATAAACAGACTAAGGATAAGGTCAAATTACACAGTAAGTGAGTCATTTATAAACCATTTGCTACCTCTTGCTGCTCATCTATTATAAAACCTGCTTTAACTTTGAAATGAAATATGGAGGGCTAAAAGATGAAACAGTATTAGTTAAATTCCCTGTTGCTGAGTTTACTCCTACAGGATTCTCAGATTGAGACAGAGAAACATATGCACCTGCTGTCATCTTGGAGTCTGGCCAAACAGAAGGAATATCAAAGAGCAGAGAGCCAGGGGAGGATATTTGGAGAAGACAGAGGCAGTTCTGTCTGTCAAATAAACCCAAGCTTGTCCAAAGTTGCTTGCAAAAACAATGAGAATGCATACACACATACGGTAGTATCTGGTGGCAAAACACTCTTAAACTCATTGGCTATATGACACAGTTTATAAGTGAACAAACACATGTTAGCTTGATCTGTATTTTTCCTTTAGGGCATCAGTTAGGACTCTGTGCTCTTCCCACATCCAGTAGGAGGCTCAGCACTGTTAATTAGTGCATATGTCATCTGGGCAGCGAGAGCCAGAGGTTCTGGGAGATGGAGACAGGGCTGTGTGAGAGTCATTACACTCCATCATCTTAGCACTCCTCTCTTCTTTCATTTCAGTTCACCACTAGGCTTCTCTCTCCTTTCTCTTCTCTGCCAATGCATCACTTCTTGCTGAAAGGCGACAACAATGCCCTGTCTCTTTCTATTGTGACTGGATGCCATCTGCACCTTTAGAGATCCTATAGTCATGTCCTGGTCCATGCATCATTCTTGCTTGCATAATCACAAATAAACACACACAGACAACACATCTTAATTAATTAGGCACCTTTGGCTGTGTTTTAAATTCAGATGTGGAATGATGTAATATGTGTTGTTTCCACTTAGTCAACCTGTTTGCACTGACTTGAACTTGTGTTCACACTGGCTTGAGTTTTATTTTTTATTTCCCACTCAAACAAAACAACTCAACCCATAGCAGTAACCTGCTTAAAATTGTAGTATAGTTCATTTTGCCTAATTTCTGTGGCATTACATTACATGTCATTTAGCTGATGCTTTTATCCAAAGTGACTTACATTTGCTATATATCAGAGATTACACACTTCCTGCCTGGAGCAACTAGGGGTTAAGTGTCTTGTAACACATTGGTTGATATATTGAAGTGGGAATCGAACCCAATCTCCCACACCAAAGGCATGTGCTAAATCCACTGTGCCATCACCACCACCAAGGTTACATAACAGAATACAGTATACAAATTGTGTTCATTAATGTGCATGCAGAACCTCAGGTCAGACTTGTTAATTAGTAAGTGCAACTAGTCAAGAACTAATACTGTTTTGCCTTAGTGTAATTCCTCCCATCTTGTCTTTAGATACATGCCTGTAATGTCAACTGGGTAGGTAGACACAGAGTAGCTTCTTGCTTATACAGCAAGTGTGCGCTTCTGTCAACAGACTTTAGAATTGTAAAAATTAATATATTTGTGATTCTGAGAGGCATAGAGATTAACACCTTTAATTAGCTCTTCCCTCCAAACCTTATCTCTCTAGCTTCAGGCCATGTAACAAAGTGACAAAGTAGTCACTGTCTTCCTTCACATTTCCCTTGTCCATTGTCCAACCGTGCTTCACAAGTGTGACCTACAGTTTGTCTCTCATCTCTCATCTCATCTCCCTCAAGCCCCTACTCTCCTGTCCAATCATTGTTCACTTATGTCTCTAATTTACAGACAACAGATCACGGCTTGGCCCTAGATTAAAGAGTGTGAAGACGTGAGGGAGACTGAAGAGAAGAATGCTATACCCCCCGGTGTCTGATCTCAACCAGTGTGTGAATGAGTTTGACAGGAAGGTTCACCGATAAACACACAAGGCCACACTGGCTGCACATGTTAACAAACACAATCAACACATTCAGTTTGGCAGAAGAACATAATTCAGCATGTACAGTATAAACAATTGCATCTTAATTGGCATGGCCAGCCACGTCTCCTCACTTGACTCTCTCTCTCCACTGAAACATATACTTGCTGCCATGTCTTATTCTTCTACTCTAATATACCTGTACTCTTATCTTATAGTAAAAACATTCTTCAGCTCTCCTTGGCTCTTATTTTTTTCCTCTTCTTCCAAGATTATTTTAGCGTCACTGTATTGTTACAGTACCAAGGCTGCATGGCTCGGATGCCTTTTTTGGACTGTGCAGAATTCAAGCTTGTTCTAGTCATTATACCTGTACATGTACAATATAAAAACAACATTTAACCATTAAAGTGTATTTAATGTTTATCTGCAGATAATCTGCAGATTATTTCTCGATTGATCATTTAGTCTACAAAACATCAAACAGTAGTAAAAAAATGGTCACACAAGTTTTAAATGTATTGTTTTGTCCGACCAACAGTCCAAAGATATTTCATTTACCATCACATTTGAGAAAGAAACCAGTAAGAGAACCAGCTAATTTCTGCTCAACAAATGACTGAAACTATTAATCGATTATCAAAATAGTTGATAATTAATTGTCTTTTCATCAGCTAATTGATTAATCAATTGATAATTTCATCTCTAAAAGAAACTGTCCATAATATGTGTGCAAAGGCCTAGATACCTTAATATGATTAAAGATTAACACAGGACAACATTCAGAATGAGAACAACAAGGTGTATGTACATCTCAACATTTACCTGATTCTCCTATTGTGGCAATCCTGTTGGGTTTTCTTTTTATGCATCCGCCTTGGCACGAACTGTGACGGAGGCATTATGTTTTTGAGTTTTCAGTCCAGGATATATCAGAAACATCTTGAGGGAATTTTATTTTAATTTTGGTAAAAATGTCCCCTTGGACTCAAGTACAAACTGAAATGAATTTGGTGGTGACATTTCAAGGTTACTGTGACATTACAAAACATGTCTTGGGGCAGAATGCAAGAATTTCTTCAGTGATTATGACAACATTTCACACAAATGTCCAATAGGATAAAATGATGAAGGGATTACGTTTGATATCCAAAAGGACAACTACACTGCAACATCATAATTTAACTTGTATTTATCAAAAGTCAATAATTGACTCAATAAGCCAACATAACTACAGTAATAACACCCTCATCTTAAAATGTCAATAGATGTGGCTATCCTTGGTATAATCCAATGTGACATTGCATTGCCTTTCCAGGTCTGGTCTTGGTAATGTGGAAATACTGTTTTACCATAGTTAGTCTGTGGTCTATTTAATTCTTTTGATATCAAAGTACCCCCTAGAAAAACTAGAAAACTTATTTTGTGGAAATAAATGTCAATGCCAATACATTTCCACATTATATTCATACCACCTAATGCTAAAGGTTGTTGTGATTGTGCAGTCAAAACAGAGCACCTTGATAAACTCGCAGACAGATACACACACATACACAATTGCATACTCAAAGCAAACTATCCTTCTATTTTTCACTATCTTGGTCTCTTTCTTTCTCTTTCTTTCTCTCTCTTTCTCTCTCTGTTTCTCTCACTCTCTGCTTTAGTCACTCCATTTGTTTTTCTTTTTTCTAATGCACTCACGCTCATTCTGTCTCTCTCATGCTTTAAATGTTATTCCAGTCTGGCTGGCTCTGCATTGCGGTTCAATGGCACTACTCAGGATGGAGAGAGAATAATTTATAGGCTTTTTAGACCTATAGGACTCTTTGAGGGAAGACACATGTTTTCAATGGCACCAAGAAACCACAGTAAAACAGTAAAACGACCTGTCCATTCATTCCATTGTGAGGGCCCCTGCAAGTGTGGAGCACTGCTTTCATTGGATGATGAACACATTGGGTGTGCCAGTCAAACACAAGGTGCAAATTGTGAAGGCAGCAGTACAATAGCTCATGTACTGCTGCTTTAGCATTTCCATTTACGGAACGCCTGTTAACATATGGAGGCCAAATAAAGGCCAAGCATTTTACTTAATCACTGTAAGATACATGTTTCTCTAAATGCAAAAATATGTCCCTTAGGATCCTCATACAGTACCTGTGTAAAAACAATGCAAGTCTATCATTTGTCTTGCACTTCCAGAACTACATTGTACATAATTATAGTGAATGATAAGGCAGTGGTTGTTGTGTTCCTGCATTGAGTCCCTGCCTAAGGATCCTGCACACTCACAGTGTTTTAAATGACTCTGGCAGATTAGAGTTTGATAAAGTAATCAAACGCCATATACTTATGAGAATTTATAAAACGTTTAAGTTGTTCTGCCTTATCTGTGCAACAAATAAACAGTTAGGGTGCTGTAAGTAATGTTAAATCATCCAACTATAATTGTACAATGTAATCATTCCTCTTGATTTTTATGATGAATTTATAGATGAGCTTGTCTTTAATGCAGTAATTAGTCATTGGTTTTAATACTAAGAACCAACGTAGTTCCTTTATGAAACTTTAATAAGGGTTATGCCCTTAAATGAAAGTTCAACTACTGTTGATCTTTGATTAACTAAACAGTGTCAGCACTGCACAAATACCCACAGACTCAAAAGACCCACAATTACATAAACGTGCTGCTTGTGCTTCGCAGTTCTAGATGTGTGGTTAAAAATGCTGTCACATGTACATCTTGTATGATGTGTTTTCATTGAAAGATGACAATTAGAGAACACAATGCATAGACTAGAGGTGACTAAAATACATTTAGAAAAAAACAAATAAGTAACTAAATAATTGAATCACAGGAATATTTCTATGACTGACATAACATCACTGGCTCGTAAATTATATTTTCCTGCATGTTAACTTTACCCTCAAGAATCAAACCCCCACATTCAGTTCTATTCAATTATACAATTGTTAAGTGTTAGTGTTAGGTGATGATGATGATGGTGCTCAGCTGTGTAGCAAGACGGAGTGCGGGATGAGTAGACACGCCTCTAACTGGATCCGCGTAGGAGCGCCCTCTGGCAGCCGATGATACACAGACAGACAAACAGGGAAAAAACAACACAGAAGACAGCGGACCCATAACAATTGAATGGCCAAGACCTGTAACTTACATATGCAGTATGTTAACCATGTAAGACTGTTTTCTCTCCAAACCGACCACATGATTTGACTGAAAGTATATCAAATAAATAAAACCTGTGACCTGACCTGAGTGTTTTTAACCAGAAGTAAAAGCAGCAAATACGCCTTTAAAATGTATTTTTGCCTGCTGGTGAACAGTCAATATTTTATTAGTGTCTTTATTTATTTTTTGGGACATTTTAGGCCTTTATTTCCACAGGGCAAACAAATTCATGAAAGGGGAGAGAGAGACGGGGTATGACAGGTAGCAAAGGGCCACAGGTCGGAGTCAAACCAGCGGCCGCTGCGTCGATGAGTCAACCTCTGTATGTGTGTGCCTGCTCTACCAACTGAGCTAACCCAGCCACAGCTCGTTATTTTAAATAATGTATAGGAAAATATTTTTGTTTTACTTCATCACAGACAAATGTAGAATTCTTTCTCAGTCTTATAACACTGCCCAGACTAATTTTGGACATATTAGGTTTTGTTCGTCATAGCCAGTATTTAAAAAAATATTAATAATAATTAAAAATCTGTCACAGCTTACTCTCCACAGTGGCATCTAATTATGTTTTGTATGTATCACTTTTCATTTTTGTAATTACTTAGTCATTCTTGAAAGCGACTTTGATTTCTTATTCCTAGACAGGGCTACAGTAATAAAATACAAAGTCAGTTTGTCATGAGCTTGTTTTATGGGAATTGAGCTTGTTTTATGGGTATTATCATTGCTATTATTTCTGAGGTGAACTTTGTAAGCATCAACGTAATTGAAACGTATTGAGTTAGTAGTTAGTTCTGGTTAAGGATGAAAGCTTTGTTCACATAGGAACCAGATATTTACTATTGATTAAATTTTGTTCTTTGAAGTTACAGATGTGTGTATTTGTTTGTGTGGCTGTGTTTATTCATTGCTTAATGTTTTGTAAAAGGCCTTCCTAATCCTTCAGTCTCTCCAACCCTCCATCGGCTTAGGGTATTTTAAAAGGCAACCAATCTCAGGTGAAGATGCAACTTTTCAAAGCTATGTTTGATGTTAGTTTGTTAGCATCTTCCTATTGCTTGCTTTCCCCAGGTTTTCAAGTCGACATTAAAAGTACAAAAGTTACACTACTGTTTTGGTGGATTGATCCCACTTTTGTAACCAGACCTACTCAGGTAAAGAACTAGCCGAATCAGATACTTATCAACCTCATCAGTGACTGTTTAGATGATAACATAACCTGCTGGCGCTATAACGGCCTAATTATAATAATATAATTAACTACCTGTCTGAAGGAGGAAACTGATCATCCGCTGCCTTTTTTCATTAAGATTGATCATATCAATACCACTTATATTTTTTGCAGATCCTTTCCCTTAAATTGCTTTGCTGATGCTGTATGATCATACGCATACCTTGCTTATCAAGAGCAGTGCACCTAATTTCTCTTTACATTTTTTCTATAACTGTAATGATATACTGTATCAGTAGTATTTGCAACTGCTTTGCTCCCTCACCCTAATATGACATTATGTCTACCCTTGTGTGTCTAGGTGTTATTTGACGACACATACAAAAGTGTAAAATATCCTGGATAGGGGCGATGTCATCTTGTAGTTTTGGAGCCGGAGTCTACACAGTAAAGAGGGGTCCCGCCAGGTCCCACCCATACACCCACCCAACCAATCTTGAGTCATTCTCAGCTGTCAATCATGACATTTCACCCCACCAAACTCATCAGAAAGATGGGCTCTTGAACATACAACATAAGCATGATAAGAACTACCTTAAATGATGGACATTATCTTTATGAAAATGTGTTTTTTGTGTACTTTGATTTGTTAGTTTGGCCCATGTGCTATCCAAGGTGGGGGCAGGCTCTATAACCTATATTGCAGCCATGCAGTCACCAGGGGGCAATCAAGATGTTTTGGCTTCACTTTTGGGGAGTTGTCAAGCCATCCATCTTCATGTGCAGTCTATGGTTCAAACCTAGAAGAACACAATGCAAATGCAATTGTTCTTGTGTACATTGTTTTGTTTATGAATATATATATATATATATATATATATATATATATATATATATATATATATATATATATATATATATATATATATACTGTATATCATAATTTGAAATGGCTGCAGTGATATTTCATTCTGAGCTGCCTGAGTACGTCTGCATCTGGGCATCTGCATGTGGTTGTTAATTGCGCTGTATTGCTGTGATAAAATGTGATTCCTCACAGTTGTGTCTGAGTGTCAGAAACACAGTGACTCTGAGCAGGATAGAGTTAAGGTGCCAAATCGATATCGTAAGCAGCAGTGATTGATCCATTACTTGTGGGTTTTGCACACTCCCTCTCCTTCTCTCTCAGGCTCCACAATGTGGTAGCTAGAGGGCTAGAAGTGCTCTGACGAGCCACAATAACCATAGTCCTTTACACTCTGGACAGAGTGAAAAACAGTGCAGTAATATATTTTAATGGTTGAATTTAGCATGATAATTCTGTATGTGTGGTTCAGTTAACAGTTAACCAACCTTTTGTCTAATGTCTTGATATCAGTAATTTATGGACATATATACACTTGTTTATTAGATTGCAGAAGTTAACCGACTTGATTGTATTTTTCACATCCATATAGTACCTGTGAATTAGTCCTACACAATTAATCGTTATAAAAACGCAATCTCGATCTGTTTACTCTTTTTACGATTTAATTTTTAAAGAACTCAGATTTTTTTATTTTCTTTTTTTTTTTTACGATGTTGATTCTCATTTAATTTTATGATCCGACTGCATCACAAACGCTGCTACTTTCTTCCGTGAGTTTTAAACATAGACTGTATGAAATAGGTTTTAAAAGGCTTCTAAGCGCTGCAATGCTCTCCCTTCTCTTCATTGAAGCCCTTATGTGTACAGGCTTGTGGTGATGCGCAATGTGCTATAGGTGCCAAAAAAAAATCTATGTTTAGTACTACCAATTTGTTTTGTTTTGTCATGGTCAAAAGCAGCAGAGAATCGTGATATCAATTCTAAGCTAAACATCGTGATTCATAGTTTTCCTCGAATCGTGGAGGCCTACTGTGAAAGCTACTATAAGTGCAGCAGTTGCATATTTGCTAGTCTATATCCTTTGCGTTCCACTGCCAGGATTGCTCTGGTGCCGCAGGAAATTCTGCCGGATGCATGTATTTTCCGTTTTCTTCCATTTTCTTTGTGTTGAAATTTATGGAGACTATTGTTGACTGCTCCTCAGAACTCTGTAGGGTAAATTAAGAAAGCTAGCTAAACTATCTGTCCAATCTGAGTTTTGATTTTGCAGCGGCTCTGTGCGGAGCTTAACGCCGCCCATGGCGATTCTTATTGGTTTAAAGAAATGCCATTAAACCAGAGCACGTTTCGCTCCCATCCCTAAATGCTATGTGGAGTAGCCAGACCCTTTTGGAGGAAAGAGTGCAAAGCAAGACTACATATTTGTCGGCTTAACTTTTAAAGCATGAGTAATGCACACTCACATGCAGTGTTGCCAGATCACGTGAGACAAATATGCAACCAGGCCTGTGAAAACAAGCCCAAAACAAGCGACTTTTTCTATGGAGCCCTCCTAAGATCCTGGAAGAGAAAAATAAATAAACTGTGTGCTGTGTGTTTTACAATCCGTGGGTACAGATTGTCAATTTCCATCCATGTGGACAGATTGGTAAACTGTAGGCCTACACGGTAGAGTTTATTTATTTTCTCCCCACTGAGCTTCAGGACAATGACCACAGGAGGGAGTTAAACCACCTTTTAACATAATTTAACAATAGAAAACTGATGGGATATCAAATATAGCCTACACTTTACAGTGATTTTGAGTTGTTCCCATGACAAGTTAAATACATTCTTTTACTCCTTTCTCTTTCTCCCAGTCTTTGTTTTTTTCTTCCCGTATTTCACCCACTTTATCCCGGGCATTATTCCTCTAAAAACTCTCCTACAGTCCAGTCACCATCACTCGCTACTCGCGCATTTTCCTAACCAGAAAAACAACAGACTGCCCTGCTCTGCCTCTGATTGGTTGGTACTTGTTTGATTCAGAGCCAATAAGAAGCAGGAAGTGGGCGGGAAATAACTCTGCTGTCTCCAGTGTGTATGGGGAAAGGGGCGGGACCGAGGTAACAGGCAAGACACACTCCTACGTTTTAATAACATAGACAAAATATCTGCTTGACAGTTTATTATGGAGCTGGGAACAAGCCCAAATAAGCAACTACACCTTAGTAACAAGCCCAAGAAAACCGTGACCCACGACTACCAATATTTGTAAGCGACTTTAGAAAAACAAGCCCAAAGTCGCTTACATAATAAGCGGACTTGGCAACACTGCTCACATGTAATGTGTGCTGCTAAAGAAAGGGTGTCAGAAGAGTGTTGAAAGAGCTTTTGCTTACATATATTACGGTTTTGTTTACTTTAGTATGTTAACTACTTTAGCACTGGCTTTCAGGATAACCTTTTGTGAAAAGTAATGTATAATGGTAAAATGTGTTCATACCTATGTAAATTAGTTATTATAATAAAAGGTTTAGCTGCCCACCTGGTCATGACATTGGAAGTTCAATACATTCCTCTGTAGTAGAAGAGGTCTGATTGAATATTCTAGCACATTTTTCAGCATGGAAATGTTATATTCATTTGACTTTGCAAATTATCACTCTTGAATATCTTGGTTTTACTTAACTAAAGTGCAATATGTGATATTTAAAAAAAAAAGACACGTGCTTAACCTTCTCTCCTCTTTTCCTTTTATCTCTGCAGAAATGTATGAAATTCAATGTGGATGCTCCTATCTGGCTGTCAAAGCAGCGGATCCTGTGTACTCTCAACCAGAGCCTGAAGGATGTACTCAACTATGGCCTATTCCAGCCAGCCTACAACGGCAAGGCTGGCAAGTTTCTGGATGAGGAGAGACAGCTAAGGGAATACCCCTTCCCATCCGTTGCTCCTGTACCTTACCTAGAGGTAGGTTTGGCTCCTGTGTATGTATGAGGCTTTAGGGAGAGTTAGCAGGAGAGAGCAAGAGATGGAAAAAGAGGTGACACATGCCACCACACCATATGGGGGAAATCAATTCACGTAAGAATTGTTATTTTTAACTTTTACAATTATGAATCCATTCTCAGATTCCAAAACTCAAAAATGTGTGTCGTTGATAAAGTTATCTTGATGGAATGAGAAAGGCAGAACCTACTGGCTTAATGGATGTACACAGGGATAAAGCCTGAAAAAGATATCCCCCCCCTTTAGCTATCTCCGCTATCTATTTTGCACAGGCACCCTCGCTGGGGCTTAGCACCACCCAGGTTGGTTGTGATTTGTTTAAAGAAATACAAACAAGCCAGAATGATTTTTTCTCAAACCCAGAATAGATAAGCAGTGTATCCAGATCATAGTTCACATCTTATATTGCATGCACACACTAGTTATATTCTTTGAAAAAAAAGTGTTGCATGTCTTTAGGATTCATTGTATTAATAATTAGCTTTGCAAGATATTAATAAAGTACTGAATGACTATCTAACTAACATCCTAACATGGACTAACATTCACCTGGTTTGCCCAGTGAGTAATCCAGTCTATGAAAAGAGACAGATACTTAACAGATATACAAATAATGTAGATGTGAACTTGCTTAAATCATGTCAAATTACTATATAACAACAACATGAGGGCATTTATTATTTCATATTGACCTTTAAGGGCCACTGTTGTCAGGTAATTTTGTTTATATAGACTACACACATTATTATAGACTAAATACATTATGCCTGTTGTCAGTCAACCATCTTATAAGCTTGTTATTGAACCTGCTGTAGTCTTGAAGTTGTCTGTGTGTCAAAGGCACACACATGCAGGTACAAGCATTACTGTATGTTGGTGTGGGTATGTGCATCATTGTGCATGTAATGTATGCTTTTTCAGTCATGGGTCAGTTAAATCTAGCAGCAATAATACCATGCTCAATGACAGTGTGTTGTCTGCAGTGGCTGTCATAATAATTATTGTGCTTGTATAAAGATGTGTTACTTTACAAATGCTGGTGTAAAGAGTCCAAGTGGTTTTCTGACTGGTATTATAGTCAATAGTTTTATTATGGGTCAAGAGATGAACAGCATAATACAGATTTACTTTTTACCATGAGCCTCAGTTTAATGACAACCTCTAATGCAATGGGACATACTGTTATTATTTTTAACTATATTATTACTTATGATAGTCCCAGATGGCTTTGTAAATTGTAATATATCTCTTTTATTAAAAATACTTTACCATGTTTTCAACAAACTAAACTCAAATTAAACTGTTTACATGAATATCTTCCTTGTTCAATCTGTTTCATATCTAACTTTAAATCTACAGTTGGACTTGCAAAGGCTTACAGTGTAACAGAATAAGTGTGGTCTCCGATCAGTTTGTGCGCTTGTGTGTGTGTATGTATGTGCGCAAGTGTCTACTACTACTGCACTGTGTGTGTCATTGATTGACCAGCAGTAATTCCCTGAGGCCTGTGGTCTGTAGAGATGATTGACAGGTTTGGATTAGCAGCTCAAAACCGCTCTGCTGTGTCGTGGATTTACCCTTTACTCATTGACACACACACACATATACACACACACACACACAGAGAAAGGAAATACATTGTGATTGTGAGTACTAGGCAGTGACAGTTATTACAGGCTGTTACTGTTCAGTGAAACTTGTCTTTTAAACAAGCAGCTTGTAACAGACCTAGTAAATGATCTGGCTTTCGACATGTTGGGAAAGTAAATGCAGCATGTTTGTTGTAGTGAAAGAACACATATGGCCCAAAATCTGATAACATCGATGTTTAAATCTTCAGTTATACTTATTACTTATAAAATTGTGACGTATTGTCACAATTTTATTTTGCATAATGTCTGCCACAACATTTTTCTACCTTCTCATTACCTTTAACTTTTTTTATATACTGAAGTTTGGTATGATCCAATCGATGTCTGGTCATCAGAGATCAACATTGTTTTTACTTTGATTAAAACTACTTGACATTCTAAAGTTGTAGAAACAATTTAACTCAAAGTTTCAAAACACTTTGTCTTTCTAATATTAATCCACTTGTCTTTTTAATTTGTTAAACCTGTACGCAACGTCCCTCCTGCGCATTAATTTACTTGAAATTGGACACCTTCGTTTGCAATTTATATTTTACATTTAAGCTTCTAGGTTCAGTAGATGGACTTTCAAGCAAGATGTAATGTGTGGAAAAGATGACAAGTAGGAACGCTGGAAAAAGATGACAGCTGTATACAGGGAAATATTTGTTCTCCTCATGTTATTACATGGTTATTAAATGAGTAAGAAGTTGCTCTCTTTCTCTCTCAGTGGACAAGCTAATATGTGATACAGATTAGACATTGGTCTGAGGAGCTGATACTATGTGACAAACTAATTTGGAGTGACTTTGATAATTAACATTATTATTGCTTAGCCTCTCATGTATGTTCTTGTTGTGTTTCAGTTCCGCTATAAAAGACGTGTCTACACCCAAAGTCACCTGGATGAAAAACAGCTGTCTAAGCTCCACACCAAGGTAAGACCAAACAGCTGTGCACTCAGTCCATCCGACATCTAAAAAGTGTCTTTGTGCAATCTGCTAAACTGAGTGAATGACACATATTCAATTCATAGGCCTTTGGTCCGAGCTTGGATAGCATGGAGGCCATGTGGTTTCAGCAAGTTCAGGGAGGATCTGGTTAAGTTTTATGCTTATAAAATGCTTGAAAAGAGGGCCTCAATAACAGCTCGGCCATGTGTGTGTTTGTTGGTTCATTCATGTGTTATTGAAGCACTCTCGAGGCCATGCAGAGCCCCAAGAGCTTTGCATGAAGACAGTTTGTGTGTGACAATGTCGGTTTTGTGCTGCCATAGCACGTTAACATGAACTGGTGGAGATCAAGGTAAAACTGTGGTTTAACTTGTTTCATCCCATCTTTCACCAATGCTGTGTAATTGCTTCTGTCAAAATACTCAGCAGGTGGTAGCACTGTAATTTTCCTCCTTGTTCTTTGTTGAACACATAAGATCCTGTCCTACTTAAACATACAAACTACAGTAGAACCAAACAACATGACAGGTTAAGATATGCTGATTTGTCTCTTGTTGACCACCAACACACTGTTTTATTGTGAAAATAATACATATTATATTATGTGTAACAGACATTTGTTTATTACTGACCATGAATAGATACAGAAGGCGAGGCAGTAAAATCCTTCTGTAATCGTTGGAGGCAGGCTTATACAGAGAAACCGAAAAGACAATCCAAACTGGCAAACAGAACCAAAGAGGCAACGCTGGCAGACAGTGGTCAAGGGCAGGCAGGTGGTCACAAACACAGATACAAAGCTGCAGAATTGGACAAAGACTGGCACAGTAAGGCTACTGAGCAACCTAGACAATCTGGCACAGTGTGAATACTGGCTGGGCACTCTATATACTATGACTAATAAAGTAAGGGGGAACAGGTATGCAAGCAGATCATGTGTTGTCTGAAGCAGGAACTCAGTGGGGACTACTAGTGGACAGGTGAAGAATGGCAGGTCTGAAATATGAAATGTCAGTAAGTAGATGCAAATGAGTTAGATAGAGATGATTCTCTGTGTATGCGTTTGTGTGTTTGTTTTTCTTTGTGCGTTTGTGTGTGTGCATGCATGTGGGTGTAATAAGTGGAACAGACGGCAGTGATAATTAAATGCATTTTTATCATACCCCATCAGAGGGCAGAAGATTTACACTGGAGCGAATAAACAGTGTCAATTGTCTGTCTGTCTGTCGTGTGTTGGAGGGAGAAAGAGAACAATAGTGGGAGCTGCTGTTGCTAAAAAATCATAGAACTGCAGTTTTAATCATTTTTACAGTATGCACCAGTCAGTGTGTTTCAGTCTCATGATTGTGAAAAGCCTATTTTCCAGTTTCAGCTCAACTTTTTTAGTTTTTCAGCATATGCAGATTTTGTCAAACACTGTTGAAACATGCTGCATCATATAATAATATGATAAATACAATACCATTTAGTAAGACCACAAAGTAAGCCGCTATCCCCCTTATGTGTGGCTAATGTTCTACGATTTGCTTTTCTTGTAGAAAATAGACTGCTGAGAGCAGTTTAACGACTTATTACGAATTAAGCTTTGTAGTGAGCTCCATATACAGTATATTCCATGATAAAATTTAATATTTGGGGACTTAACTCTATTGATAAGCACCTCCTAGTAACACATTATCTTTTCTTTTTCAAAGAATTAGTAAAAGAGCCTCTGCAATTGTACATTTTACATTATTGCTGTAGCTGTCTTTACTGTCTTTGTATGTTTCTCAGTTGCTTTCAACAGGTGGGAAAACAGCACTTTCAAGATATTGCAAAATACTATTCTCTATATAATAAATGAACAGAAGTTGTATCTATAGGCATTGTCTTTGCAGATGTGGCATGCAGTAGGACATTTTCATGTCAGGGTCCAATTCCTTGTGGGAGACATTTGAACATTTACTTTGGAAATAAGAGGCCAATGGTTGTTTGGGGGATCCATGGCTGTGTCCTGGATTTGTGTGAAGGACATTTGAAAAATCATTGAAAATGGTTTCTTAGAAAGAGAGGAAACTTTGAGTCCATTGTTGGGCTATTTTGTGCATCTGCTGTACTCATAGAACCAAGTGTTTTCCGCTGTGTATTATGTACTATTGCGAGTGACAGAGAGAACAAGAATGAGAAATAGTGAATTAATAGGATGAGTCATACTCTCAAATATTGTCTCTTGTCTAAGCAGTCTGGTATGAGGTACTGCTGTCTGCTACTGTGCTACATTGATATGACAAAGTATATAAGTGTGACTCAACCAAGATGAGTTTCTGCCCAGTTGCAATAAATCCTCTATAAAGAGATAATTTGTTTTATTGGCCTGCCTCACAGGCCAAAGGGAGTGGAACTGGTTAAATTCTCAAATGGAGAAAAGAGTGTGAATCTCCAAGCCACTAACACTATCTCACTAAGTACAAACGTTATTGTGTGAATGGGTAGGGAAAGCCACTGTATTGTTTGAGTTTTTTTCTTTTTTTTCTTAGCAATGAGTAATTCAGGACAGCTGTGTTATTGGAGAAAATAAAGGTGGTAATTTGGCTTTACAGATGGCTCCAGAAGCAGCCATAGTAAATTCTTGTTTTCCTCTGTTACTAATCTGCTTGTCTCTCAACACAGAGACACATGATGACAAAGACCAGTCATTATAGGAGATATCAAGTCAAATATCTGTCACAATTAATTTATTTATAAAATACTGGTGATTGTTTGTGTGTGAAGTATGTACATTATAAATTGGAAAGTTCCAATTGCAATTGCTATACAACCTGGATGCTGTTATAGTCTAGAGTATCTACTGATTCCTCAGTAAAAGCTATGTAGAAGGAATGCTGCTCAACCTATGATACTATTCGATTTAATGCGTTGGAGTTAGAGCCAACTGCTATCTACATATGCTTAATATATACCTAATATATGCAGATGTATGAAAAGTTCCTTTATAAAAAATACTTTACTCTTTTTTAGGACTGTATTGACAGGACAGCTGAATAAGTGAAAGGGGAGAGAAAGGGGGAGAATGACTCGCAGCAAAGGGCTGCCGGTCGGAGTCGAACCTCAGCCCGCTGCATTGAGGAGTAAACCTCTATATATGGGCACGTGCTCTACCAACTGAGATATCCAGGCACCTTTAAAATACTTTTTAGAACTGAGATTAGTGGTATATCAATAATTCGTAACAAAGTATGCTAATTATTCAGTCATGAATGTTAAAAGCGTTTTATTAGTCTCTGTCTAGGCAGTGGTGATAAAAACAAAGTATTCTCTTGTGCTTGCATTGGCCAAGATGAGCTTTAAGCAAGTAATGTTACAACTTAATGGAACATTGACGTTTGCCCCCTCTCTTCTCTGAATGGTACATTTACTTTTGTTGCATAATGACTTCCAGGGGTTAAGAGGGAAATCTGGTTATGGGTGACTCTCGCAGCCTTAGTAGTCACGATGTTCACTATTTAGCCGGCAGCAAACTGCCCTGTAAGGCAGAGGTCAAGTATTAGCCTACTTTGCTGGTATGGAGCTCATTAGCCGCAGGCTAACGTTTGAAATGAGGTTATAATTGATAGAATTTTCCCATTGTTTTTTCCCCCTCTACATCCGACCCAACCAGATTCCCTCACCCCAGAGCTGTCCTGGTTAACAACGCAGGGTGGCTGCATATAACATTTACATAGTATATTTTAAGGGGGAAAAAAAGTGTTTGTGTGTGGGTGTTTGGTGTAGGATGTGGGCCATGTGACAGACAGGGCTGCATAATGGGTGGCTTTCTTGCAGTGTGACAAAGGGCTTCCAGTGATTTCTAATCCCTTTTTTATCAGTCCTCCTGAACTATCAGCAGTTTACTTAAACTGACCAATGACTGTTTAACATCTAAGACTTGATTTTACCCTTCAATTTTCCCATAAACTTTGTCTACACTGTATTACCATATTGCCTCTTTACTCAATATATTTTCCAAGTGCAGTGGGATTGTTCAGTTCACTTCAGATGTATGTGACCTTGGGAGAAACTACTGTACGTGTTCTGGAGTAAATATCTCATACAGTTTAAAGTTGGTGTATGTAATGATATAATAATATATTATTTATTATAAATAGGAATGAAATCCTGGGCAATATAGCCCTAGAGATGGCTAAGGAGGGGGTGGGTTGGAAGAAACTAAAGGCATATACAGTAATGGAAAGCATTTCCTTACGCACTATTTGGTAATGCGGTCACAGACTCCACTGAACACACTGCTAAAGTGAGGGCATTTCAATTGTGTTAATGTCATAAACCAGTTAAGAAATTGCACACAATATCAACATCTAAACGGTAATTACTGTTTGGTTCAAAATGATTTAGCATGATTCACAAGCTAAACCAATCCTCACCCATCATGCCAATTTTGTTGATAGTGTGTGGGAAAGCATTATTCACAAAAGGCTCCCCCATTAAACATATTGCAGGGTAATTCTATTCCTCCTACACTGAGGCTGTTTATTGCTGTCAGCAAGTTATTGTATTTATGAATGAGAATTCCTGCATTATTTTTAATTTACAATGAAACTACCCAGAGAATGTTGCACATTGTAGATGTCATATTATTGTTCTGAGACGCCAGATCAGACAGAGCATTTGTACAGTGCCTAAACCCTTCTATCAGTGTCAATGCAACTGCAGCCAGCCATCATTAAATTTGATGTGCAATTTCAGCACAATACATGCACTTACAGTATAGACATGCACAACATGTATGCACGCACACACACACACACACACACACACACACACACACACACACACACACACAGCTGCATAGCCCAGGATGAGAGGATATTTACTTTTTTTTATAATTATTTTTATTATATCATTAATAGGATATATCCAATGGGGAATCCCTCACATACTAAGCTTCTCTTATTAATAATTGATATTGATAATTATTGATAATTGCATAACATTTATCGGTAAAAACAAGAACACACAAACGCGCACACACATACACGCAGCAACCACAGACATAGAACTTGGGATTTAAAAAAAATATTTTCCCAGTTGTAGAGAGGGCCTCGGTTGAAATGATTTGTGCTGGTTTTAATTTAAGATACCATATGTGTCTGTGTTTTTGTGTTGATGATGACACATACCTACTGTTCATGTGGGGAGTGCAATGGGGTTATTTGTACTAACAATTTAATGCTAACAATTGTGAAACAGTTTGCATTTAAAAGTTACCATATTTTTAGGAAGACTAAGATGAGCATTAGTCAATAGTCAAGAAGCTTGAACTGTCATATAACACTGGGTTTGGACTGTATTCTTTTCTTTATTTTCTCTCACTGTGGATATCCTTATCTTCTTAGTTTCTACACCCCACCTATTTTCCCTTTATTTCCTTATTATTTTTTCCTGTTTTCCCTCCCTCTATCTTACGCTTTCTCTCCTCCCTCTATTTTCCGTCCCTCTTCTCTGGCTCTCTCTCTCTCCACCCTCCCTCTGTTCTCTCCAGCATCCTGCAAAATTGTCCCTTACCATCTCTCAGTCTGTGCATGCACAGGAGTCAGTGTGTGCGCCTGTGCTTGGGTGAGTGTTTGTGTGAGTGAGTGACCATGTGAGTGTGCATGTGGTACTTTGACAAGACGAGAGGTAGAGAAGGAGAGAGAACAAGAGGACAGGAGACGAGGAGGAGGGGGACAGGATATGTCCATGTGGATGATGTTTTGGCATTGGGACTGTAGCTGACCTACGAGAGAGTGTGTGTGTGTGTGTGTGTGTGTGTGTGTGTGTGTCACAAGGAGTGTGTCCGTGTGTTTGTGAGATGGGATCCACTCTGGGCAGAAGACAAAAAGCTGAGAAACAAGAAAGAAAAACTAGAGACGCCAGGAAGGCCAGGCTCAATAGTAAGGTACCCCAGTTGCTCTCATCATCTCTTCATTTAATTTTATAATTTTTTCTGGTGTAAGCATGTCTGTTTCCTCCTCTGCTTTTCTGTTTTTCATACTTTCCTCCTCTGATTATGCCCAAACACTCCCCAACTCATCCCTGTGTACCTGTCTATGCTCTCTCTCTCTTTTTTGCTCTCTGGCTTTCGTTCTGTTTTTATGCTGCATGTTGGTTGTGTGAAGAGCTGGTGCAGTCTTGTCTGAAACCTTGACAGAATGCTAATGTTTCTCTCTGCACTGGTTCAGTTACTAACCATAGGCTTTGAGCATTGTGTTTTTGCATGTGTGTGTGTGTGACATTCCTATACAGTATGAAATTGTGTGTGTGCAGCACTACATGTGTATGAAAATATCTTTATGAATGCACATATGTGTGTTTGCCAGTGGGTCACACCAAGAGAGAACTTGCCATGTGGTCTTTACTGTCTGTTCTCACAGTGTTCTGCTTGTGTCACATTGCTGTCATAACCTGCTATTGATGCTGTCTGATGGAGACGGCTTTGCTGTGCATGTGTGTTTTTTTTCGGAGAGAGAAAAAGATGCAGAAAGCTGAAAAGACAGCATAATAGCTGTGGCACAGTAGGTAAACTTGTTAAGGTAGGTAACTGTATATAAACATACAGTGAACCTCCACTGGGAGTCTCAGAGCTGTCAGTTTCACTCAGTTAGAGACGGCTCAGCAGGTGACAGCTGTCAACAGCCTGCCCTGCAGGCAGCTTGACCTGAACTAATGCACAAATGGGCAGCCTGACCTACTCTACAAAATATCCCTCACAAACATGTCTTCCATAAGGCCATTCGGTCAATTATTGATACAGTAGTCTATATCCACGACGTTCCACTTCCGCGATTGCTCTGATGCCGCCAGAAATTTGGCCGTAATTTTTTCGGCCGGATGTCCATTACCTTCCGCTTTCTTTGTGTTACAATTTTAAACTCCGGGCGATTTATGAGGACTCTGGTTAGACTGCTCTTCACATCTCTGCAGGATAAATATTTCCAGACAGCAAACTAGAGTATCTGAGTTTTCTGTTGCACGACTAAAACAACTTTTGATGGTACACATTCCACTAAAACAATTTCTTTCCCGAGGCTGTTTTGCAGTGGCACAGGCGCTCCGTTCGCCGTGATTGGTTTAAAGACATGTCAATAAACCAGAGGACGTTTTTTTCCCATTCCGGCATGCTTTGTGGACCAGCCAGACCCTCCTTCACAGCCCTGTGGAGGAAAGAGAGAGACTATTGATACAGTATAGGATCAATGGGATATAAAACCCTATCATTTACAGTTTTACACCATGTAATCTCTGTTATTTTGTATTTCATATGCTTATATTATATTACATTACATGTCGTTTAGCTGATGCTTTAATCCAAAGTGACTTACAATTGCTATATATCAGAGGTTGCACGTCTCTGGAGCAACTAGGGGTCAAGTGTTTTGCTCAGGGACACAGTAGTTGATGTATCCCAGTAAGAATCAAACCCAGATCTCCTACACCAAAGGAATGTGTCATATGCCACTGCACCATCACCACCACACTTAAAATAAATCTTGATTATATTGTGTTTAGTATGCTCTGAAACAGGCCATGTTGAAACTATAGCTATATATACAAATATATCTGCTTGCAGGTACTGCTAATGTTCATTTTTTTATTTTCTGTTTTTGTGATTCAAGTTGAGAATTATGTCAGTGCAGTTAGTAGAAATAATGGAGAAATATGCTATCCATAGCACTTAACCTTAAGTTTTAAACTGGATTGTGTCATGGCACTTCCAACAGGTTGTTGATGAACCTAGTATGAAAGTTTTGCCACGTTCTGCATTGACATGTATAAATGAGTGACCTTGTGGCATGGTTAGCTAAGTTGGTGGAGCAGGCGCACATGTTTAAAGGTTTGCTCCTCAATGCAGCGGCTGTGGGTTTGACTCCATCTTGCAGCCCTTTGCTGCATGTTGTTCCCTCTCTATCTCCCATTTCATGTCTTCACCTGCCCTCTGAAAATAAATACCAAAAAAAAAAGGGTGACATCCACAAATTAGCAGATGGGATCAGACAAAGTTAAATTAGGAAGTATATCAAAACTTTGGTTTAATTGTATTGCTCTAGTGAACCCTGAAATAATGTTTAATGACAACAGACAATGAGACAAGCAGAAGTTGGATAAATTCAACCATTTCCACCAGGCAGTCTCTGACATTTGCAATATCAAGGATGCAGTCAACACATTCCCCACTCCGTGTATTAAGGCCTCATACTGTACTGGACATTTCTGTGTTGAATGATCATGCACCACAGCCACATGCCTACGCCTAGAATAAAAATGCATCTTATTTTTCATGTTTGCAGATAATGGAAACCCAACAAAAAGCCATTTAGTTGGCACAAAGGCCCACATTCTTTCTACTTTTGCTCATGTTTGCATCTGAAATCTAAGACACTACAAATCACGACTGATGTTTTTAATCAAAAGTGGAGGTACCATGCATTTTGCATCCATCCATCCATTTAACTGAACTGGAACTTGAATTGCTGTTTGGTCTTGATGATGATACACCTCAGTGCACAAGTTGTTTTTTTTTACAATAAAGAAATAACGCATTGTATAGTTTCTTCTTCATAGAGTATAAGATTCCACTAGCAGGAGACTCCACCATTCTAGGTCAGGAAGTATGAATAGATGACTGTATAATAGGATGCCAGAGGCATTAAGTACAATGGAGTTCTAATAATCATCTGGCTGAATAAATACACTACCCACATACTCCCTGTCTCAGTGTTGGCTGCCCCTTTTCCCTTCTGTTCTGTGTAGCCCGTAGGCCTTTTTGCAGCCAAGGTTCAAATGTATGGGAGGATAATTTTTGCTATATTTTCAGCTGTATTATGACCCAAGTGTTACTAGGTTGAGCTCCAGTTCCTCTTTAGTGTGTTTTGTTGTGTTTCACCCACTGGATCTGTCCCCCTACTGTCAGCCTGCCTGTGTCCTTGTGTCAATTTGTGCGTCTGTCTAAAACCACATGACTGAAACCTGATTCAGCTCTTTCTTTCTCTGGACTCTTTGATTCTGATGACGGCATGCATTCCCACTGCTTACAAACGCAGCAACAAGCAACAATAGTGCTATATTGTCATATTTCATGTGCAGATTTCAGTCAAGCGCGCCTGCTGCTCACTGAGCCGGGTCGTGCCAAGTAAACTTGTGGTATTTGTTTGGCCAGGCTCGTCTGGCACAATTGTGGCACACTTGGATACAGATTGGGATCAGAAACAATATATTATCATACATCATACTGTAGGTGGCCGTGTTAGAGGCTGTGACAATCATGGCCAATCATATTTGCTACTTTCATCCCTATTAAACATAGGGTAATACTTTGGCCAGACTCATTAAAAAGAAGATGGCGTGCACAGCTGTTTTCCCGGTTACTCTGTTTTGGATGAAGACATCGGGAGAAGATTGTCAGGAATGAGCACTCCTGAGGGAGTTATTAGCGGAGAGAGAAGTTTTTATTGGTCTGCTATTTTTCATGGAACAGTGTTTCAGCTGATTTGCTGTGGAACTGCAGAATAATTTAACAAAATTACAAGTTTGATGTGCACATAAGCAATGTGGCTTCTGTGGTTATTTACTTATTAGACATTTTCTTATTAAACAGCAGATCTGCTGTGGGCAATTCTTGCTTGACAGAGCACAACACCACTCCAGTTAGGAGCTACTCTCTACCAGACCTCCCACTCGGTCACATGGCAAGTCACCAAGATACCAACGTAGTGCAGTACAAAACTTTTTTGCTCACCCTGCGCTTACACAAGAATAGGGCCCATATATATAATATAGATATTCACAGTGCAGTATAAGTAATTAAAGAAAAACATCAAAAAGAAAAGTCTTCAGTCTTGATTTTAAAGAACTGAGAGTTTTGGGCGGACCTGTATTTATCTGAAAGTTTGTTCCAGACATGTGGAACATACAAACTGAACGCTGCTTCTCCCTGTTTAGTTCTGACTCTGGGGACAGCAAGCAGACCCAGATCACCTGAGAGGCCTTGGTGGTTCATTGTGTAGTAGCAGATCAGAAATATATTTTGGCCTATAAACCCCTTTAGGGATTTATAAACCATCAGAAGTGTTTTAAAATCAACTGTTTGAGTCACAGTAAGCCAGTGTAAAGACTGAACTGGAGTGATCCACTTTCTTGGTCTTAGTGAGGACTCGAGCATCAGCATTCTGAATCAGCTGCAGCTGTCTGAATGATAGGGAGACAGGAGAACAGTAAGGACACTGTTACAATAGTCAAGTCTACTCAAGATAAAAGCATGTTTTTTTTCAAATCCTGCTTACACATAAGTCCTTTAACCCTTGATATATTCTTAAAGTGGTAATAGGCTGACTTTGTTATTGTCTTAATCTGGTTGAAATTAAGTTCGGAGTCTATGACTACATGTACTATATTAGATTTCTTGCTTTGTCTGTTGTTTTTAAGATTTCCGTTTGAAGCTCAGCGCTGACTTTCAATCTTTTAATCTTCAAATCTATACTGTATAACGGACTATAGATTCCCAGGCATTATGGTTATACTGTATAGATTTGTGTGTTGTCCACATAACTATGCAAATGTATCTTGTTGTTTTCCATAATCTGTGCCAGTGGAACCATGTATATTAAACAAAAGAGGCCCCCGAATGGAGTCTTGGGGAACTCCACACATCATATTTGTATGCTTTGTCTGTGTGTGTGTGTGTGTGTGTGAGTGTGTGTGTGTGTGTGTGTGTGTGTGTGTGTGTCTTTTGGGTAGTCATTAACACAGATCTGCACATTTAAATATGTGTGTTCCTGTTAATACCTTTTTTTTGCGTTAATGGGTTGGCAAGTAAGCCAGAGCTCAATTGTACTGATGGAAGAGACAATGTTGGACAAAGCCATGCTACCAGTGTGGCCAGGAGCGTGGGTAGAATTGATTGAACAAACAGTAGAATGTGTTTGGGGGTCCACATACAATAAGCCTGTGCTCTGCTTGTTTGTGAGTGTGTTGGTGAGTGGGACAGAGGCAGTGGCTTTGCCATGCTTTGTTCCAGGCTCTAGCCAACCCTGTCAGAGCTAACTCATAGTGTCCCTCCTGCCCAAACTGTAGTTCATCAAGAGGAATACTAGAAAATATACAACGCAAATACTTCGGAAAAGGATAACTCAGGAGGCACTATGCTGCTACGTTCAGAGAGAACTTTCAGGAGCCGGGCCACAGAGGTTAGATTCAACACAATACTGCTAAAATGACTCATGAGATTAAGATTAAATGCAGGTTACTGTCGCACTGTGGCTATGCCTTTAGACACTTTTAGTCTTAGATACCCAAATAGAAAAGATGTTTAGTAGTAGTTTGTAGTGAAGCAATTTTGTTTGTTTGTTTGCCAGCTTTGAATTTTCTGGACTTCCTACCATTTACTGTAAATTCACATGATGAACTGGTTAGATGCGTATGTGGACTTAATTGACTGTGACTGTTCTGTTTGGTAAGAATGACTCATATTTTACCTCAACAGGAAATAACTGATCACCTTTAGTGAAGGCTGCTTTTACGTCTTCAATGTTAGAGGTATTGCATCAGATCTATCAATTCATATAGTTTAAAAACAGAGATAGGCCACATAATAGGGTTACTATAGTGGTATGTGCATGCTGTGTCAGCAGATGGCATAGGTCCAGGTAAAGGCTGACTTTAGGCTAAAATGCAGAGAGGCATTTTTGTTTCCCTCTCTTTGTCTCTTTTTCATTTAGTCCTTTATCTGCTTTCTATTACCCTAAGAAAAACATCAATTGAAAGATCAGGAACCCCCTATGTACATAAACAAGACAAACACACAAATCTCAGTAAAAGGAATGTCTACAATACTGAAACCGCGAGAGACACTGGTGGGTGCAAGTTATATATTTTATTTTTAACAGGTATTATTATTATGATGATGACTGTGGCTCATGTGAACAAAGAAAGCTGAGAGATTGAGCTCCTTTCTAAAGCCACAGAGAGGTGCAAAACTGAATAACATGTGCAAAAACATTTACGGTCAATGATGTGTAATGGTGTTGCTCTAGTAACATCACGATTTTTTTTTTTACTGCAATCATGCATCATAAATAAAATGTGTGTTTAGTGAGCTAAATTAAGAATCCGTAAGTTTGTGTGTGTGAGTGAATTAGGGCTGCACGATATGACCTAAAAGCAAAAGCATGACTAATTGCACATTTTACCTCGATAATGATAAATGAACAATAATATAATTTTTATGTGATTTTTTTTGTGATCTGACGACGGAGAGTGTGTTTTTAAAAATTTTCGTATAAAGTTTTAAAAAACGTCTTTTGCAATAAATAGGCTATACAATCTATTTATTATCTACTCATTTACTTGTTAGTCCTAACTTTGAACCAGCAAGTGGCGTTTTCTGCTTGTTGGAGAGCTACGTGATACATGAAACTATATTGATGAGGACCGCCGAGTTAAATCAGCCGTCCGAGAGTGGGCTGAGTTTTCCTAGTAACTTTACCAAAAAGGCTCAGGATGCTGCAAATGTTGGTATAATATGGAAATGGAGGGTATTTAAGAAAAAATATATAATTTATTGAATGAATCACATTTGAACCTATGTGTCAGTGGCTTGTTGATCTTTACATTGTTAGTTAATTCCCTATCCTGGCCTGAGACACACATTCATATAGTTTGATAAAGAACTTATTGGACTTTAACTTATCATTGCACTTAAATAAAGAGCGTAGCTGTCCTCAATTTAGGTCATACTGTATGTCTCATCTCTGGTTTTTCCTGCATCCACTGTGTGTGTTTAATGTGTGTGCGCGTCATTCGCAGGGGAAGCAGCCAGAGCTTATGGCTCTGTGAGCTGCAGCAGACAGGATTGAAACAGCAGCCTCTTCAGCAACTTCAGAGTGAAAAACGTTACAGTGTACATTGATGTTAAAATGTATACAGGTTGGCAGGACAGTCTGAAATGTTTTGCACAATCTTTTTCTGTATGTTTTGTTGGTAAATGTGAGATGTTCATGTCACATACGTCTTGTCAGAAACAAGGAAATTAATATGGCCACGTAGGGCAAACCCGTTCTCACTCCTGCTTGGTCATTGGCTCTCAGAGACACATACTGATACAAAGTTGGGCACGTGGGACTGCTGGGATTGGTTTAAGTAACTCTGGTTATTGGTCAAATTTACGAAAAAGTTGCGGTGATTGGTCAAAATTGTGAGTCCCACCAAAGTTGAATTTACGTAAATTGGCGCAGTCGCGACATCGCAAAATCCTGGAGTGACTGACATACTGACTGTGTGTGCATTTCATCCTCAAGCCTCCAATGTTTTATCATGTGGTGTTAGTCTCCCCCTAAGCTTAAGAGTGTATCAAATTACTGAGAGATTTATTTTTTGCAGCTATACAGTAAAGGTTAAAGTAAAGTTTCCCCTCAAAGAAAGTACTATTCCTTGGGATCAAGTCCATACACAGTATATTGGTCTTTTTGTAGCTGAGACTGAGAGTATTACACTCTAAGCCTGTTAGTTATGGATATTGGAGATAACTTAAGCGCTCGCTTTCTCAGACAAACGCACTGTAGGCTGAGGTCTAAATAAACATGCTGTAGATAGAGGCTGCAGTGCTTATAGATACACACAGATAAAACTGAAACACCAATCTTTTCTAACAGGCGTGAAACGGTACGCAGCTGCTCTGTGTCTCTTAGGGGACTTTAAACACCCACATTAAACCCAAGAATGTTATATGTTCTTTTATTGGACAGATTTACTAAATCCACCAGTAAGACATAATGTTAAAGGGACACTATGCCTGTGGGTGGTGGACTTCTAAACAGTTTAACGGTCAGTGTGGAACCCAGTAGCTGGCTTTGTAATTTGTAATGGCATGCAAAAAACGTAAGACTCTAAAGATTCCAACACTCACTCACACTGTCAACATTTCAGTTTTATAGAGCCGCAAAAGATGAATCGATTAATCTATTAGTTGTCAACTATTACATGTATAGCCAACTATTTTGTAGAGGGTGTGAATCTTTATATTTGTTTATTGCTACACATGGTTTTCATCAACAAATTCAAGCAGTCAGATATGCAGTATATGAACTTCACTTTTTATTGTATTTGCTCTTAAAAAAGACACTTTCTGAATACAGCAGAGTCTGAACACAGCAGACAACAGACAAATGAAAAAAAAAACTAAAAAGCAGAAACTGGAAAATCAACAAGCAACAACAGTAGGCAATAATCAATTATGGTCTGTCACTGCATCAATGCAGAATCGTCCCTGTCCGCATCGCGATACAGCGATACATCAATACATCGATACATTGATGATTGAGTTCAACACCACTACTATTAATCAGTTTGAATAAAATGTTTTCTGGTTTCTTCACTCCTCTATGACAGTAAACAGAATATCTTTTGAGAAAATTTGAGGACGTCATCTTGGGCTTTCGAAAACACTGATTAATCTAAAATAATCGTTAGTTGTAGGCCTACAGTTTTAAATGTTTATCATTGATTGACAACCCAGGAAGTTTAAGATTGTATTGCTGTCTGTACAACCATTGCATCAGCCAGCCAGTCAGGAGCCTGTTTGACACGGATACATTATTTGCAATAATAAGATTGGCTCACAGTGGGTGTACAATGATCAGTAAGATTATAGTCTGGAAACAGGCAAAGACCAAAACCATATATTCTGTACTGTAAGAATTTCTAATCATCAACAAATTGTTTTCCAGTGTGTGGTGACGCTTACTGATGTATTCACAAAAGGCACATTTTACTCATTTAGTGTTTTATGCAAACAAGGCCAACGTAACCTGGGATTGACTAAAAAGGAAAAAGTAAAAAAAAAAATCTTGCAAACCTGAACAGAAAAAAAAAACATCTGTTGATTCACTTTTGGCTGTTTTATAATAAACATTGACAGGATTAAATGACAGTATTGCACAACCAATAAAAAAAGATTAGAGTTGTAAATAGATTGCTGCTCCATTATCCTCATATCTCCTATCCACACCTTTTTTTTTGTTCTTCTATCATGTCTTTGCACTGCTGTCCTCCATACCTTGCCCTCATGTGACCCCTTTTGTCTTCTGCTCACCATATAACTGTGTTGCAATAAATGCATTAAATACAAGATAAACTTGCAAATAAAGCTTGCTAAGCCTGTTTGCCTGTTTTCTTTTCTTCTGATGAAAAGATGGTAAAAAAGGAGCCTCTGTTTTGATAGGGAACCTTGAGTCAAATGGACGATGCAGTAGACCAGTGACAGCTTCACTATGCTGTAGTCTCTGCTGTCACTGTTTGCTTTGTGGTTTTGCCAAACACTTGAAGTTCTTCTTAGTATGCTTACAGGATGTCTCTTGCTTATATCTTCCTCAACTAGGGAGCTGAGTGAATAGACCGCATGCTTCTCTTTATTTTCAGTTTGTGGCTGAAACTACCAGCCCATAATTATACAAGTTTTTCAAAAAGACCCATTTTTTGCAAACTATAAATACTACTAATATTCCTTCACTATGCAAATTGTTTCTGTCTTATTCTATCTACATGTATGCTATCTGTTTTATTTATTAGAGCTGCAAAGATGAATTGATTAATCAAATAGTTATTAAACTATTATTAAAAAAACTATTAAATTAACCGCCAACCATTTTAGTAATTGATTAACAGTTTGAGTAATTTCTTTAAGAAAAAAAGCTTCTTACATATGAATATTTTCTGGTTTCCTTACTCCTCTATGACAGTAGTATTGAATTTATTAGAGTTGTGGACAAAACAATACATTAGAGGACGTCATTTGGGCTTTACGCAACACTGATTGACATTTTTCACCATTTTCTGACATTTTATAAACCAAACAACTAATGGATTATTCGAAACAATATTCCACAGATTAATCTACAATGACAATAATCGTTAGTTGCAGCGTTATTATCTATCATGCGTTCCCTTCCCTTACTGTCAATATTATGACTTACTTACCAAAGACATTCATTTGTATTGCTTGTTACTTTTGATTAGACTCTAAGGAAAATTACACACAAATGCAAAAGAAGGCAGGAGAATGTAGCCAGATTCTGCATGTATATACTATGGAGCTGTGTGTCTCTAGGTTTGTGTGTCTAATCAAAATGCAGTGCCCTTGCAGCAAGACATCCTCTGTACGAAACATCTGGGAGACGGAGGTCAAGGCTTGCCCGCTCTCGCTCCAGCCTTTATATAAGTGATTGTCAACATAGCACAGACAGACAATCAGGAACAGTCTGTGCCAGATAAGGTCTTTTGCGTTAGAAACGATAGTTGTATCTTTTAATGTGTGACTGATTGTTAATGCCACATTTTGTAATATTAGTTGTAGTAGTCAGCTAATACCTTTGGGTGGTTTGTATTAATGGACATGTCCTCTCTGCCCCCTCATTATGATTACAGTTTGGAATATTACATTGTATATGTACAGAATTTCCTACATGTGTATTTATTAACAGAGTTAATCAAATTAACCACAGCCGTTTCAGCTGTGTAGCTCATCAGTGACACTGTTGGGTCAGATTTATCAGACTGTCAGTCAGTCACTGCCATTTTCCACATCAATGTCAGACAGGCTGAATACTATAAAAAAATATGACAGTTTGATGATGACAAGATTTACCTGATGAGTTGGAAGCACAAAGTAGCCCCATACGGGTCAATTTATGTAACCACAATAACATCTGGGACCTTTTTTAACAGTCTGCTATGTTGCCAACTATCAGGGATCACCATATGAAATGGCAAACTACACTGCTCAATGCAATAGGTCTAAAGGCCTTCTAGTGCACTTTGGACATATAAGTCTACATCATATGTAGGTATAGGTAATGTTAGGGAATATCTTTGACTGTAACCACATACTTGTCTTCACGATACTGACACACTGACAGCAGGACCCTGTGTCAAAGAGGTAAAGCATTACTTCCAAGTCTTCTGAGGCCCCTGCTCTTTTTCAACAGTTTGGGCTGTAATCATATTATCCTTATGTCTGACGGTCCCTAGAGCATACCCATGACCCACTACACTGGCTCACTGTCTTCATTGCCTAAGCAGTTCTAATGCTTTGAAACGTGTGTATCTATTTGGCCAGCTCACATAAGGCTAGCATATGATCCTCTCGAATGAGCATCATGTTGGTGAACATTGTAATTACTACTCATCCATAACACGGCGTACTGTAGGCCAGCTGTGAGTGACCAGGGGCTTTGTAGCCATGTGGTAATGAGTGTAAATATAGGGCAGTAAAAGTGTTTTGACACACATATGTGCATGCTGTATGTGTCACACTTGGATGCACATTAGCTTTTGAACAGGACATTGAGTGCACACTTCCTTTTATGAAGCTATGGGAAAAACACTTTAAAAAAGGAGAGGGGGAGGGGGGATAACTAAGAGAATAGCCACAGACCACAGTGAGTATAAAAAGCAGGCAGAGTCTTGTTGTCTCTGTAATTTCTGGCCTTCTACCCAGGCTTTTATCAGGTTGTGTCAGATAATCCACCATTAGTGATGCTGGAGACACTAGGATCCTCAGGGTACTGAACTAAAAGAAGACACCTTTATCATCTTTGTCTTGCTATCTGGTGTAGCTCTTCCACTCATTTTGTGTCCCTGATTGGTGATCCTTTACAAAGTGCTGTATACATAGTATTCAGGACACATCCAAATATGCCAATACAAAAAAAAAAAACGTCTGTAGGAGCAGACAGAATCTTCAATTAGTGTAATAAAAAAGTATAATTCTGATAAGAACTCCCTGCAATTCTAAGCTCTTAAATGCAGTGGGAGTAACAAGGCTGCCTTCCAATATTTCCGACTTTTTTCTCTTGTAAATTTGTGTTTTTTTTGTGTTCAGAGTTTTTTTTGTAAATTTCAACTTTAATCTCTCTCTGAATATTACAACTCTCCCATGCCTCCGTAATTATTATTTTTCTACAATAGCCCTAATACACATTTGTACAAAGCATACTACACATGTGTAGTTGAAGAGTAATTTCTAATCATATGGAGAGCAGAAGAGGACACTATTTGCATCAAACTGAATCTGCAGGATATTTTCTTCGTTTAACATGTTGGTAAATTGCCATAGATTCTCAGAGTTGATTATTACTGCTGTTTCTTGCTCTGCTGCACTGAGATTAGACACTAGCTTTTATTTTGCCTTTCCTCTCACTCGTTCTCTCTTCTTTTTTCTGTTCCTTTTTAACTTGACCCAGAACACAAGGGTTACATCCTCCTCATGACAGTAGGGTGAGCACAAAGCTGGATAGACCTGCATACTGTAGTTTGGACTCTAGACAGTACAGCTAATGAGTAAATATCTTTATCTGCAAATGTGTGTACTCATTGTGATTTGGGCTTAGTGCAATGACACCTAACCTGTGGGATAGCTCTGTGAATGGAGGCCTACAGGCTGTTTTATTATAACCTCAGCAAGATTAACCTCAGACTGATCCAAAAAATGAGATAGCAACAGAAATAATAGGATGAAACCACTAATCACTTGACATCGTTGAACAGTTGTGAGTAATGCAGTATCACTTGGCTGTTTGTTGTGTGTAAATTAAGACTAGCTTGGTCATGGTCAGTTTTTGTAAACCATTTTTTTTTCTGTGCAAACATTAGAATTTTTGTTAAAACACCGTCCTTTCACTGTTGCCTGCCAGACCAAAAAACGTATCGTTTGGAATCAAATGTGAGATCTGATGAGCAGTTTAGGTGAGACGCTGTAAGACAGATAATTTAAGAATGATCGATTAAGCATAACAATATGTTCAGTCTTTCGAGCTTAGACTCCATCGTTATAGAATACTTTTTAAAAGTATATGGAAGCCACGACAATCCCCCCAGATGGAGTCTAGACAGTGGAGGTGGCGGAAAAAGAGCCTGAAGACCAGACCGTGGATTCAACGGAGAGTCCTTCAAGAGGAAGACCCAGGGTGCCTTTGGGTGATGATGGCTGGATGTGGAAGGGGAGGTGGAGGGTTGCACAAGATCAGTAGGGAGAGAAACAGATTTAAAGCAGGGTTGTGATGCTGTGATTGGCCCTTGGAATTCGTTGCCAATTCTGCTTGGTTTAACAGGAACGTGAAGGCATCTAACAGCTCATTCGATTTAGGAAAAGAGCAGTGATTAAGAATTTACGCTGAGCTACATTTCCTTCTAAAGGAGTACAGGATCTATGTGCTGTTTTTTTTATATAACTTTGTGCCGCAGTCCTGTTAAGTCAGGATATGTGACAACTGTTTTTTTTCTATCTGTGATGAATTATGTAGTGTTTTGAAGACTTTGCATTTTTTTGTACTTTCTTTTATCTTGACTGAGCATCATTATCTTAGCCCCCCCTGTGTGTATAATACTCTATTGGGAAAGAGGTTATACATTACTGAAGCTGCTAAGGTCTTTGTTGTAAAGAGTAGTCCTGGATCAGATTTATCTATACGTTGTTTGTTACGCCACTTAAGCTAATTGAAGCTACTGTAGCACCCTAGCAACAACAGCAAATTGCCAGGTTTAAGGCTGGTAATAAAGAAAGGGATTTTGGGCCATGTATTGCACATTCAGTGACATTCCTTAAACAGTAATTGTGCTTTTATCTGGAAATAGTTACCAATGAGATGGCTTCACCAGTGCACATACACATGCACTAACAAATAGCTTAATCACACTTCCTAAACAATATCCTGTTAGTGTGACTGATTTGTGTTTCTGTGTTAGTGGGTTATAACTTCCTATGGTAGTTTATTCCATGGTTTTAGACAGGCTGTCATGCAGTTATAGACAAGGCTGACTGTCAGAGAAGACTAAACGCACTTCGCATCATACACCTTGTATATCCTGTATAGTGTATCAAGTCTATTGGCCATAGTCTGTCAAAACAGTTGTGTTTGTGTTCCTTAGAAGTTAAGTGGATTTGAGGATGCTTGCTGATAATTTTGATATTTTTTTTTGTTTGTTTTTAGAAATGTATTGGAATATGAAGTACATAGAAATGATGATATCACTGGCCCTAATGGTTCTTTCCACCAAGGTTTGATGGAACATGTGGAATCTACCGTTTTATTCATCCTCCACTCAGTTAGTGAGCTTTTTTATTACAATATTCAAAGTTTTATTTTTGCTGACACAGTGGTTTTTATGGATGCCTTAACCACCTTATAATAACCCTAAACCATTATAAGATTTAAAAAAAAACTGTTTTCTTCCCAGAAAGGGACAGTAGTCACAGTCATATATGAATGAAACTTGGCAAATAAATGGATGAAATGCAAACAGATTGGGGTTCTACTCAAAACTACTAAAACTAGCATTTTATGAACTGTGAAGATTTTACCTCACTTACCTCTCGTTGCCAGACCCTGTGCCCATGCACAAGCTTGGATGATGAATGAAAAGGCAAAAGATAGAGCTATCTACTGTGAGTGCTACTAAATGTAATTCAATCAAGAGAGACTTTGTTGCAAATATGCAAAGATGTATTGTACATATGCATTATATGAAATGTATAGAGTCTTTGGGGATTAGACTCCATCGTTAAACATATTTTAAAGGGGTAGAGAAGCCAGACATATTCCCCCCAATGGATGCTAGACACTGGTGATGGTGGAGAAGTAACCTGAAGACCAAACGAAGGAGCGGTCTGCCGGATAAGGAACTCAGGTTGCTATGGTTGACGACGACCAGAGGTGGAAAGGGAGGAGGAGGTTTGCACGTTTGCCTGAAAAGACTGCTGATAGCAAGAGAGAAGACATTTAAAGCAGGATGTCGTGCTGTGATTGGATCAAGAATTTTGTCGAATTACGCCTCGTAACAGCTGAAGAGATAGTGGTGATTGAAGTTATTTAGAAATCTTCCTGAAAGAATTTGCGCTGAGCTCCATTAGGTGGTTAGTGTACTGAGGGTTCAAATGAAATGATCCAAGGCTTTCTCACAATGTATTGTTCAAGCTAGGATCATAGTTTTTGATGGAAGTCAGGAAGAAAGAGAATTGCAGTTCTTAAAAGAGGTGACATAAAAGACATGCAGAGATTTAAAGTTTGGATGATATTTTAATATTACCAAAGAATAACATCAGGGAATTATTTTTCAGATTGAAATATAGACTGTAAAACTGTCTTACCTAATTATTAAGATTGACATGGGTGGGTTTGGAATGTAAGTTAAATTGTCCATTTTACGTTTTATGTTTTGCATAAATTTCTCTTTAAATCAAGGTTTAATAATATATATTAAAAATGTTTTATTTGTAATTTTCATGGCAATTAATTGGTCTTGCATAATAACAACAAGCAGATTGTGTTAAGTCACTCCACCAGTTCTGTACAGAGTTTTGATATATGACTAGTGAGAGTATTTGATATATGACTCTTTGATTTAAATATTTAGACAATTATACTGTGGTGACTAGAAAATAATTAGGGTTCAAACCATGCCCCCCACACCATAGTCTGATTGCCATTTTTAATTTTATGAAAAATAAATTTTTGAGCTTTCCTCCTACACCGTAGCTCCGATTGCCACCAAATTTTCCGTGAATCATCAGTAGATCAAGCTTATTATAAGTTGTGTAAAGCATGTCCATATCTCAATTACTTTTCAAGTTATTGACCAATGAACTTCGAAAGGGGCGTGGCTCCGGACATAAATGAACACAAATCAGCAACCGTAAGGCCAATCATCACAAAACTCACAGGGTATGTTCAGATAAGTGCCCCAGATATACCCAGACAGTTTTATATACATGCACCACTAGGGGGCACTGCAAGCACAAGATAGGTGAGTGGCATAACACACATTTTACTATAAATCACATATTCATTGTCCAATCATCACAAATCTATGAGGATATGTCCTCATAAGTACCTGAACCACGCCCTGAAAGTTCCATTCAAAGTGAACACCAGGGGGTGCTATAAATGCAAACAAACTGCAGGTGGTATTTTGCAAATCTGACTATAAATGACTAAATGTTTGTCCAATCAACACAAAACTTCCAGCAAATGTCTAAATAATGACCTCACACATACACTGCAAGTCCCATTTAAATTGACCACTAGGGGCCGCTTTAAATGCGCAATAACTGGACTTGGAATGACACAAATCAAGGTTTGAGCTTGGAATCGCAGCTTGCGGCTTTATTAGCAATTGTTTTTGTGTTGGTCCTCTGCTTTTCTCAAATTGCCCTGTGCTGGACTGAGCAACATATCACACAGTGAATTGAAAATAAATGTTTTTTGACAAATCAGTTGTAGCCATTTTAATCAGCACTGTTTGTCCAATCGTTTGAACCAGCGAATCACCGCTTGAAGCTATATGTCTGTTTGTGTCTTTGCATGTGTGCATTTATATGTGTGTGTGTGTGTGCGCGCACGTGCATGCATGCGTGTGTGTGTGTTAGAGAGAGAGAGAAACATAGCGAGAAGGAGAAAATATTAAGAGTTTATTAAGACCCTCACTAAAGCAGATAAATCATTACAAAGGCTTTTTATCAGCCATGTGTTCAATAGGCAATAAACCACACATCATATCCATCTGATTTCTGGCAAATCATCACCAAGGCAATATTCGAGGTATTGTGCAGCACACAAAAGCAAACACACACACACACACACACACACACACACACACACACACACTCACACTCACAAACACAACCTCAATGGTCTTCCCACTCATGTGTACATTGGCTGCCAGAGCTGTCTTTGTATCCTATCACCATAACAACTGCCTCACAGAACAAAAAAAAAAAAAAAAAAAAAGGAAAAGTGAATTTCTCTCACTCAGTTTGACTTGGAGATGGTGAGAGTTGCGGTCGGCAGCTCCTTGCAGCATGTCAGTGTGGTGTGTATGAACAAGCTTGTAGAGGCAGGCGGGCTGCAGAGGACTTGGTGTGAAGAGAAAGGGAGTGTGTAACGTATAATTTGGAAAGTGTAGTGTGTGACTTTTAAGAACAAAGGAAATACAGTGTATAATGCCACAGATGGTGAGTGTCAAAAATGGCTGTTGTGTTCTGTTCACATTCTTGCATGCAAGTGTACATGTTTGTATGTGATTACTTTTGTCACATCCAATTTCTTTAGTTATTAAGTTGTGCGTGTGTGTGTGTGTGTGTGTAGAGGCTTTTTTTGGATGTAATGTTTTGACTAAGGCTGAGAAATACAATGCAATAGTAATGAAAGTTTTCTGTGAAGCTCATTTGGTATACTACTGCAGAAATTGTGCAATTACATCCTTGAGATACATATTAGGCTATGATCAATGTTTTTATTGGTATTTCATATGTTCAATAACTATTGTATATTAGATTTGTTTCAATACTTCCTCTTTTTACTTCATGTCTTCTGTAAGTACAGTACATAATCATTAGATTATCTATATAATAGACATTCTACGCTTTAGTATTATGTCTCAGATAGTCCAAGATAGATTGTTACCTTGAATCTTCAGGCTATAGTAATCCATTATTAAATGTTAGTGCTGCTACCTTGCTCATAGCTTCATTTTCACTTTATACTCTACAGGCTCACACCCATCAACAGAGGTGATGAATATTTTTAATCATAAGTCACAGAAGAAATAAAGTGTATTTGTGCGTGTGGTACAGCAAGTGTGTATTAGGATTTGGGTGGGTAGGATTTGCATGTGGGTTTGTGCATGTATTTTTGCTTGTTTTATGAAAATGGTTTTAAACATCAACATTAGACCCAGTAATATAAAACTGTTTCTCTCAGGCACTGTGTAATATTATTACCATTACATTTAAACTCAAAATTTTAGCCTCGGAATCTCATTTTCCTGGCTCTAATATCCAAAGGAAAGGTATTTTAGCATTACTTTACAGTCCTCTCCTTGTCTTTTTTGGTCCATGCTATTTTAGCTTTTACAGTATATATACCACACATGGTCCATTTGCTTGCCATGATAGAACATAAATAAAACCTTCAAACACAGAAGGAGAAAGCTGCGGCTTTAGCTTTTATCTCTAAACTGCATTATTAAACATCCCCATCCACATGAGTCTGACATCACCCGTTCACAGCTGTCTCTTCCTCTACTTCTCTGCTCCCTTCTCTCCCTCCATTAGGCAAACCTGAAGAAGTTCATGGAGTATGTGCAGCAGAAGAACATTGAAAAGGTCTCGAGGTTCCTGGAAAAAGGCCTGGACCCCAACTTCCATGATCCGGAAACAGGAGGTGAGGACATCTGGGCTAAGAAATGTCCCATCCCTGCCCTACTTCCCTAATTAATTATTTGTCTTTTTTCAACCTTGATTTACTCTTTTGCTCTCTCTCTCTCTCTCTTTCTCTCTCTCTCTCTCTCTCTCTCTCTCTCTCTCTCTCTATCTATCTATCTATCTTTCTCTCTTCCTCCCTCCCTCCCTCCTTTCCCTCATCTTCACCACAAAAACACCATCTATGGATTCTTTGCAATAAGCCTTCTGCATGCAGGCTAATCTCCTCTGTTTATGCCAATGTTTGTTCAGCCATAAAGGAGATTTCCCTGTTGGGTGACCTGTGAGGAGCTATGAAGCAGGGAAAACATGAGAATGCGTTGGTTTAACACCAACAGGAAACAGACACTTAGGCAGACGGGAGGGTGACAATCACGACAGCCAAGGCAGTTATCCAAAGGCAGAGTCACAAAACCAACTGTAGTGGGCAATGTTGTCATCAAATATTGACAGCTTCAATTGTTGGATGTTCATTTTCTGAGAAGAATGACAATGGAAATACGGTGATTTTTAAAAATATAATTTGCTCACTCATCTTTGGATTTCACAGAATGTCCTCTAACGCTGGCAGCACAGCTGGAGGGATGTGGAGAGCTCATCAAGGTGCTGAAAAGTGGAGGGGCACATCTGGACTTCAGAACAAAAGATGGCATTACTGCCCTACACAAGGCTGTGCGCAGCAAGAACCATACAGCGCTTATAGTAAGTGTAACACACACACTCAATTATAGCAGAAAGCTGACTCATCTCTTGTATTTCTTTTGCTACACCAATTGCCTGCTTGCAAACCTTCCTCTGGGAAAGGAGAGTTTGCAGGCAGGCAATCTCTGGCAGAGGGTGCTTGAGTAAAAGAACAGAGGGTGCTTGAGCAATCACTAAATATGTGAGCATTAACATGCCTTCTTTACATTGTCTGGCATATTTATTGAATGGCCTTGTATGTGTGTGGTTTGCCAAATGGTTCCATTGACAAGACCAAAATGATCTGTGTGTTTTGTCGTAGTGCAGCAGTGTAGCACGTCCAGTCTGAAATACCACTTGATGGCCAAGCACACAGCTGATGCAAATTCTCTGTCCCCTCGGCAAAGTATTATTTCACCCTGTTATTGATGGACAGAGTTACATTGTGAGAGATTATTTGCTTCCAGTGTTAATGGCTGCTCAAAGAGACAATGTTACATGTAAAATTGAACACTACAGTAGCCTAGGCTATATGCCAATGTTGTTTTCAATTAATTCCAAGTTAACTATGACATTAATGTGATTAATCGTGATTAAATGTTTTAATCGTTTGAGAGCACTAATATATATACCCCAACCTTCCTCTTTTCCCACTAGACATTGTTGGATCTGGGTGCGTCCCCTGACTATAAAGACAGTAGGGGTTTGACTCCTCTCTACCACAGCTCAATGGTAGGAGGAGATCCCTACTGCTGTGAGCTGCTTCTGCATGATCATGCACAGGTCGGATGTATGGACGAGAATGGCTGGCAGGAGATACACCAGGTAATACACACACACACACACACACAGATAGAACAGTGATGGGTTGTGTACAAATGTAGCTCCAGCTTAGGAAGGAAGGCATTTGCTTTCCAGTGTAATTGCTATTCATCACTTTGACAGACGTTTCAATCAATTTTCACTTTCAATTGCATTTCAAAGCAGACATAATAAATTCATACTCAATATTAAAAAAAATCTTTTTTTGCAAAGGTATTCGGGTTGGGTGTTCAAGAAAATGTTATATTTGGAAAACCACTACTGATACATGGCATTGTTCATTGTGTGACCACCAACAACTTTAAAGCACGGCACTGTGCGAGCACAAACATTTTAAATGCTCAGTTACTCAGAGATGTGCAGTGCACCGGCACAAACACTGACGACTACTGAAATGTCTTGACTTATACATGCTGTAGATGTTTCTATACTTTGTGAAGTAGAGGCCTCCAGAAATGAGGAGTTACTGGAACTTCAGAGTTCAGTGATATCTACAGTTACGCATTCAACTTTTGCCGCAGCTGTATCTAAGCCAGTGCCTCCTGGCAGTCCAAATAGTGGTGTCCATCTGTGTTGTGCATAAAAATGGGTTCTTACCTACAAAGAGCAAGCACGGCATATTGTGTGCATTTTATAAGCATACTGCCTCAAGGCATGTCCTGCTCTGTTAACGTAATGGAGGCTAGTGCCTACATTTTGTTTTTGTTTACTTCAGGTCTTTTAAGCTTATATCTGAGTAGTGACAGAAAGGCACTGGAGGTTTGAAGGTTTTTGTGCTGTGAATGAAACCAAACAGAAAGCTGTTGGACTCATTACTTCTGTTACTAAACATGAATAAGTACAGAGGAAATGTTGAATGGCAACATTCTGCTTTAATGAGTGTAGGGGAATCAAGCTAATACTACTTCTATTATATTTTGAATGTAAACCTTCTTGTGTCTTCTTGTCTCTGGAAAAAAAGTGTATCAATATTTGTATAATAGGAGATGACAACACACTATTTTTATTTTATCTACAGTACACTACTTTTTCCACTGTAAATGTAATAATTATTTTTGAAGTGAATAGCATGAGAACCCCAACTCGGCGAATAAAATTGTAAAGAATCAGTCAATATTTGTCTGTCTCCTGCACCAACCTTTCACTACTCAGATGTTCCCTAACTCCCCCTTTCATCTGTTGTGTTCTCTTCCATAATTACTGACGCTGAACTATCAGTCTGGTGTAGTTCACCTCAAGGTCTTGCTATTATTGGTTGTAATTATGAGCAAGCTGAAAAGTTAACAGAGCTCACATGTTTTCTTTTTTTTTTTCCTGGAATAAGCTGAACTCAACTTTGTAGCCTAGGTTAAAACAATTCTATCAATACTATTGGTATATTATGGCAACCTTTGTGTTGAGGAGTGTTTCTTTGTACAAGCATGTTGGTTCAAAAGACAATGGGCCACATGCAAGAACAGACTGATTTGTGCCACATACAAGCAATTAAAGGTACAGTGACATTGTGCTTTTTGGATGCTTTTATATAGATTTAAGTGGTCCCCTAATACAGTATCTGAAGTCTCTTTCCCGAAATTCAGCCTTAGTACAGAATTACAGCCACTAGAGCCAGTCCCACAATGAGCTTTCCTTAGTATGTGCCATTTCTGTGTCTGTAGATTGAGGAGGTGAGACGGGGGGCAAGGTGGAGGGTGGGGGTGTGGCCTTGACCAATTGCCAAATGTTTCTGTGTTTATAATTTCAGATATTGTGCAGTAAATCCAAAAGTCCTTCTACCTTACACATTTTCTCCCCATTTCATTTCTTTCTCCTGGTTTCTCTTTTTTTCTGTGTCCTTTCCAGCATTAGTATTCTAGTGTTATATATCACATACAATAGGATACTCTGCAGAAGGTCTGGAAACCAACAACATTACCAACATCATTTGTGCGCTGTCTCACTGCTGTCATACACTCTTAGCGAGACAGAACACAGGAGGGAGAGAACAATTGTTGGGGAGAGTTGGTGGGCTTCTTTGGCAATGACACAGGACTAAACCACGAAGTTGGAGGGAAAAAAGAGGGCAAAGATAGAGATTAGATGAATTGTTCCCTGTTTTGTGAAACAAAGAACCTGCACAAAGGCATCACTCTTGTCAGGAGTTAACTCACAGATTTTGCCTCAGTTAATACAAACAAGGTTCTCGCTTGCTTTTGGAGACTGTTGTCAACAACATGTGTACGGAAAATTAGCCCAAGGAAACACAAAAAAAGATCCAATATTTTAAACATTTATAAGGTGTACATGTCTTAGTTTTGTGTGATCTGTAGAAACCTTTGGGCTGTCGTTTATATTTGAAAATTTTTTTGCTTTTCCACTGTGATCAAGGCTGCAACTATATTTTGTGGCAAACTAAAGAGGTACGTCAGATTAAAAAAACTGTCTGGTTTTGGCCAAACAGGCAGAGCCAGAGGGGGCTGCGGCCAGACTTTCAACTCACCCTTTCTTCATTGTGAATGATCTGCTTACAAAAACCCAATGTGCTATTGGCTCATTTGGCTAAGTTGCACATACTTACTATATCCCTGGATAAAATCCACTTTTACACACCTCATTTTGTGTTCCTCCTCAGTAACAAATATAACTGTAACATACACTGACCTTAGACTCTCTGTGATTGCTCCCTTTTTACTTTGTAAGTGAGCAAGGATTCAATTTGTATAATGAAGAAATGTGTGAATCTGTCCTTTCAGGCCTGCCGCTATGGCCACGTGCAGCACCTGGAACACCTGCTGTTTTACGGAGCTGACATGAGCGCCCAGAATGCATCTGGAAACACCGCCCTGCATGTGTGCGCTCTCTACAACCAGGTAGGTTGTGCTTGTGTCTTTGCAGAGTGAAGTCCTTTGTGGAATTACATTCATATTGGACAGTTGTGCTATACACAATTTACATCCACTGCCAATGTTCAGTGCCAATGCATTAGGAAGTAAAATTAAGTAAAGTAAAATTACATGTTTACCTTAGATAACAGTGGCCGTGGCTAATTTCCCATCTAAAAGTCTGTTTGATTTCTTAAATAATGAAGTGTGACCTTAGTCTTTCCCTTACCTCAACCAAGTGGTCTTAGTTTTCTAAACCGATCACTTAACCACACTTAAACCTTGTGTGAACGTTCACAAATATTGTCACTGAAGTTGTTCTGAAGAATCATCCCGTATCAGTTTGCCGTTTATTTGGTGAGTGGGTTGGTGGGGGTTGTGTGTCTCAAATAATGCCAATGGTGCATTTTTGTGTTAGCATTATAAAACTATGTTCTTTACATATGTAAACGTCTAAGCATTTGCCTATCCTCCAGGACAGGAGCAGTCACTCTGCTGCAGCATTGAACCTGGTGGGGTTCTGGCCTTGCTCAAGGACACTTATGCAACACAGAGTCTTATTGTTACTGTATAGGGCCTTCTGGTATGCAGGATAGCATTCACACAATCCTTAACCTCTTTGTGTGAATGTGTAAGTGTGTCTCCACTGTATTTGTTGCCTGTTATCATAATGGACTGAAAGAAGAGATTAAAGAGAAGTGGTCCAAGTGGAAATCTGACACTAAAATGGCCAAAGATCAGGTATATTTCTTTATTTAGCATATATATTTCTGTCACGTGGGTTTCCATCACACATTAATGCAATCTGTATGTTGCCATTTGGATGAATGCTGCAAACAGGTTGTTTTTTTCAATGCTCTGTATTTAAAATGTGAATGATACCTTAGAGACTATCAGACTGGGACTGTTTGCAGTTGTAAAGTACAGTTTTATTACTGAGCTGTCCCTAATGATCAGGTTGGATTCTTTGTACTACAGTGACAACCTCAAGTTCTCATTAATAAGTACACACAAAAGATCTTACCTTGGTCTGTATTACCAATAATTTTCTAATTGCAAAATATATATTTTTAAATATATATTTTTTTTTTCATTTAGCCAATAAATCCCATTAAAGGTACAGTACATCTTTCTCAGGAGACTATTTTCAGCTGCATATGAACACACATGTGGTGCTAGTCACTATTTACTGCAGCAGACTGGTGTTATTTGTGGTGCCCATGATTGTGGTAATGCATGTTACCCAGTGCAACAAGGATGTGTTTTTAATAGTTTATAGTACTTATAACAATACATTTCTTTGAGGAATATGCCATATCAGGCTTTGGCTACACAGGCAGTACTTGTTTATAGGATAAATCCATGGTTATTTTGGTCTTGACTTAAATTAAACAACTATGGAACATTTCCAACCTTATCCTATAAGTCCTTTCTATAACTTCCACAATAATCAGCATCAGCTTCATGCATACTTGCAAGCCTTTGCAGTCCCCAAGTGAGGACAGTTCCCTGCTTGAGATGATGGTTGGGGTGGTAGTATTTGTATCGCACCCTATGTGATGTACAGTACCAGAAAACCTAAATGGTAGTAGCAGCTTATATTTTAAAATATGAATGAATGTGTTCTATATCAGGAGAGGTACATGAGGACACGGGGGCTTTGAAAACCAGCATGCTCCTGGGGAAATGATAAGTGTTGTAAGGTGCAGTACAGTGTACTCATTTGTTGAGTTGTTCTGCTTGGTTGGAGGCTTCTCAAAGAGAAACATGTAACTGGGCATTCTGGAAGAGGTTTTTCTGCTCTTTCATTTGAAAATAGAGTAGTGCTCAGTTCATGAAAATTAAATAAGCACTTTACTCCTCTCCCTCTCTCTCTCTTTTGCATAAAACCAAGTTAAAAATGCATGTGTGTTTGCGTGTTGTAATTGTAACTGTGTACTGCTGGACACATTTCAGTCATGAGGAATGATCGGCTTCAACTGGACTGGAACACCATAGTCTCAGGAAAGAGAGAGAGAGAGAGAGGATGAATGGGATGAATAGTTTTATTTACAGTTACTTCCTTGGTTGTAAAACTTGTGAGTGTATAGTCTGGTAATGGACATGGTCCTAGCTCTTGTGTGCGTCCACCGCTCAGGATAGCTGTTATCCTGCCAGTTCAGGTCGAACACCATGTCGAGCTGATTGATCTCAGAAACGGTGTCTCTTAGCAGGGTTCCAGCAGGCTCGAAACAGGCCTGGCTCGGATGATTATGTACCATTACGGTAAGAAGTGTATTGGTAGAATTGACCGGGAATCTAGTAGTCCAGTGGCAGAGATCAATATATCTCTTGGAGATAGAAAGATAGAGTGTCAGAGGGACAGCTAGATGAAGGTGGGCCAGAGTAGAATGGCAAGATGACATAATCAGCAACAGCATAAGCTTGATCAACGGTCTAAATGTTCCATTGCTGGTGTCCGACTGGTCATTAACTTTTACGTACCGGGCTTTTAGCTTGACATATGTAATCACTCAGCAGCAGTGAATAAAGGTTTTGAAGGGGTCTTTTACTGGCAGACCAATCCACAGATCCATGGGAGGTGGTTGCATGAATGATTGAGAAAGGACACAGGTAAAGGCAAGTGGGGACAGCACTGATGGGTGAAATTAAAGAGAGGTGGCGCAAGACACACACAGAACTTTTCAAATCAGTCAGATCAATAAAATCTTGAGGACAACTCTATAATTACTTGTATATAAAAAAGTGTCACTAAATTTCATGCAACAGGACTTGTGTTTTGCTGTTGTTTGGCACTATAACGAGGAAGAATTTAGCCCTTATTTAAAGTGTTTCAGCCTTAAATCATGCATTTTCTTTACAATTAGTGGAGGATGCAAACTCTGCTTCAATTCTAATGACAGAATAATCCTTAACTGTATAAACATGGCTGTGAGAAGCACCATCTGTCACACTCTTTACACGTGACTGACCGGCGCCATTACTGTAAAGTACTTGATTTAGCTCAATTTGTATTCCTGTGTATGATATCTCCATAGCATGGTACATACAAAGTTTTTTTCTCTCCTAACAATCCACAGTTAAAGGAAATCCTAGCCTTGTTTTGTCATTACTGCATGACATGGGTACAGGGAAATGAATGTAGACTTTTGTGCTTCACATTAGTATGTCTTTGTATAGTCTGCAGTTCCTATTTTACATTTTTTTAACACTTCTGTCCAACCTGGATTTGTTCTACATGCTACCTTTTTGTCAAAACTCATTCAACATATTTCGCCTTTAATTTTTAGTAAATAAACCTGTTTTGTCACCAAAGTAAAGAAGTGCAAATACACATACTGTACGTTTGCACATGCACTCCCAGATCTGGCTGAACATAACCTACAAAGTGTAAAGTTATCCCCTCCCATTCTTTTAAAATTAGAATGTTTATTAGAATAAAATTACTTAAATGGTGATCATTGTTACTCTTTACACTGAAAAGTGTATGTTTCTGTGTGTGTGTGTGTGTGTGTGTGTGTGTGTGTGTGTGTGTGTGTGTGTGTGTGTGTGTGTACATTGTGCATGCAAATGCATAATGTATGGGTGATTAGCAATTAGCTAAGTTAACAGCCGCAGGTGATTATCTATATAGGTTTTTAGATGTTTTAGACTCTTAGCTATTAGCAGCAGGAGTAACCATGCATTATTCATAACACCTGCCCCATTTACAAATACTCCCATGTCTTCACCATCTATTTTACAACCTGGACATTTTGCAACCTTACACATTTTTTTTGTGTCCTAGTTAACACCATGGCCCAGACCTGGAATTATACCATTTTAGATGCAAGGCCACTTTAAGGGCACAAATGCCAGAGCAGCAAGGCCATCAAATAAAATATTAATAATATTTGTAAAAACTCTTGAAAAAGAAGTTTACTTAGGGCATAGGCACATCAGCATCATCATCATGTCAAAGTCACTTTGTCAATTTCACTGATTGTGTTATTAGTTTTATAGACTACACAGCATTCTGTGAAATGTCAGTCAAGAGCAAATGTATAAACTTGATTTAAACATTGGTTTTATTATTTTAATTGACATTTGAGCATAATTTCCCTGTTAATGATCATTTAATTTGATCCTCAAGTGTGAAGCACTTTGTAAATTCAGTTTCAAAATATATTAAATCACTATATATTTACCATGAATTAATCATTGATCATCCTTGTGGCGTTTAGTAATAATGATGATTAAGAGTTACCACAATGATAGTTTGCAAAAACGTGATACATTTGTGGTATGGACGTTATGAATAACCACATCTGTGCATAGCAGTCACACGTAATGATAGTTGTTCTGGCGCGGTTGTAAAACCTCATTGATGTGACACACTTGAGGAAGCTGCACTTTTTTGCCATATTTCCCACTGACATGTTGAATGAGTGGTGAAGTGGGCACAATTATTAATATGCAAACAGAGATTTAAGGCGATTCTACACGCATTTATGGCGAACTGTGGGAGTGGAAGTTAGGCTGGTGTGTGTGCGACCAGCTCCACAATAATTAAGATTTATAAAACAGAACCAGGCGTACGTGCGGCTTTATAAATCTGACAAAAATAATGCATATGCATATTTCTGTCTTTGACCTAACAAAAGACTCATATTGACAGGAAAGAGGCAGAAGAGAAAACGGTTCAAATCAGCTACAGCAGTGCGGGCGGGGCACCAAGGCCACTGTTTTTTTGAGGCGACCAAACTGAAGAGGCACATGGCCCTCGTTGCCCTAGTGAAATTCCTGCCCTGCCATGAGCATTATACACCCAGCTCAGTTCAGGGCAGATTCTGACACAGCACCCACATAGCTACCATCTATGTGTCTTACCAGAAGAGGGTGCACTAATGTATTAGTGTTAACCTCATACTGTACATTAGGTATAATACAAGAGTGGTTCATCAGATACATCCAGCTTGATGAGTAAAATGACATGGACTTCTTTAACTGTACCACATGTTTAATTTATTTGTGCATGCCTGTCCCTGAATGTGTGACTCAGTAGTGACAGGATTTACCAGAGCCAGTGTGCTGATTGTAAAGCAAGCCTAGTGCTGTTAATTCTACTCTGTGTTAAATTACATATCGACCCTCAGCCAGCCAGCACATGGACACATATGTTTATCAATCTACAATTTGCCTGAGGGCCCTGTGCTCATTTACACACAAAACAATTTATGGTAATAGTCTGACAGAGAGAGAGAAACGAGGGAGAAGGAGAAACATGTGGTTGTGAACTATAAAAGAATGTATTTTTGTGCATGTTGTAATGTGGTCCTTGTATTACTTTTTTTTAGCCTACGTTTTCATACCCCCTTGCTGCTTATAGTTTAGCCATTGCTTTGCCAACAGGCTCTATGTTGAACACCTTTTATTATAAGCATTATCTTACCACTTGCAGTTCAGGGCACGTTTGACTGTATTTGGGTCTCTTTTCTTTTTTCCTTCTCTCCCTTTGTGTTTACTGTTATTAAAAAATGTAAATCTATAGAAACAAGGGTTGGATGGTATATGGCAAAAATGGATAGCGGCAAAAATTGAAGCCTGGAGACTAAAAAGTATATTAGCATGCATAATTACATGCCCTCATAATTTGTTTTAATGTTACTTACTAGACTAATGCATTACTAAGAGCTAAAGCAATGTATTAGTTAGCAATTAAGTTAGCAATATGTCATGCATAATGGAAGTTAAGAGCTTATTTCTGCAGAGCTGATGCTGTGTATGTTCTGCTCTCTACTTTTTCACAGTGCTGTACAACAGCTGGTAAACAACTTGTGGGTTGTGTGTGCTTGGGGTGAAATCTGCAGATTGGTATTACATACTGTGAATACATTGTTTTCACTCATGCCTTAAAGCTGTTTGTCACAGTTTGAATAGGAATCTAATCTTTGAGTAGAATCACAGTTGCAGCCATTCAAATGTCCTTTGGCTTTATAAATTCACAAACTCATTCAGGCTGCTGATTTGCTGACGAGGAAGATGTTAACTGTCAGGTAGCTTTCATGGATTCACCATTAGCAAGGATGTATTGTAAACAAATTGTTGCACCAGCTTCATGTATCTTTAAAGTTATTTAAGAGTCTGAACAATGAAAGCTTGAAATTTTGTGATCGGGGGTTTATTTTCAACAGGAGCTTAGTTTTCCTAGGTATTTAATATGTATTTGCTCAAATTATTCTGTATGTTTGCACATAATTCTTCACGCCTGGTGATAATATTCTTTTGGCTTGAATCATGATGAGTTTAATGGGTTTGTTTAACAAAGGATTGTTTAATGTTCCTTTTTTGATCTGAGACTCTCAAGTCGGCACTGAATCAACGCTTGTGCCGCCCGGATGGGTCCTCTGTGCTGTTTTCTTACCAAGCACTGATGAATTAAATGCAGTAAAAAATATAGGAGTTTAGTTACAGCATGCAGTGATATTACAATTATTTGATTTTATGTCGAGTTCAAATTAATGTTTTTAAGTTTAGTAAACTTTGTTGCTCTCTAAATAATTGTGTTGTTGTTCACTTCACAGTATGTCTTATGCTATTGATATTCCTGAGGATAGGTTTCTGTTTCTTTTCTTAACCACACAACCTTTCTTATGTGTTGTATATATTGTATATCCATTCTGTGATATTTTTTAAACCTGCTCTTCTGTTTGATACATGCACCTCATATATCTGGGGAAGAATGCGTGGGCACTGAAACACTGTTGCAGTATGCCCCATAGTGACCTTTCACATCCTTTCCTTTTCAGTGAAGCAGTTATTTAATTCAGTTTGGGAATTTCTCCAAGTGTAAACATTTTATAATCGGTTTGGCTCAACAGTCTTAAGGTGTATGTGTACATGAGTGCATGTGTGTGTAAGACAGAGAGAGAGGGGACTCACTTTGATAGTACCATGGGTAGGTAAAAGGGATTTATGTAAAAATAAATATTTAACTAATTTCTTCACTCCAATGTTAGCTCTGCATACATATAGCGATCACATCCAGCCCAACTCTGCTGTTAAAAACAGAAAAGTGTCAATGTTTGAATAAAGAAGGCTTTCATTACCTCATCATAAAATAGCAATTTAATCCCCCCTATATTCCACCCAAACCTAAATAACCTTTGAGTGAGATATGTCGCGGAGAGGGGGCATCCTTGTTTGTTCTACACTGCCTCTAGAGCTTCCACTGTTCTTAAACAGCACTCACACTTGCAGATGTGGGATCAAAGGTTGCTTGTGATGCTGTTTCTAGCAATACCTGTCGCAATGCACAGCCCATTTATAACTGTACGTAGTATCACATGATATTTTGCTTTTATAAACCAAATGATCCAAATATTATAAAGTTTTTTTTTCTAAAATTTTCTATTTTAACGTTTTGACGTCACATATGGTAAAATCAAATATGATGACCTTTAAAAGTCCTAGCCTAACACATGTATTACTCTGTTGTCATTCAGGATAGCTGTGCACGAGTTATCCTGTTCCGGGGGGCCAATAAAGAGATAAAGAACTACAACAGCCAGACCGCCTTTCAGGTATGTGTGGTATCCAAGAACCACTGCATGTTACTGTGTGTATTATCATACCTTACATCTTTGACATGTCAGAGCTGAATGGATTGAATGACTCGTCTCTGGCCTTTACAATACAAAGCCTAATTCTACTACACATGTTGATTGCTATTAAAAACATAAGCAACTTAACAGCACCCAGCCCTGCTGGCTTACCATCGTGGTATATGTATGAATAACACCCTTCCTGGCTGAATTGATGTTTTAGCTGTTTCACACAGTACCGAGAACATTGCCACACATACAGATTTTACACATCTGCCACAACAAAGGACTAAATATGTACATGTACACATATTAGAAGAGTAAATAAATGAAAAAAGGATCTATTTATATTCAGTTATTTTCATGAGTTTTTTTTCGTAGAATTAAATCTTGCTGTTTCACACCTTTGTATTCTTGTGTTTTCCCCCTTCCCTGTATCCCTGTCTTTTCTCCTCCAGGTGGCTATTATAGCAGGAAACTTTGATCTGGCTGAAATCATAAAGGTCCACAAAGCATCAGATGTTGGTAAGTTGACAGCAGTGGTAGTATATCACCAGGCTACTTCTGTGTTGTATAGGTTTAAACATGAATGCGGTGTCAGGGAGACATCAGACTAAAGAATGAGTGAGCATAGTGGAGATGCTCAAGAAAAGTGATTACAGGTTATATACAGAGGTGTGGGGAAACAAAGGAAAGGAAATGGAAATATAATGGATGTGGAGAAGGTTTCAGGGGGTTATTGGATCCCTGCTGAGTTGAGCAGTTTCTCTTTGGCATGCACATACAGGAAAACTCTGCCATCTAGTGTGGACAGGATGTAATATCCCAATTTCCAGATTGTGAAATGTGTTAATCCCATATTTTATCCTTTTTAACAACAAACAGTGTAAAAAGGAAATCACATCTAATGTTTGGAATTATTGTGCATTCATTTTAAATATAATTTTGCCTCTTCACTATTACACTATAAATAGACTTTACCCAGGCAATGTGCTGGTAATGTATGTGTGAACTGAACACACATTGTTAATGATTTTTACAAGTTTAAGTTTTTCATGAAGAGAATGTTTAATTCACAGCAAGATCCTGAACAGCGTTTCTTATTTTGTATTTGGTTTTTCATTCTTCAGTGATCTGTGTTCAAATATAATAATGATTTTGTATACTGCATGAAGATAATTGATAAGCTTCATTAGGCACTAATGAATTTACTACAGGTTTTGCTGTAGTACCATTAGTACTTGATCCATTGTATTACTTCATCCTTGCGTAAAAGTTTGCGGATAGTTTATACCTGTGGGAATATGTTGCAAATTGAATGTATTATCAGCCTACTGTCAGATTAGTGCAACCTTGTAACAGGCTTTAAACTTATTTGAGTGACCATGAGATGTGTGGAGTGTTCTGTTCATGGTGTTTGCTACAGTAGCTTGATATGACATAGTGACTCTAGTCTTAAGATGCTCTCGGACAAATGTGTCTCTCTCTCTTCTCAGTGCCTTTCAGGGAGACCCCCTCCTACACCAACCGTCGACGTGCGACACCTGGCCCCCTGCCCTCGCCACGTTCTTTGCTCCGCTCTGCTAGTGACAACAACCTGAACGGGGACCACGATCACATCCACGGCCGGGCCCCCAGAGAAATTCGTGGCCGTCAAGGCCACTCCCCTGTCCCCTCACTGCGCAGTCTGCCAGCTTTTGGGCAGCAGCACAGTAGTCTTGGAGAGGTAAGATGGAGCTTTGTGGCTGTCAAGTTGTAATTCAGTTGTGTCAGTGTGTGTGCACATATAGCATGAAATTTAGAGTAAACAAAACAAGTAAGGGAAAAATTGAGAAAAACAAAATGACATACTGTAATCTCATTTTACATATTGTCTCTTTTGTTGTTTTTGGTCCATTTGTTACACAAAAATTATTGCAGTGTTTTGAAAGTGCATATAATACTTGTTTTGTTCCGTGTCAGAGCCGTCATGGAGAGATCCCTGACAGCAGTCTCCAGAGTACAGGCAGCTCCAGATCCTCCCATTCCCGCTCGCCTTCACTACATCACATGCATGAAGAAGACAAGCCGGTTCCCCGGAGGTCCCACAGCCATGGTTACCCTCATGGGTACGGCCATCGTGGAAGACTAAGGTCTGTAAGATTTTGTTTGTTTATTTGATATTTACTCATTGTTTACTTGATTAGTCAACTAAACAAGTTTTTAGAGAACTTTGTAAACAAGCAGATCTCTTTCTTCCTGTTTCCAATTTTCACACTCACCAGTCTCGGTAGGTATTCACTTTTAGTAGATAATCTGTGATTAGCCTCGTGATTAAGCACCTACATTGATATTTAAACCAAATTTCAAAAAGCAAAAAAGACTCATGTGATGTGTCTGAGAAACTAGTTAGTCACCACGCAGCATTCTGTATCTTAGTCTATCTGCTACCGTCTGCTGCTGGTGATACTGTAAACATGACATAACATCAATCAGTGCAAAATCTTGTTTTATTATTCACACATCAATCCCAGGCACATATTCAAAGTCGTTTTCCTGTCAAAACTGTACTTGGCAACCTACCCAGAAAAGTAATCTGTAAAAAGCATAAACGGGGAAATGAATATGAAAATGATGTATAGATGTATAGTGATACGTATTGAAACACTGATCGGTATGAGGTCTGTAACTTATATTTGCATTTGGTGGTGCTCCTGTCAGGGTATGAGGGCAATGGTCAGTGGCATGGTGTGTGTCTGGCAACAGCCCTGTAGACTTAAACTAGACTTAAATACAGCATTCTTCCTGCTGGGAGAACTGAGGCAAATTATATACCTCAAATCTCTGTGTGTGTTTGTCTCTGTGTTTGTATGTGTGTGCATGTGTGCATCCACATGGGTGCTTGTACAGTTCAGAGATAGACGGATGGAAAGCGGCTTACAATAATCACCATGGGGACCAATTGAAGGCTGCCAAGCTGTGAATGTGTTTGTATGTCAGTTTGTGTAAGAGAGAGATTGAGAGACAGAGGATACATTCTGAAATTAGAGCTGTGAGTAATTTCATTGGACGGGCCACTCAGTTCAAAACAGCTTGTCACCCGATTGATAAATAAATCCATGGATGTTGTTGTGCTGCTGGGGTGCTGGAACAAATCTCTTCCCTTGTATACTGAAACATTAGACAAGCTGCGCAGTAAACTAGGACTCTGATCACATCTTGGGGCGATAGATTTAAGTGGTAGACTGACACTTGGTTTGTAAAGCTTTTTATTATGATCATATGTCAGAGCAAGATCACCTACGCACAGCACACACCTAATGTGATTCCTGGATGCCGCACACTGTGTGTGCGTGTGTGTGTGTGTTTGGGTGTGAAACAGTCTGATGTCTGACAGGGGAATTGCATTACAGACCCAGCTCCAGCCGTGCTCCCCTCTGCCTCTACTACGCTCCTGTCACTTTACTCCATCCATCAAAGAAACTCTCTCTCTCTCTCTCTCTCTCTCTCTCTCTCTCTCTCTCTCTCACTCTTTCATTTTGTTATTCACACACACTCACACATGCACACAGTGAGTGCCATTAATCTACTGTATGGTTTGCAGCCATAGAGCAGTCAACATCCTTTATTAAATCCTGTAACATGCACACATCACGCCGTACAGAAACTAAAGCTCTGAAGAATTAAATCGTATATAATCATATTGTTATCACAATCCTAAACCGAATTATATGAAGTTTATTAATACATTCACACTGGAGTGTTTAACCAACCTCTATCTCTTTCTGTCAAATGTGCCCATTTATGGTAGCAAACTAAGAGCCTCTTCTCCCGCTTTACCTGGCACTACATTAGCATTAATGTTCACAGAACAGAGATACATATTTTGCTCTGTCATTGTGTTCTTTCTGTACAAGGTAACAGGTTACAACTTAATAGCCAGAGTGTGGAAAAAGGAAAAAGATGGACGTGAAAAAGAAAACTGAGCATAGCAGGTTTATGTCCGCTGTGTCCTGGCCTAAATGGCCTTCTGTACACACGGAGTTGAGACCTTGTTCGTCAGTGTGTTTTACTCCTACATCAAGTATTAAAGTGAGGGGAATGTATAAAAAGGCCAAAACGAGCAGCTGGTCTCCATGGCCAGAACCTGCACCCAAGCGAGACTGATGCTGTCCTTGAACATTTTCCCTCTAATATTTTTCCCTCCCCCTCTCTTTCTCTCTCTGACCTTCTGTCTATGCCCATGGTAACTCTAGAGGCATTATGGGTACCAGGGGAGTGTGAAATTAGCTTGGCCGGTCAACAGCCCACCCAATGGCAGACTCCAGCAAGATCATGTGGAACTCACCATCACATTCGCATGTGTGCAGTGCTGCCAGGGTTCAACAGCTTGGCCAGGCATCAGCGGAAAGTTAAGATGGAGACAGTAGATAAGGTGCAGTTAGGTCAGAGTGGCTCATTATGAATAGATCACAAAGGAAAACAAAAAAAGATCACCAAGACAGATTAAAGATTAGAAGCGGAGTTATAGCAATTCCTCCAGCTGATTCAGTTGACAAAATAATAAGACATACACTGGATTTGGCAGAATTGTATTTAGAAAAAAGTAAGTGGTTTATTGGTAACTTACCACGATGTGCTTCCAATACAAATAGATAATTATTCATGAATGGGACACTGTCTTGACATGGTCAGTGTCCAAAAGTTGGAAGAAAATTCTGAAGCTGCCAGATAGACACATATTATGTTACTGAGCCAAACCAACTATAATCTTTTTTATTTCCAGTGTATCGTTTCAGTTTTCCTACAACAGTAAGTATGGTTGAACACATAGTTTACATTTCAACCAACTTCCTTTGCAATTGTCAAAGTGGAATGAGTAGTTTTGCCGGTATTTTATTAGGTACAGTAAAATCAAATACACACCATCTGACTGGTTCAGGCAAGAAATGGATATGTATGGTTTATCTAAGACTCAAGATTATTAAACACTTCCAGCACAGCCCACATATACAAAATGTTTGAATGTCAGTAAAAGCTCAAGCTGCCCTTTATCTGAATAGTGTGAGAGGAGATTTGGACATGGGCCAAATCCTCATTCAAATGAAGATTCAATCACACAACGTTACCTGAAACATGTTGTCATATAAGGTTGTTGGGGTAGCTGGTTCTGTCAATGTGCAAGAACTTGTGTCCTTACCTGCTCATGTGCTCTAATGTGACAACTCATGTGATGTAAAATGCCAACAAACCCCAACATGGGGGTGTCCAATTTTCACCTTTTAATGCTTTGCTTGTTGCTGTCCTCCTCCCCTTGTTTTGACCCCATATTCCTCCCTCTTTCTTTGCATTATTCACACTTGTGGCTGTTGGTGTGTAGATTATCCATGGCGTTTTAACACAGCCAAAGGGCTGAGCTACAAAGAAAGGAAAGGAGGACAGGAACAGGGAGGAAGAGTGGGAGGTGATGAAGAGTTGAGCTTCAACTGCTTCACCTGTGAAGAATCCACATCAAAGGGGGACACAGTATTAATGGTCTGCATATAATTCACGTCAGAGAGTGATGCTGATAGTCTTTGTTTAAAACACTGATGCTGTCTTCACTGGCCAGGTCACACACAATAAGTAAACAAAATGGTTGTGGCATGCAGTGTAGAGCTCTTCTTAAGTTTTTCAGCAATTTACAATATGTGCAACTCACATATTAAATTAATTAATTAATCCATTAGAATTAATCCATCAATATAAATAGAAGAGGCTCCTCCAATTGTGGTGACTGCCTGTAACTGCAGGCACAGAACCGTAACATTCAAGTAGCTTCAGTCCTATTAACCACTCTTTAGCATCTTCTGCCACTCATTCCAGTCCTGGTCGTGGTAGCAGTAGGTTAACATGGTTGCCTTGATGTCCCTCTTTCCAGCCACATCCTTGAGCTCTTCCTGAAGGATTGGATATGTAATCCATCCAGAGTGTTATGTGTCTGCACTGGGGTCTCATCCAGTTTGATGTGCCCCTGAGGTTTTACTTTGAGCTCCTTCTGCATATCTAAGTCCTTTACCTTGTCCCCCAGGAGGAGCCCAGAGACCCAGGCGAAGGAAACTCATTTTGCCTTCTTGTATCCATGATCTCCTTCTTTCTGTTAGTTCCCAGAGCTCAGAGTTGGAAGGGCAGATCAACTGAGAGCCTCGATTTTAACCTCAGCTTTCTCTTCACCATGACAATCCAGTACAACACCTACATCCCTTCAGGCACCACATTGATACACCTGTGAATCTCAGATTCTCGCTAACCCTCCCTCATGAACACGCACACAAACTACTTAAATTCCTTCAGTTTGATTAGGAGTGATTTGTTTATGACTCTCTTACACCCAAATTCCACTGGATGCGGAACGGCGGCAGAGTCATCAGGTTTCCATTAAAGTCAATATGTGTACTTCCACTGACTACAGAACGGCTGCAGCTCCGTCCCAGCTCCAGATACACATTTTTGCCGGACGCCGGAGAGCGATTCAGCACACAGCAGAGAGTGTGGGACAGGAAGTCGAGCACAGAAACAAAATAAAACATCTGGTTAATTTTCAGATACATCATTTTTGCACCACACCTTGAAAACACAGCACAGAGTTGTTTCCCTTCTACTCCTCTGGATGGAAACAAACTGTTGTTGGTTTTGTGATTCTATTCACAGCAGATAGTATGGGACAGGAAGTTGAGCACAGAAACAGAATAAAACATCTGGTTAATTTTCAAATTAACCAGATGCATCCGGTGGAATTTGGGTGTTAAGCTGTATTCAAGTATTGGATGGCTCAGTGCATGCAGGGCCATGCTCTGAGCCATCCAATGTTCTCCATATTCCCTCCACACACCCACAGCACACCCTGAAGGACTTTGTCAGAAGCCTTTATCAAGTCCCTAAAGCACTTAAAGCCTTTTGGAGCTGGAACACCTTTTCATCAGTCTATAGACAGTGGCCCTGTTGCTGAACATAAAGATAAGCAGTGTACATGCTATCCAAGCCATGAGACTATAGTCAATGCTTAGTAGGAAGCACTTCCTTTACATCATACACTTAGATACGTTTCCTAATGCACTACATCAGGACAAATGTACACACAGAGAAGCATAGAGTAAATATTTTTGTGTAGGTGAATATTGTAGTGAAAAACATGCCAAAGTATGCAAATGTTGTCAGTATGGGTTAAGTAGTTTGATTGTCCTCTCGTTTCTCAAATTGAGGCGGAGTTTAGCGTTATGTGTTGATCACACCAATTGACCCTTTCTTCTAATGAAGTATGATTTCCTTAATTGAATGAATGAATTGCTGTCCATATACAAACAGGTTTGTTGTTCAGAATCTTAACATGTTCTGCCCAGTGAGTCCACATTCTATTTCCACCTTGATAGCCATGAACACTCCCACATTGTGCAAGAAGGAATGAGAGAGCATATACTCATTAAAGTGCAGCAGAGCAAGGACATACTGATGACCATTAGGATGCGAAATGTGATGCATGACTTTGTTTAAAATGTGCTTATCTCCTCTTAGATAAATGCTAGTTGACTAAAAAACAAGTTACTTGAGAAGGCAAAGCAGTCATGTGGGAAAATGCTACACTAAAGCTACTTATTTTGATAGCATCTGTGTAAATGGCATTTTGTGACATTTGCAGTTGCATCTTCAGAGTTATGTAGGCAGTTAATAGATTTGAACTTCCAATCTGAGGCAGCTAGACTCATTATTGAGCTGTTCAAATGTTAACCTATCCTTAGTGGTCTCATTGATCCTAATCAAGCGTCAGATAGCAGGCATGTCCAGGTTGTTGTCTTTAGACTTTACTGATAAGGGCCACTTATCTGGAATAATGTCAAATTTGGTCCAATCTTGAAAACACATATGAACAGGTGAAAGGCACGGCATAAATGAGTTTGTTCTCTATTTTGCAACTTTTTTTAAACCACATTCCACATTATTTGTTTGTGCTTTGTGCAGCTTACAACTTAAAGTAATGATATACTGTATATGTACAAAAACTGAACTTTGTTTGAATTTGAGTCATTTCCGTTCTGATTCCTGCTATGAAAACCAAATGATGTTTGGTGAAACCAAACAAGAAATCACTATGATTTGCGTAAACTGAATTACAACTACCTCAGTTCACTTTGATGTGTGAGATGAGAATATAGAGAGAATGTATTTCAAGGCAAATGATTTATGACAAATTGACTATTAGAGATCCAAGTGCCTATTATTGACTTATCAGTGCATATGCTGGCTATTCTTTTTTCCTTTTATTGACAGTTGCCACCGGGCCGGGCCTGTGTCCTAGGAAACGATGGAGATTTTGTAATAGACTGCATTAGAACTTTGTGTGTGTGTGTGTGCGTGTGTGTGTGTGTGTGTGTGTGTCTGTGTGTGTGTACCTGTGTGTGTACTTATTTGTGTGCATCTAATGGATCCTACATCTGAAACTTGTAAAAGCTACTTATAATGAGACACAGTGAAAGAGATGAAATGAGAAAAATAGATTCAACATCGGAAGCAAGAAAAAATGCTGTTGCAAATATAGCAAAAGTTTGCAAATGAAAACAGTGAATCATGTCATCTTGCAAAATTCGTCGAGTGAGTGGCATGTATAAATCATTAAAGTGATGCCTAACCCATTGGTTAAAAAAAATAAATAGACATGTACAAAATACAATTTACATATCGATCTAGGTTGAATACTATTTGATTATACAGTACAGGCCAAAAGTTTGAACACACCTTCTCATTCAATGCGTTTTAATGCCTTTATTTTCATGACTGTTTACATTGTAGATTATCACTGAAGGCATCACAACTATGAATGAACACATATGGAATTGTGTACTTAACAAAAAAGTGTAAAATAACATGTTTTATATTCTAGTTTCTTCAAAGTAGCCACCCTTTTTTCTGATTACTGCTTTGCACACTCTTGGCATTCTCTTGATGAGCTTCAAGAGGTAGTCACCTGAAATGGTTTCCCAACAGTGTTGGAGGAGTTCCCAGAGATGATCAGCACTTGTTGGCCCTTTTGCCTTCGCTTTGCAGTCCAGCTCTCCCCAAACCATCTCAATTGGGTTCAGGTCCTGTGACTGTGGAAGCGCCGCACTCCATCACTCTCCTTCTTGGTCGAATAGCCCTTACACAGCCTGGAGGTGTGTTTGGGGTCATTGTCCTGTTGAAAAATAAATGATGGTCCAACTAAAAGCAAACTGGATGGGATGGCATGCTGCTGCAGGATGCTGTGGTAGCCATGCTGGTTCAGTATGCCTTCAATTTGGAATAAATCCCCAACAGTTTCACCAGCAAAGCATCCCCATACCATCACACCTCCTCCTCATCCATACTTCACGGTGGGAACCAGGCATGTAAAGTAATCTGAGCTTCTGTTAACTTAAAATTTCTGAGGCTGGTGACTCAGATGAACTTATCCTCAGCAGCAGAGGTGACTCTTTGTCTTCCTTTCCTGGGGCGGTCCTCATGTGAGCCAGTTTTGTGGTAGCGCTTGATGGTTTTTACGACTGCACTTGGGGACCGACTGACCTTCATTTCGTAAAGTAATGATGGCCACTTGTTTCTCTTTACAACCTGACTTCTGCACAACACAACTGATGGTCCCAACGCCATTAATAAGGTAAGAAATTCCACTAATTAACCCTGACAAGGCACACATGTAAAGTGAAAACCATTTCAGGTGACTACCTCATGAAGCTCATTGAGAGAACACCAGCACTATCAAAAAAGCAAAGGGTGGCTACTTTGAAGAAACTAGAATATAAGACATGTTTTCAGTTATTTCACACTTTTTTGTAGTACATAATAGTACATAAAAGTACATAAAGTACATAATTCCACATGTGTTCATTCATAGTTTTGATGCCTTCAGTGATAATCTACAATGTAAATAGTCATGAAAATTAAGAAAAACGTACTGTATATGAAAATTTGCATGAAACCTTTGCAAAAATATCAAGACAAACAATTTTGGAGAAACGCAAGAACAGTATTCAGCATACTACTGTTGAGTGCAAATAAGATATAAATCCAAACTCCTTCCTGGTTGCTATAACAACAAAGAATAGTTGTCATTTGGTCCTATTTCAAAGTGACTGTACATATCTTTCTGGTAGACTGTATTACAGGTAGAGGATATGTAATAATGTGGAAGTGATATCTACAATATTACCATCTTTTGGGTGGACCATGATACTAATGCTTGCAATGATAAATAACATTTAGTCATATCACATTTTACAGTTATGGATGTGTTTTGAATTCTGATATCTGATCTATGGTCACTCAAATGTCATTCAGTATTTTTATCTTCTAAAATGTTAAAACGTTGCCAATGTAAGCCTCATCCTATAAAACACGTCATTTAAGACATAAAGAGAGCAGGATTCATCTCCACCACCTCCCTTCTGTCTGGCACATAGATAGCAAGTGTCAACCCAACCATCATCAGCTTAACTGCAGGGTGAAATGAGGTCAAGCTGTATACATACAGTAACCTCACACTAGGTGTATGGTGTGGCAGAGGTGTGTAAGTGGAGGAGGCAGATTTGATTCATTGAAATAGATATCCTTTGTGGGATCTACTTTTTTGGCCCTCTGTGTCACTTTGACATAGCCTCATTTTACTGCTTCTCCAGTCCTCCCTCCCCTGCGCTGTGTGCTGCTGCTTGATGCTGCTTAGACATTAACATTCGGCAGCCATCCCTGCCCCTCAGTCCCTGCGGTAATTGGAAAGCCGTCAGCAAGCCGTTGTTTCGATAGAGAGGGGGACAATGAAAGAGAGGCTGTGTGAGATGGGGAAAGCAAGAAAAGCAATAGAGAGTTGGGGAAAGATAGAGACAAACAAGGCTTGAAATGAGGAAAGGGGTAAACAGAAAAAGGGAGGAAGAAGGGTAAAGGGCACATGAGGTTTGAAACAGGTGAATGAAAGAATAATGTCTATAATGTGACTGATACAACTTGCCGGCAGATGAATGGCAAGAGACTGAAAGAGGTTGAGGTGGATAGGCAAATATGAAGGATTTAATAGATTTCTAGTCTTTCGAGGAAATGTTGCAGAGAATAGCATCAAAGTCCCAGTTTATAATTAAGTTGTAATATACACAAGCACACTCTCCAGCAGATTCCAGATCAGGTACAACATCATCTGTGTGTGTGTGTTACATATGTTTTGAATCTATGTTAAAGGCTTGAGAGAAAGCTTTAACAACACGAGCAGCAGAATGATGCTGAATACAATGAATACAACTTACAAAGTGATGAATGAAGACTAGGCGGAGCTCTGCTGCTGCTGTACTATAATTCACCATGAGAGAGAGAAAGAGAGAAGGAAAGAGAGAGAGTGAAGATGCAATGCGAAGAAATGTTAAGAGGCTGAAATGGAAGCGAAAGAGAAAAAAAGGACGGGATTCAAGGCAAAGGGAAAGAGGGAGGAGCAACAATTAAACCAATGGGCTGGTGCTTTTTGCCCCCCGCCCCACTGCACATAAGCACACACACACACACACACACACACACACACACAGACACAGACATAGATACTCTCACAGCTGCCTCAGGGAGTCATGGCGCGTGCATGCTTGCAGACAGACAGGCTGGATGAGATCAATAGTGCTCTGGGTCTAGTGTGTATATGTGAGTGTCAGTGATGTGTTAGTAACATGCTGGTTGTGGCGTATGCCATGCTAGCGGAGGTGCAATGTTAGCAGAAATGGAGGGGGCTGTCTGTGTATGTGCCTGTGCGCACGGCTAGAATGCACATAGAGGGCTTGTGGTGTGTGAGTGTGAGCGAGCCGTCAAAGGGGAGGGGAGCCACGGAGCACAGCAGCAGCAGTAGCAGTGGCAGCATTGCCAGAGTGTGTGTGAGTGTTAGTGAGCGGTGTGTGTGTGTAAGGGATGGAGAGGTGAGGAGAGGCAGACGCAGCAGGACTCCCAGGAGAAGGAGTGGGAGTCGGGGAGCAGACCCAGCCTCTCTCCTCCATAGCAGGTGAATCAGGACCCTAAGATTTGGCAGGATCTGTAACCCAGCCTGGAGCAGCTGGAGCTAGGGACACACAGGGATCTCTCTCCTCTCTGGAGGTGGCTTCTTGTGGAGCCCCAACTCAGGATGTGTTTGACTAAGGGGGGCTTCCAGACGGATCTGATAGACCCACACAGAGAAGGAAACAGTGCCGTCTGCCTTATCGTTAAACATTTCTGCTTCTACCTCGGTTAGGATGCGGGGCAGAGGGGAGAGATAAAAGGAGAGAGTAAAAGGGAGCAAGAAGGATTTTGTCTTTGCTATTAAAGAAGGAAGAGAGAGAATAAGAAGAGGAGGAGAGGGAGACAGTGGTTGGGAGGAGTGTATTCTCCTCTCATGACTCTCCCATGGAACACTGACTGTTGACTGTTGGATTTGTTTATGAATCCCTCCCTGGCCAGCGTTACAACCAGGGGCTGTCACCAGGTTGCTGTCCCGCAGACGAACATGTCGGTGACCACAGGCTTCAGTTACCAGCTCCCTGGAATTACCACAGTAACATATGTGTTTGTTTACAGCCCTGGCTCAGTGCAGCGAGACCCAAGCCCACCTCATCACACGCCTCCAGCGCTGACGGGCCCCCGCCGCGGGCCCAAACGGAAACTCTATAGTGCTGTCCCAGGACGTACCTTCATTGTGGTCAAGCCCTACACGCCACAGGGGGAGGGAGAGATCCAACTTAATCGTGGAGAGAGAGTCAAAGGTAGGTTGTCTGCTATTATTTTTTTACATCTTTTATTCATTCACTTAATGTAATACTGCAACTACTACTGCTGTTAAAATTCTGTATTTCATCATCACTAGTTATGTTAAGGATCTCCTGTAATGTGTGGCTCTCATGACTGTCAGAGCTGGGTTTGTTGCAGAATAAAACAGCAGACATTCCTATGCCCTCATACTTCAAATTACTTCATTATGTTTTTGACTGCAAAGCATTTATGTAATCGTTCAACCTGGAAGTCATGTCAGTGTTGTCTGAGCTTGACATTGTGAATTATCATTTCATTCACTTTGTAAATGTGTTTTTTTCTACTACTACTACATAAAGGTGCTGTGGCTTCGCTTTCATGTGTTTGTGTGTGTGTGTGTGTGCTTTTGTCTCCATCCATGCTTCACTCAAGACTATGACTGTAATGACATGGAAGGTAATAATATTCTTCTCACCCTGTGTCCCTCCCCAACACTTCAGTGTGTCAACCCTACCCATACAGAGTGGCAATTAGTTCATGGCCCTGTTTGAATCCACTTGAGATATGTGTACAATCTCTATATGAATCTGGGATTACTTCAAGGAGAGGGCATGCAAATTCAAACAGGTCCCATGTGTTGTTAGTTGTTGGTATGCATACACACACACTGTGTCCTTCTTCGTCTCTGAGAGTGCATTCCCCTGAACGTATACTATAACTGCTTTTCTCCCTCATCTTATCACCTGTCCACTGACCCCCAGCTCCACATTGACCCCAAACCTTACATGCTGCCACTTCACATACATCACCATGGATCAAACCCACATTAGCCTAATGAAAACAGTTCCCTCATGTCTTCAGAAAGGCCGGAGAGAATGAGTGGCTGCACTCGCTGAGACCTCTCATATTTCTTTCAGATCTACAGAGGCACAGGAAGTACAGATTAAGGGTCAATTTGCAATTTCAATTTAGATTTTGTGCAAACATCCAAAATGCACCCACACACACACACACACACACACACACACACACACACAAACACACAACCACTCTTATCTCTTTCTCCCTCTTTCTCAGAAACATTCAGCAGCAAACAACACACAAACAGTTGTCTAACCCTCTTCTAAGACCCCTTCTCTCTGCCTGGATATATACAGAAGTATCCTTACCCCATCCTAGATGTTTCTGTGTTCCAGCTTCTCTGACCTTAAAAACATTTACCAGTGGACCTCCTCCTGTATGCTTTGATGCCTCATCTTTCTAGTATTGTGTCTCTTTCATGGAAATTCAACTCATCTCTGTCACTATTACATGTTGACACTAAATCTAGCTGCTATCTTGTCTTTTCTGTCCTGCCTGTTTGTTCCACTTGTCCTATGCCTATGAGGTTGTCTGGCACATTTTTGTTTAGAAAGGTTTAACCTGTTGTTTGTTTTTTTCCTGGCTATGTTTTTTTTGTGAATGTCCTAAAATGTATGCCGTTGCCACAAATGTTTGTTACATGGACTGACAGTTTGGCTTGTTTGTGTGTGTGTGTGTGTGTGTGTGTGTGTGTGATGTTGATATCAATATATTTATAGTCAATTTTACTTGTATTGGGCTAAACGTGTATGTAGTATTATAATTCTTTTATCTTTTTAGGTGTGACATTGTACAATCTGTCCAGGGAAAGCAGATGTAAAATAGCCTTTTGGTTAATTCTGGCACATTTGACATTTTATGTGTATCATTAGTGTGCATTGTCCCTGTTAAATAAACCTGAAAATAAAATAAAATAAATTTACACAGGAATTACTAATACAGATGATAAACAATTAAGATTCATCAAATCAGACTCATGTTTTTGCTGAACAAAACCAAATGATAAAGCATCGTCTGAAACAGTAATGCATACTGATTTTGACTCAAATGTTATTGGAAATTTGCTAACTCAACAGCAGCCAGTGTGACTCCATCTACTGAATGGATCTGCCGTCACTGGCTTTTCTGTCGGTGCAGCTGAATCTATAACCCTGCCACTAATGTGAACACATAGTGTTTTGCCATTCTTTCATGTTGGCCATGCAGGAAACAAGCTTACAATTGCATGGCTGCCAGCACCATGGCCCAGCCAAGTAAACCATCTGGCTCTGTTATGCAACACTGACCATCATAACCATTACTGTGTTGCATTCACTATGCTTCAGTTGTCCTGGGATATAAACTGAGAAATATGTCATTAATGTCAACTGGTTGTTGAACAGTGCAGTAGTCCTAGCAGGTAGAACTGCAACAATTAGTTGACTAATCGTATAATAGTTCAACATAAAAGTAATTGCACACTATTTTTATAATCGTAGTTTGGTTATATAATCGTTAACGTAATTTTTCATGCAGAAAATGGCTTCTTAAATATGGAGATGTCCTGCTTTTCTCTGTTTGTCTCATATTGAACTGAGCATCTTTGGGGTTTAGACTAACAGAACAAGACATATAAAGAAATCATCTTGGACTTTGAGAAACTGGGATGGACATTTTTTTTAGAACAAATGATTAATCGAGAAAATAATTGGCAGATTATTTGATAATAAAAATAATCATTAGTTACAGCCCTACTAGCAGGAAATGATGGCTATCTTGGTGCTCAGAGGCAAGGCCTGAGAAGCCACTGCCCTTAGGGATGGATGACCCTTGATTTGATACATAATGCATTTCATCTAATCTGCATTCATAAATAGATGAGTTGCTAATAGTAATAGGGCTCATTTGCAATGGAGGACAAGAGGAGGTAAGGCAAGTGAAAGAGAGGGGAAACAATAGGGGGATTTATCTATTTTTCCCTGTCTAATTCTCTTGATTAAAGTGACAAACAAATCAAAAACATCAATACCTTTAGGGATTTCGATTTTACATGTATTTGTGTAAATATATTGTAATATATTTGAAGTAAATACCAACAGAATTGGTTGATGATTCAGTTATAGTTAGATAATTAGCCTCATTACCCCCTAACCCCCAAACACACACACACACACACACACACACACACACACACACACACAGTCACTCATACACTCATTTCTGTCTTCCTGTTAATACCCTCACACCCTTGTGACTCACCAGCTATACCAGTGGAGCATATTTATGATGAGATCAGACTGGGTAAATCTCACTAAATTATTTGTCTGTTTGTATTTGTATTTGTGTGTGTGTGTGTGTGTGTGTGTGTGTGTGTGTGTGTGTGTGTGTGTGTGTGTGTGTGTGTGTGTGTGTGTGGGGGGGGGCATGGATGTGTTGAATTTTTTTAAGCATTTAAGCTTTAGCTTAAATGTGTATTAGCACACCTGTTAGTAGGACAGATTGGTGGCCTGTTGAGGTGCCACACTGTATAGTTTAATGAAGACGATTGATTTTGTTCTAATGGGAAACATGCTTTAGCTCCCAGCAGTAGACTGTAGCACATTCCTGGTCAAGTGTGTTTATAGCAAATCCTTTTTATAATGTAAGATTCTTTGAAGCTTCAAGAATTTCACAATATGCTGATTTCTTGTCTACTTCTTTTTAGTGATGGATGACTATCTGGACTCCAATGGTAAATACAGTAGAGCTTTATGGCAACATTTCCCATAGCACTTGGTTTTATGTAAACCCTACAGCTGACCTTACTGGTTCTACACTGTATCATTATGTCACTTCACAACATACTGTAACTCGGGCATTTATTTCAACATGAAAGTTATTGTGATTATTAGTTGGTTTTTGCTTACTACAAGATATTGATCACAATTTCAGTGGATAACAATTGTTTTTTTAATTTAATGAGAGCAGGCGGTTAAACCAGCTTAATTTTGCAGCTGAATAGTGCTTTCAAATTCCAAACCCCATTTTAGGTAAACTGAAGGGTCTTCTAGGGCTGGGCAATATATTCATTTTATATTGATATTATATTGATATCGATATATGAGGTTAGATATCGCATTCAATTTGGGATATTGTAATATCATAATATAACACATATGTGTTGTCTTTTCCTGGTTTTAAAGGCTACATTACAGTAAAGTGGAAAAAAACTACCAGACTGTTCTAGCTGTTCTATATTAGTCTTTACCCACTTCATTGTATTCACATTACTGATGAATATTCATTAAAATCTCATTGTGTAAATATTTTGTGAAAGCACCAATAACTAACCCTACAATATCGATATCAAGGTGTTTGGTCAAACATGTCGTGATGTTTGATTTTTTTCTATATCGCCTAGCTCTAGGGTCTTCCTAAAATTATTTATTGCTTTTTACAGAGCATGGCTGATTTCTTGCAATGACCAATAGCCGACTAAAATTTAAAAACTGCTGTTAGTTATTTAATGTTAAGATTTCCTATGAAAATAGGCAGAAATATTCAGTACATAATCCATGCTGTATCAGTGTGGAGGTACATATTGATGTAAATTGATTTGAGAGAGCACAAAACAATTTTAAGCAATTTTAAGCAGCCAATTTTGTGTGAATGTGCACTGTAAATTTAAAGTTCAGCCAAATTCTGGCAATCCAACTGATCCCCTTACTGTTGCCTAGTTTATCCATATCGGTATGTTTGATTTGTGCAACACCTGAATGTAGCCATTGTCAATAATAGTTTTATCATCATTTTCTGTTTGAACCATTAGTTATTTTAATCCCATATAGAGTTGCATTGATTACAGTAAACCTTACCACTGCATATCAGGCTCATTAGATTTCTGAGCAGCATTTAGCCAAGGGTGACAATGACCCTCATTCTTAAATACTTTTCTTATAATGGTTAAACTTATTCCACAAAACAGAAATAAGAAAAAGTAAGAAAGTAAGAAATACATAAAAAAAACTACATCTGTCTCAGAAAATGCTACTAACTTAAGTGTAGAAAGCCAGTGCATATGTTTAGGTTTGAGCATTGGGTTTTAATTTGTTTACTTGTTTCATTTTATAGTAATTGAGTATTTGCACTATGATGAAAATATGACGCTATATTTTTAATAGTTATGTATTAATTCATGTGATGCTTTATAGCTGACATCCGGTATAATGAAGACGAAGAGGAGTATGCCAATGACATTAATGATGATGATGAACATGAAGGTAAAATGTATACAAATATTTTTTTTTTTTGAAAGAAGGATGACAAAGTGGTTAAAACTGTAAATCAATAAGGAGGCAACATTCTTTACCATTCTGCTACCACAAATGAATGATGTGAATGTTGCAGGCTTGTATTTTATGTAGTGACTTCCACAATTTATTTTAAGTTTACAATTTAGATCTATAGTGTGAACCAAAAAAAAAAAAGGAATCTGTGAGATTGAGATGTGTAAGGGGAAGGACGACTTTTATGGTTCTTAAAACTGGCACGTGATTCCACATTTTCATCCTTCATTTTCACTTAGACTAGCACTAGTAGATGCACCTATAACCCCCATGAGCAACAGTAGATGAGCCCTAAATGGGTGCTTAGTTTCAATGACTGAATCAAATGCTACAGTCCCCATGTGTTTTATCCAACCAGTTCCTCCTCCAATATGAAGAACTGTTTTAAAAAACTCCCAGTATTTACTCTGTGATTGTCAGTCCATTGGTCAGCTGTCTGAGATCAATGTCTCTAGACAGCCTTCATCTAAACAAACATCCCTGCTGTCCGCCATTTAGCAGGGTCATCCACATCCAGCTCTCCAAGCAGACTCTTAAAGTTTCATGTAATGAGATCTGTTTGTCCTTCCTCACTCACTGACTGTGTGTGTGTGTGTGTGTGTTTCTTTGTGTGTGTGTGTGTCTGTGTGTGTGTGTGTGTGTCTGTGTGTGTGTGTGATCCCTTTGGTACACTTCATTAACAGGTCACTTGGGACCATCCCCCCACCCTCTTGCATCCCCTCTCTATACTCATTCCCCTGCTCACACCAGTGCTTGTTTCTAGTCTTCCCCTTTATTGATGTAATCTGATCTCATCTTCCGGATGGACATCTCTTGAAAGGCCATGTACTATCACCATGGTAACGAATAAGGACACAGCTTTTTGCACACTTGTGACCCCATACAAACCAATAATCGCAGATACAAACACATTCATACACATTGTACACAGTTGCTCAAAGTCAACACACAATTGCAGGTGCAAAGGTAACACACAGGAACACAAAGGAACAGATGTGTGTATCAACATGCTGGTTCCCCCCGCTGGGAGCATTAACTGCACGTCCAGGACATTCTTCTCCTCAACAAGGTGACACATTTAAAAGCATGCTTCCGTAACAATGTATTACATCTCTCATGCGCGCACACACACACACACACACACACACACACACACACACACACACCACATACACCTTCACCAAACGCCATTATAAATCTTGCAGACAGCCATGAAAATGAAACCAGCGCAAGTAACGTTGAGATTAGACATTCACAAACATGATTAATGGGGTTTGGCCGCACCCAGTGTGTGCAGAATATTAACACTGTTATGGGCAGTGGAGGATACCTGGACCAGCTACACTGACACACACACACACACACACACACACACACACACACACAGTACATATGGGTTTTAATGGATTATTCCAGGTCTATCTCAACATGTTAAGAAAGTAAACTATTAATGCTGTTATGTGCTCTGGGAACACTCACAGTAGTTCAGCCATGTACGTACTAATGCTGGTACACTGATCACATGTCATGTCTCTCCAACAATATCTAAACATACTATATGTGTTTTGAACAAGGCCAAAAGCCAGAAGATTTTAAAAATGAAGAACTGCACAATGCATTATGTTTTTGACTACAAAAGTTGCTATTGTTAAGACTAATATATGCATCTGTCTGTTACCAAGCAACAGGTGCTAAGTGCATTACAGCTCTGGTATGTTTTTTTCAAGCATTTTATTCATAGTGGTATTGCATACATATTTAAAAAAGACATACAAATAGAATACATGCATACACACACACATACATTGATAGTAACAGTAAGGTGCTTCATACAAAGAAGAAAGACTTCCATATTCTGAAAGATTGCCAGATAGTTCATAAATCAGTCTTTAACATGCAAAATACCCATCAACTCCCTTAACTAGGTCAAAAATATGGGGGGCTGAATTATATTTTAACGCAAAAGCTTAAATCACACTTGAGGCTGTGCGGGCACTGTGGTCTAATTTTTCTAATGGTTGTGGAGTACCTAAGTAAACCAGTTTAAATTTAAAATGTACCCTTAGTGTAATATAGTCCATGTATTAATTTCAAATGGATCAGTTTGAGTTGGTGTTAACAGAGCGGGATTTTGTTCTTCCCAGTGCTTTGGCCCAAGTATCATTATCAAATTTGATGTTAAACTCTTGTTGTTAATTTGTAGGTGGATTTGTCTAGTTTGCTTGAAAATATGCACACAAAGTCTGACACTAGATTTCTTGCTTCTCCAAGGCCCAGTAGAGGCTTAAACAGCAATGACATTTGTCATTTTGAGACAGAAATGAAAATGATCTAACTATGCCTTTTAAAAATTCCATTTGCTTCTAAGAAACAATATTATTTTACCTGCATATTTTTACACATAGTCCTCCATTTTATCTTTTTATCTGCTACGTAGAAAACAGGTTGGGTGAGAGCATGTGTACTAAGTGTTGAATTTAGACAAAATGCAATTTTTTAGCCTCCAACAGTGAGCTTGGGTTGAATTAATTAGACTTCCTCTCTGTCTGCTAGTTGCATGAAGTGTACTGTACTTGTGTGTGGGTATTTCTGTGTATGTGTAAGTATGAGCATCTCTCCATTGTTGCTTGTATCATGAAGTGTGTATGGGATGTGTGCTTTGTAAGTGAATGTCTGTGTGTGTGTTTCTCTTCGAGCAGCACAGTGTAAGTAATTGCCTCCCACAATTTAGATAAACAGCATCCTTCAAGTATTCAGCAACCAGCTGTCCCAATATCTGAGGCACATATGGGAGAAATGTCTCTCTGTCTTTCTCTGCCCTTATTCTGTCTGTCTTTCTCTTTCTATCTTCTATCCATTTGGAAATATATATATATAGATAGATAGATAGATAGATATACAGTATATATGTATATATTTACTGTATATACATATATGTATATATATGTATATACAATATACACTTATACACTATGCTTATACAGGTTTAGTGTTTTAGTGATCAGATATACACTATGCTTATACAGGTTTAGTGTTTTAGTGATCAGATATACACTATGCTTATACAGGTTTAGTGTTTTAGTGATCATATACACTATGCTTATACGGGTTTAGTGTTTTTGATCTTTTATTGTCAACCTGATCTCACGCCAGTTCGTGAAATGGTCGGTGGCAACAACTCGCGCCGCAACACGAGCCACGGTCTCTGTGGCACGCAACAACAGGGAAAGGAAACGCCAAACACCGGCCACAACAACGGGACAGTTGTGGTTAGGGAAAAAAGACCAGGGAAAGTAACCATTACACGCAGGACACGTCAATAACAGTAGGACTATGGTGGCTAGGAAGAGAATAACGAGGAAAGGAACTGCAACACGCAGGGCGCGATCCCCGGTTTCCATTTGACCCATCCCCCACTCCAACCAACCTCTCAGCGCAGATTTTTGGCTTTTCAATACTACCTGCTACCATAACTGTTGTATAATCATGAAATAGGCTTCCCATTGAAATACATTACTCCAAAATTTGCAATTATTAAATTATTATATATATTATTAAATGAAGTTATTATTATCACAGTATGGACCTGAGGCAACTCAGTTTATTAACAGATTTCATTTGTTGGTCATTAATAATGTTTATTGTGTGTGTGTGTGTGTGTGTGTGTGTGTGTGTATGCGCATGCGCATGCGTGTGTTATTGATACTGGAAATGCCCAAGGCAAGGACCTTGATGTCATAGCTAACCTTCAGCTATCCAATCAGAATGGCAGTGGGGTGCAAAGTCCCGCCTACGCACCTACCTGCTTCCTGCTGAACACACCACCTGTCCTCCTCTTACACTCTCATCCTCTTTATCTTTTTGTTGTCCAAATGTGCCCATACGGTGCACGATATCGCGCAGGATCATCCCACACTTGACCTCTCATTGATATTAAAACCCATGCTTGCCTAACATACATGAATTAGTTAATCACTTCATGAATAAACATGAACAGGAAAACTGCTGCATAAACAGGAGCCAATGACTGACACAGTTACATATTCGACAAAACACTGATGTGCTTTTACAATCTACAATGTGATGCACACTGTTTGAGTTGGGCACGCTGAGAGCAGCGCGGAACAGACTGAGTGACTCCAGATGGTTGTTAACAACAGGCATATTTGTCCTGTACAGTGACAACCTACTCTGCCGTTGTGGGTGTGAAAATGCGTGTGTAAAGGTCATGTCTTCACCCGTTAATGTCAGGTAGAGTAGCTTTTAACAAATTTTGAAAAAGTCTTTTTTTGTCTCTTTTTAATGAGCTCTCCCTCCAAATACACACAGAATCAAAAAATCAAAAAAGGACAGACACAGTTTCCTTTGAGATTATCCTTGTTATTATTGTCCTTTAATTCAGCCCCATGACCACTCGCCAAACTAACTCACATGCATCCACATGCAATCAACATTTTTGTCATGTAGTAATATCTAGCAGAATCTGGTGTATGGCCGCTGCTCAGCTCATTACAGCACGTTCATTTATCAGGGCATAAACACCATCATTTATGTGTCACCCTGACTCGTCAATCAAACGATTAGGTGTGTGATTAACGACTCAACAACAAACAATCTATCACTGATCTATTAACAATCAACAGACAATCAATGGTTGGTCTACAGCTAATCAATCACTGGCATACTCTGGCATGCTGTTCCTTGCTGGTTGGTGTACCAGGTGAAAACATCTGGATTTTGTCATATCACTGTGTCCATGTTTTGATGGAGATTTTTTTGCATGTGCTCATGCATACATATTCATATTCATTTAGGGGTGTCCCTGACTAAGAATCTACAATCTGATTGGTCAAGTCATGCCTCAGCTGTGATAACACTGGGCATAAAGTTCCTTTAGTATGAAAACATTCAAAGGATTAGGACGCAGACAAAAAAAGAGTATTGTATAAGTAGTCTATAGCCACGACATTCCAATTCCGGGATTGCTCTTGTGCCGGTGGGATGTCACTCTTTTTGGACGGATGTCCATTACCTTCCACTTTCTTAGTGTTGTAATTTTGAACTCTAGACGATTTCTGAGGACTTTGGTTAACTGCTCCTCAGATCTCTGCAAGGTAAATCCAGACTGATTGTTTGTCTGTCCAATCTGAGTTTTCTGTTGCACAACTAAGACAACCTTTGAACGTACACGTTCCATCAAAACAAGTTCCTTCCTGAGGCTATTTTGCAGAGGCACCGTGGCTCCTTCCGGCACTTAGCACCTCCCAAGAGGATTGTGATTGGTTTAAAGAAATGCCACTAAACCAGAGCACATTTTTCTCCCATCCCAGAATGCTTTGTGGACTAGTCAGACCCTCCGCAGTGCTGTGGAGGAAGGTCTGGCAGAGCGAGACTATTGTAAAAGTGTTGCAGTGGTTTAGAAGATTAATTGCAAGTGGTCTGGAGCGCATGCCCGCATGTCACTCAAGCAGTCAGCAGCTGGCACGCGCTCCCGGTGTCAAGAAGTGGAGCGCACAGAGCAAAAGTCGGCTGTCCTCCAGCGCACACTCTATGCTTCTTTTACGATCCTTTTGTTATAATTTTTTTTCTGCCACAAACGTTGCCTTTTTGCATATATCGCTGCGGCTGCTGGTCTAAAATGCAGGATTTGGTGATCATTGGACCGGTTGGATCATACCTTACTTTGTAACATCTTTTGCTATTTTAAAGTGTACCTACACTTTAAATTTTATTTTCCCAGACATTTTCAGTTAAAGGTTTAAATGCCTGCTACCAAGATGCTTCTCCATTGGTCACGGATCATGTATGGTGAAACTTAAATCTGTCATGGGGCTTTATTGATTTACTCACACACTTAAAAAAAATATTAAAAAAGCTTCTTTCTTTGCACATTTTTATGTACAGTATTATATGTTGATATGTATATAATAATATGCTGTATATTACCTTAATGGGAGAAAACAAGTTATATGTAAAATCCGATATTGAGCACCCCCATATAGCCAAAATGGCATGATTCTCATTTCATAACGCCTCTGCAAAGATTCGACTGTGAGATTGGCAGTTGAATCATGCTCCTTCGTTTGAAACATCGAATATTTGTCATAGGGTTGTATAGTAGTTGTTCCTATTTCTGTGCCATCAGAGCCAGGCCTGTGAGTGACATTGCCCTGGAGTAAGAAAGAGGGTGACTGTTAGGTAGCCTGTTCTATTTTTGTCTCCACCTGAAGGTTGACACAGAAGGACAGAACGAATGAGAAATGGAATAAAAAGCAAATGAGAATGATAAAGAGGAATGCCATGTAGCACCACTCAAGCCTGGGAGGGAGGGAGGGACGAAGGAGATAAGAAGAAAAGATTAGAGGGATCCCTCTGAGTCAGCCTTAGAGTTTTCCTCCCTCTTCTCTTCCTCTGCTTCCTCCCACTATAATTTACAACTCTCCAGCCCTCTCCGTTCTTCCTTTTTTGCCATGCCCTCTTCCTTTGCTTCACTCCTTCTCCTGACTCTACTGTCATTCACAACAAAAGTCATTTCTCATTATTTACATATTCTTCTATATTTTCAATATTTTGTCTTTTACTTTTCAAGTCTTTTTCTTCCAGGCTCTCTCTCAGTTGAATACTGATGAGCCAGAGACTGCACCACTCCCTTGCCCTCTTCTAAGCAAAAACAGTCCTGTGAGAAGGAACATGCAGCAAACACAGTACAGATTTGACTCAGAGCAGTGTGACTATCACTCTTCCTACTCATTTATTGTTTCTCTACTTCATTCAGTCTTGTATCTACTCGGGGGTCCACACAAGCTTTTCCACATCAACTTCTAAATTGCCAGCCACCTCTACTTCTCCTATTCCATGTCCACCTCTATTCTGGTCATGAAACTTCATCCCCTTACCTATTCATCTTCTCTGTTTCTGTTTGATTATAACCGGTCTTGCCATATAATACCTAATCGATATGGTTCCATGTGTCCTCTGTTCTCCCTCCAGAGCATTAGCATGTTTTCTCCTCTGTATATATTACAAGTACTGAAGACCATACCTGTTGCACAAATCCGTTTGTGTCCCCCTTATTTCATAAAGATGCAACTATGCTCTCTCTCTCTCTATTACACTGAATTGAACTGAGGTTTAATAATGAGTGCAGGGATCCAAATCTAATAACAGCTTCACTCTGGTTATTGGAAGGATCTTCACTCTCACCTTCACACAATTTATGTCAAGTGCACACACACACGCACATACAGCTATGCAGGCTGAGACATATAAGGTACTTAGCAAGTCCATCTTTCACGTTACATTACACTGACTGTACATCATGTCTAAACATGCAATAGGGGGGTGGAATGTTTTCAGTAAAACTTTATTACTAGGTTTTTTATTAAAGAATAGTATGATTCCCACATGGAGTAGTAGGAGCTGACCCAGAGGTCAGGAAAATATATGAAAAATAAAAAGTATTTATTGCCCTTATCTTCTGAAATTTAAACTTGAAACTTTTGGTATGTTCCACTTTTGTTTGTGTGAGTCTTGCATGCTAACACCTCTTAACACTAGTGGTCATAGTGCTGATAGTGTTTGTTATTCATTATGCTAAAGAGACACAGAGGAAACTAAAAAGCAAAACAGTGGGCATGAAGTGAACAGCAGGGAGCAGCAACAGAATGGTGAAAAAATTACAATAGCCTGTGTTTTGTCACAAAGCTTCTGCTTACAGCTATTTAAATGTGTGTGTATGTTACCACCAGTAGAACAAGCTACCAGGTAACTTACTAACTGCTGATCCCTCACTCTGTCTCACTGTTTCCCTATTTTGTTATGACTACATTATGCAACTGTGGAATATGGATGCAGTAAATGTACAGTCCATCTCTTTGAATGTGATTATTTTGGATACATATATACATTTGTCGGCCTGAAGACCACAGTTCAACAGTGTTTGCTGTAAAAATTAAAAGTCAAGTGACAGATTGTTTTTGTAGAGAAGTTCAACGGAAAGCATTAAGAATAGTATGCAGCAGCTAGAAAGACACATTTAAGTGGCAGGTTGTCTAAGCACTCCACAATATTACCATGACGCAGCATCTACTTTCATTCAGCAAGTAGGAGTTAAATAGTCAAATAAAAATTAAATAGGTCAGTTATCACCCCAACATTATATTTTTCTTCTTTAATATTGCAACATCCCAATATTTCAATTTGGTATGTGACTAATAATATCAAAGATGCACAGTTTCCATGTGTTTGTGACAGCAAATCCAATGTGCAGAAAGCCACCATGGCATTTTATGGAAATCAAGCAGTGTTTTGGCTTTGGAAAGTCATCTATGGCATCCCTGTCAGAATCAGTGAGTGCATCTGTGGCAGTAAGCCATCAGCCTTTCTCAGCACAGCTGTATCCTTTATGTTTTTTGCAGGCAAATATAGTAGTTTGACGCATCTACTGCTGTTACCTGTGAAAAATATGTTTGTGTATGTGTTTTAAAAAGTCTAGTCCTTTCCTCACCAGCTGTCATTTATTCCAGTTGCCCTCACTCTGTGTGTGTGTGTGTGTGTGTGTGTGTGTGTGTGTGTGTGTGTGTGTGTGTGCGTGCGTGCGTCTGTCTGTGTGTTGGTTGCTTGGTGTACAGAGAAACAAAGATGATGTGAGAATGAGAAAGAAAATGAATGACTCAGCTCAAAGCAATAGAGCAAAGCAAAGCAAGAATTAAAATGAGCTCAATCGGTTGTCACACACAGGCAGACACACACACACACACAAACACACACATTTGAGCAGGGATGCATTGAAGCTTGCAGGCAGGGTGTGTGAAGAGTATAAATAGCTCTGCATCCTCACTGGTGCTATTTTTAAACCGGGAACCATGACTTAACCAACCAGGCAAAACTCAGAAGTAACATGCAGGCACCCACGCACGCACGCACACACATACACACACAGAGCAATATGGTACCAGACCTTTCACCATTTTCCATTTTCCTGATGACAGCAGACTTCTTGGACACTCATGAATAACATAGCTCTTTCCCTGTGTCAGCTTGTGTCTGTCTTTAGTTGGCTCTCATCTCTTTTTGTCATTGCTGAATGCAAGCCTTGTTCTGTCACATTTTTCCCTTTGTTTCATTCTCTGGGGCTCTCTATTATGCTACTCTCTTTTCTGGTCACATTTGATGCTTTGTCTGTAGGTTATTTCTATATAAGCCTAGCATTTTCCATTATTACTCAGGGAGATGTTTAATCCACTAAACTATAAGGATTGTCTGTGGATTTCTATGAGGCTTTACAATAGTGTATGTTGGCCAGTGTTACAGACAAAGTCTTTCTTCTATTCTGGACTTCTGGATTGGACTTTGAGCTCAGATTCAGACAATTTTATTCATATTGTGATATGTGTATGAAAGAAAAGGAACATCAAAACTGGTCCATTGAGGAGAGAAACATCCAGACCCCTTTTGCATTGTGCTGATTAAAGAATCAGAATTTTGGCACAAGCAGCCTAAATCCATGGAGCCATCCAGTTAGGTGTAAACATCACAGGCTGGTTGTAGGAGTGTGATGGTGTGGGGAATGTTTTTTGTTTTTCTTTTGGTACACATTAACACGTTAGGGCCTGATACCAACTTAGTAATGTCACAACACCAGCATGATGATGCACCATGTCAAGGCAGATACGTCACCATATGATTTGATGAACACAGTTGTTATTGCCTCTGTGGCTTGCACAGTGCCCAGACCTCAACCCCTTTGAGCATATTTGGTATAACAAGATTGTTCTCAACATGACTGGGCAGCTGTTGAAACTGCAGCAACTGCTCAACGCAGCACAATATTCCTGCACAACGCATCCAGCATCTTGCACAATCATTCCCAGACAAATGTATGCTGTTCTAGAGGAAGCACAACACGCTACTTCTGTAAATAGGTGTATCAAGTGTATCACGACATGTACACTGGTGTGTGTTGTGTGTGACTGGGTGTATGATTGCATGGCCACATATGCTGTGTGTTTCCAGGTGTTTGGTGTTTTTTGCCCCAACTTCTCCTTCCAGGCAGCGCAGCAAAGGTTATGTTTAGGGTGAAGGTTAGGGTTAGCTGCCTGAAAGGCGACGATGGAGACAAAAACCACCATAGACCGTGTTTGTACCTACTAGTTTACTTATGGAGTTGATTATGAGTCAGCGTAGCAGGTCACTGCTTTGAGGGCTACATTTGAGATAGGCCTGACATCTTATTGTCTGATATCCAGCTGAGGTGATTGCCTTATGTACTGAACTGTTGTTAAATTAACCCCCAGTTGACCTCCATAGAGAGTAGAACAAATGACATTCATTGTTTTTTAGTAAAGCAACTCTTCCTAAACCCTATTTTTCACCTGGCACATCTGCGCTACATTCCAGAGGTGCCGCTACCAGGGCGAGCAATTGTGGCCATTGAGGTCAATGCTTGATATTCCACCACCCACATCATGGCACGTCCCAGGAGCGTTCAAAAAGCAGCTCTCTGCTCCGCTAAACGCACCAGGCCTATTTTCACGCGAGCTGCGGGGCATTCAAACAGCCAGGCAAGAAGTAAAACAGCAAGAGCATCATGTCAATATAGCAAAACACACCCCCCGGTATCGTAGTTGTCTCCTAGCCAACACCATAAACAACTCTTGGAGGTGGAAAAAAATAATAGACATCACATAGACAACTCCAGAAAATGGAGGAGAGGCACAAAGTTTAATTGCAGGAGTGCTTGGAGTGAAAGTTAGATACTTAAAGGAGAATTCCGGTCAATTCCAACACATAGCTCTGTTGTTTGTAAATTTGGAGAAATCAACCAGAATTCTCCTTAACTAACCTTAATTATTCTTTCAAGTACTTGTAGAAATAATAAAATCTGCAAGTCGGGCAGACAAAATGCTCCGCTTCTGAGTGGTATGGCATGTGGTGGAACGAAACCGCAGCACAGACGTGCCTGGTGGAAAATCCGGATAAAGAAGTAAAGTGAGTCCCACCTACAGTATCGAAGTTTATTTCTTTTCTTGCTTGAGGTCAGCTGATACTCATGCCTTTGTTCAATGTAATAATTCTTACAGGAAAAGTCCATTCGATAAATAATGTCATTCTTCATTTTGACCCAGGTATCAAGGTCTTGAGATGTTGTCCTTTTCCAAAACCTCTAAAATTAAGTTGAAAACAAATGGCCTTTCAGTATGAACATCAGGTACTTGCAAACACAATTTTTACTGGCCTTGCCTACCCTGGAAATCCAGAGTTCTTACGAGAGCACAATTTGAATTTGCTTAGCGAGTTACTCTGACATTGAGTAATGCTGCTCATTAACTATACCCTTGTAGCCAAACTACACCAATCACATCGGTGCATCTAATACAGGCAGGCCAGTGGAGAGCTAAACAGATGACGATATTTTAATCTACCAGTTAGCTCCGCTGGTAGCAAAGCGTATGGGGCTCTGCATACTTCACCCAATGTATTGTTTTGTCAGAAATACATAGTAGTTAGTTTTAGTTTAGTATTTATTTTATTACATTTATTTATTTAGCTGTAATTTCTAAGAGCTAATAGTCAAATGTCTCTGCATGGAGGAGGTCCAATAAACTAGAAAGGGATTTTTGTGAACCAGAAATTCTTCATCGCAGAATGTGAACTTATAACCTTCCTCAGGGTGGATGAGCAAATATAGTTGTTTGAAGTCACCAGTGGTTACAGGCCTCTGCCAATTAGAAACCACAGCATGTGCTTTTTCAAATGCAATTATATCTACAAATCTTAGTAGTGACTGCTTTGCAATGTTTGTTTTTGGATTTAATCAGTTTATCTTAAAGATCTTGTGCCCATTGTGTTAAAATGGTAGTCTCATGTTACATGGTAGTGGTCCCATAGTGGCCTTGTTGGACGAAAACATCAACGCGGCACACTTATTGTAAATCCTCCTGTAAAGAGATGTACTGTTTGAGTTTCTTCCTAGCACTTGGTTCCTTTGAGCCTACATCTGATACACAAGGACAGTTGTCATGCCAACACGGTGTGGCAAAAAAACAGTGGCAGAGGTACAAGTAAGAGCATTTACACACTGGACATGCATGCCTTTTTGTTGTGTGGAAACTTACAGTGCTATACATGCATGTGGTTGTTGTGACTGAATAAAATAAAGCCTGTGGAACCAGATTTACTGTAAATACACAGTATCACAAAACAGCTAGGTATTATTTTGGCTAAGTTACAGTTTTAAGGAGTAGGAGTGTTATAGGGTCAGTAAAATTTAGTTTACAGTGTTTATGTTTTCCCTGTGTGTTTGTTGATACCGTCTGCTATAAAATGCTGAGGGCATTGTGAGGGTTATCAAACATATTATGTACTTAAAATGCTTATCTTTGTGTATGTGTGTGTGTGTTGTGTGTGCGTGTGTATGTGTGTGTGTATGTGTGTGTGTGTGTGTGTGGGTGGGTGTGTGTTTACCTGACATTTCCTTGACTTCACTGACCATTAATTGACTTGATTTCTGTATTTAGAGTGCTGGGGTGTGTTTAAAATAAATTGAAGCAGACATTTTAATGTATATTAAATATGTGCGTGTGGAATAACAGCCTATGTGTAAAATTGTAGATGGATTTTTTAAATGTGTAAAGCAGGTACTTTTGCTTACATTACTCAGTGGTCGATTCTCTCCATATTGTCAGGTGTCGGTGTCGTGGTCCATAAATGGATTAATAGTGGGGGGATGGAGGAGTAAGGGAAGTGAGTGAGGGTGGCCTAGAAGATCAATCAGAGGTCTCACCTTTTCTTTCATTTCTGTCAATGGAGAACAGAGAGCACAACCGGCACCTGTCTATTGCAGGGACACCATTACATTACAGACGGACACACTGACAAAAAGGGTGATGGAGACCATGACCAAGAAATCATTCAGAAACACTCCAGAGAGAATTGGGAGTGAGATATAAAAGGGTTTAAACATACAAATAAAAAGATAGAGTAAGTTTGCTCTCAGGATACAGGTAGAGTAAAGTTGTGTCAAGCTGAGATCAGAGAGGGGAGAGTGTCATGTTTTTTTATGTTGGGAAGTCGATAAACCTTCTTTCCCCCCTCTTGCACACCACTTCTTTCTTCTCCATATGTTGAGCTTGGCAGAGTGGAGGTACGGGGGGTTAGCTGGGTTTGCATCTCCAGTCAACAAGTGCATATCAATATTTTGTTAAATAATAAGCGTGTACATAGGCTAACTTGTATTTTGTTTTGCATTGATAGTAAATTGACTTCTTTAGATTAGATTAGATTCAACTTTATTGTCATTACACAGGTACAGGTACAAGGCAACGAAATGCAGTTTAGGTCTAACCAGAAGTGCAATAGCAGTAAGTGCAGGATATACAATGGTTCCATAAGTGCAGGACATGGATAAGTAGTGAATAAATATAGAAATGAATACTATTATAAACAGACTTTTTACAGATATATTTGTCCTATGAATATAATATATAAATAACTAGTATTGTGAACAAGATTTACAGCTGGATATGTACTGAATATAACATACAGGTGGATATTACTATAATTAGAATTTTTACAGATATGTACAATGAACATAATATACAGATGGTTGTTACTATAACAGAGTTTACAGGTGAATATGTACTATAAATATATATACAGATGGCTAGTACTATAAACAGAATTTTTACAGATTGATATATGTAATAAGTTAGACTAAAATGAGCAGTATAACAATGATTTAAGGTAGTACAAATAAAGTTTGGACAGAAGCTATCCGAATTAAAGTGCAGTGGAAAGTAATTGGATATTACAGTTAAAGTGCGGTATTGCACATGTATATGTAAACATTTGGTACTGTAAATAAACAGTCAGCAGTGCAAATTAAAATACCAGTCAAGTCAAGTCTTTCAGTAACAGTGTAGAATAACGACTTATGTACTTGACATAGACAGAGAGCATTAATTATATAATATGCCAGGGGATGAGACAAGACAGCTAGGACAAAATCTGAAGAAAGCATGCATTCAGATTAATACTGTAAGCTTAATCTTTCTAAACACACTCTTGCCTGTTTTTACATGTGTGTCTCTGAACAGGATGTGGACAAACTTGACTTTTAGGGGAAGTGAGATGTGGGCACAGTGCAGCAGTATTTCCTCGAGAAAGTAATGTATTTGTTAAAAGACACAGCAAGAAATCCTGTGAATGGCTGATGTTTGAACTTTTACTATCATGTCACTGAAGATGAAGTCCAGTTGGCTGCTTCTCATAGTGCCCCAGGTTAGATCACTGTGACATGTCCCCATGCCAGAGCAGAATAGAGTTTGGAGGAAGTAGACTACATCATTTAGCAGGCTGTCTGCTGGCTGCAACATCATATTGCCGTTTCCTAGCAACCGGTTTAGAAGAAGGGCTCGCTCAGGCAAAGCTTCAGTTCCAGCTGGTGATCTCTGAGGAGTGTGTGTGTGTGTGTGTGTGTGTGTGTGTGTGTGTGTGTGTGTGTGTGTGTGTGTGTGTGTGTGTGTGTGCGTGTGTGCGTGTGTGTGTGTGTGTGTGTGCGTGTGTGTGTCAGAGCTTGCTGGAATAATGGATGAGTGTTGTAGAAATGAGCATGCTGGCCTCAGTCCTGTAGGGAAGATCAATATCAACTATACATTCATCTCTAATTACCACAGCAGAACTTAAAAGAAATCTCTCTCTTTCTCTATCCCACCCTCTTTCTTTCAGCTTTTCGCCTTCCTCTTTCTTTCTTGATCTTCTTTTATATTTTCCCTCCACTCTTTCCCTTTACTTTTACATATTCCAGTCGGTCTTTCTCTGTATTTTTCAATTTAAAAATAATGTATTAGTGTGAAAGGAAATCACCTTGGTACGGTACATTAGTTACAGATCAATGTTTTTACATTACAGTTTCTCCTGTCTTGTATCAGATTCATGTGTGTAAAACACTCTCACTTGTTCTTCCTCTCCCTCCTTGGACACTCCATTATAATTTATGAACCCAGGACATGGTAACCTAAATACCTCATTTTGCTATATTGCCCTTTGTCCCTTTTAGTCTTTTTTTTTCCAATGCTCTACAGGCTCCACAGGCTCCAAAGGCTCTACAACCTCACAACAATGACAACTAGGTCATAAAACATGACATGTTTGACTGATTTAGACCCCCTTATTTTTTCTCTCTTTTCAGTGCTGAGTATAGGGGAAGGAGGTTTCTGGGAAGGCACGGTCAAAGGGAGGACAGGCTGGTTTCCAGCAGACTATGTGGAAGAGGTTCAGATGAGGCAGTTTGACCCGCGACTAGGTAAGATGAACATGCACAATGACACACACATACAGTACATGTACATACTGCACACTTGTCACACTGCAGAAAGTTTCTATCTTGCTGTAGTATGTTGCACTGGTGTTTGGCCATAGCTCTGTCCGTGGTGCTGAACAGCACAGGAACTACAATAGCCCTTGCTATGGTGTCAGAACATATGCTAATGTATTTGTGATCAAGTTAACAAAACATCTGGCAGTCAAAATATTTTTACATTTATGTGTATGTCTCAAGTGATTTATTGTTTATAGTTTATTTATTGTAAATAGTCTAAAATTTGAAAATATAAATAGGAAAAAGCACACTGTAAATGAATGAGCAACCTCTCAACTCGACTGCAAACTGCCCGAGTACATGCTGAAGGTCACAATAATTGGAGCACACACTCCAGTACCCCTTTTTAAAAATGGGAATCATCCCCTTGGTCTGCCATTCTGCTGGCAATTTCCTAGAGCCCTGTAAGGGCAAAGAACTTTAGCCTGGCTCTGGCCCATGGTGTTTAAGCCCATGGTGTTTTTCAGCCAGAGAGCAGCACTGTCTCTCTCATGTGCACTCTCTCTGAAACATGTAAAAACACACACCAACGCTACTAAGAGGTAAATGTATTATAGGCATGTCTGGAGATTTGAATAATCAATAAGTTACAATGCTGTGCCTCATGCCTAAATGCTCACAGTGTCTCTCCTAATAGGGAGACGCACTTTCTTTCACTTTCGTCGCATTACCACACAGTATGTGCTGTGCGACGCAGAACATTTCAGGGCTCTAACAGGATAAAGCATTGGTTCTTGGAGGGGGGGGGGGATATTTGTGACTTCTTTTATCGTTATTATTTTATTGTAGACGGTCTTCATGTTGATCCCTTTCTTGATTTTCTCATTCATTTAAATTTTTTATTTTTTTTTAATTAACCACCTGTCAACTACAAAAATTATTTTAGTTAAATAAACACCAGTATGAGATTGCGTGAAAAAAAGTGTTGTTCTACTTGATACAAGGAGTAGACAACAATCATTTAAGTTGAGACTAAAGGCATTTTGGACATGGTTTCAAGTGCCCTGCATGTTTACTCTCATCAAATATACAGTATGTCCTCTTGACAAGTTCGGAAGTTGCTTAAATTATTATGGTAAATCTGTTGACCTCTGTTTGGCCAACGAAAAAAAGGATCAGCAATTGTCTTGACTAAAATTGTAAAAATTAGATAAAATGTCCCCACTATAAAATCTAAGTCACAGCATAATGCAGAATCCTGTTTCTAGATCCATTATGACAATGTAAACTCAAGTGAAAGACACAGTTGGCAATATCTCTTTAAAACAACCTGTTGAACTTGGGTTCTATTAGAAGTGTGTCTTTCCTTCTGCATTAGTTGACATTTGCCTCCCATGCTGACTGTCTTGATTTTTCCAATCTAGATTGGCAAGTTTTCAGGAACACTTTAGTGCTTAGTTAAACACAGGTGCACTGGGAGGTCGACCAGTTTGTTTAAAATATGTAGACAGACAATTGAAAGATTAAGGGACACTTTTCAGGAAATGCAACAGCAAACTACTGGTAAACTGTCACGTCGTCTCAACAATTCATGAAATCTTGAATATATGATTCAAACATGTTCCTCTTTTAATTTGTGTTTTTAAGTTTGGTATTACAATGTTTTAACTTTAATAATAAAAAGCTCAATTTGAGTGTGAATAAAAACTTGTGGCATAATACAGGCGTGGAAAGATTCCAAAGACACATACAGTGGGTACGGAAAGTATTCAGACCCCTTTAAATTTTTCACTCTTTGTTTCATTGCAGCCTTTTTCCAAAAATCAAAAAAGTTCATTTTATTTCTCAGTAATGTACACTCAGCAACCCATCTTGACAGAAAAAAACAGAAATTTAGAAATTTTTGCATATTTATTAAAAAACAAAAACTGAAATATCACATGGTCATAAGTATTCAGACCCTTTGCCGTGACCCTCATATGTAACTCAGGTGCTGTCTATTTCTTCTGATCATCCTTGAGATGGTTCTACACCTTCATTGGAGTCCAGCTGTGTTTGATTATACTGATTGGACTTGATTAGGAAAGCCACACACCTGTCTATATAAGACCTTACAGCTCACAGTGCATGTCAGAGCAAATGACAATCATGAGGTCAAAGGAACTGCCTGAAGAGCTCAGAGACAGAATTGTGGCAAGGCACAGATCTGGTCAAGGTTACAAAAAAATTTCTGCTGCACTTAAGGTTCCTAAGAGCACAGTGGCCTCCATAATCCTCAAATGGAAGACGTTTGGGACGACCAGAACCCTTCCTAGAGCTGGCCGTCCGGCCAAACTGAGCTATCGGGGAGAAGAGCCTTGGTGAGAGAGGCAAAGAAGAACCCAATGGTCACTGTGGCTAAGCTCCAGAGATGCAGTCGGGAGATGGGAGAAAGTTGTAGTAAGTCAACCATCACTGCAGCAATCCACCAGTCGGGGCTTTATGGCAGAGTGGTCCGAAGGAAGCCTCTCCTCAGTGCAAGACACATGAAAGCCCGCATGGAGTTTGCTAAAAAACACCTGAAGGACTCCAAGATGGTGATAAATAAAATCCTCTGGTCTGATGAGACCAAGATAGAACTTTTTGGCCTTAATTCTAAGCGGTATGTGTGGAGAAAACCAGGCACTGCTCATCACCTGTCCAATACAGTCTCAACAGTGAAGCATGGTGGTGGCAGCATCATGCTGTGGGGGTGTTTTTCAGCTGCAGGGACAGGACGACTGGTTGCAATCGAGGGAAAGATGAATGCGGCCAAGTACAGGGATATCCTGGACGAAAACCTTTTCCAGAGTGCTCTGGACCTCAGACTGGGCCGAAGGTTTACCTTCCAACAAGACAATGACCCTAAGCACACCGCTAAAATAACGAAGGAGTGGCTTCACAACAACTCTGTGGCTGTTCTTGAATGGCCCAGCCAGAGCCCTGACTTAAACCCAATTGAGCATCTCTGGAGAGACCTGAAAATGACTGTCCACCAACGTTTACCATCCAACCTGACAGAACTGGAGAGGATCTGCAAGGAGGAATGGCAGAGGATACCCAAATCCAGATGTGTGAGAAACTTGTTGCATCTTTCCCAAAACGACTCATGGCTGTATTAGATCAAAAGGGTGCTTCTACTAAATACTGAACAAAGGGTCTGAATACTTATGACCATGTGATATTTCAGTTTTTGTTTTTTAATAAATATGCAAAAATTTCTAAATTTCTGTTTTTTCTGTCAAGATGGGTTGCTGAGTGTACATTACTGAGAAATAAAATGAACTTTTTTGATTTTTGGAAAAAGGCTGCAATGAAACAAAGAGTGAAAAATTTAAAGGGGTCTGAATACTTTCCGTACCCACTGTAATTACAAATGGCAAGCTCAGTTCAGTAAATTGCACTGCAAAAAAGTGTTGCACTTTGACCAATTACAGTAAGTTGTTTTTTTTGTGTTATTACTTGTATCATTACTCTGTGCTGTTCAGTGTATTCCAGGAATTATTTTTGTGATGTTTTGTAAATTAGTTTTTGGTGTAACCCCTTCCCCAGAGCCCTCCTCATCAACTTCTATATCAGTTTGTTATTCCATACAATGTCTGTCAACAGTCACCAGAGAACATGTATGAGCTTGAGTTTTAGATGTTTCATATAAGTGAAGAAATCAATCGTGCTTGAGATTACAAACAACAAAACACAATTTGGCATTAACCCCTGATGTTATAGTGATACAGAAAACCAATAAAAAAATAAAAATAAAAAATACACTATTTAACAAAACAGACCTAGTCTCGCAGTCCCTGTTAAATGGTATTAACACTGTAAATATGTTTAAAGGTCAGCATCTTTTAAAGAACTATGTTGTATGAATTATATTTTTACATACTGTAAATATGCCGACTAATCTGCCACCCATCCTTTTGTGACAGATTTGAATGGAACCCTTTGTAACTACGAGTACAGCCGATTAACGTGTCCACATCACCATTTAGTCATTTCATTAGAAGATGCTGTGGTCTCAGGGGAAACAAAGTGCAGCATCATGAAAAAACATCTGGTCATCCTGTGAAAAGGTTTAGCTAGCAGCTGCAACAAGTACATATATTGGAAAAATGCCAAGGACAAGTTTGTCATAAATATCTCCCTATTACGTGTGGGGTTATCATGCATCATCTCCTTGGACCTATTTTTGGAGCAATTGGGACATTATCCCTTTTCAAAGGGTTGTTGAGGGATTGAGGTTACCTCAGAGTATGTGTGAAGTGACGAAAAATGCCAGAATCTCTAAATACCCCATTTAAATGCATTGTGAAAGAATGATAGGGGAAGGTGGAAAAGAAAGGGCGATAGCGAGGGAAACGGATGGTGGAGCATCCTCTAAAGGACAGCAAAGTGGCGATGTCAGCGTGTGTCTTTCAGAGAGGAAAAGAACGAGGAGAGGGAGGGAGAGAGGGAGGTAGATGTGCCTGAAATTGAGCCCCACTCACTCATAAATCCTGAAAAACTCTGAACCCTCGGATAACAATTAAAAGTGTCTTCAGCCTCCCCTGTCCTTCCTCTCTGACTCTAGGAATTGTTGTTTTTATTTGATATTAAACAGAGATGCTTTGATTTAGTTTTTAATCATCCCCATACATTCATTCTCACTGTTGATAAAAGTCTGATAGTTTACCATCACAAACACAGAGCTTATTAAATATACAGTGGGTCCCTGTGTTGTGATAAAAAAAAAATCTCTTCCTGGAAAACATTACAATAGTTTTGATGACTCATTTTAAACTCAGGGCTTATTCATAAATGGATCCAATCAGATTAAGATGACTGGCAAACACCATCATAAAAAACACACGTTGCCATTATGTCTTGGGTTTGTAATTGCTTGCAGAGATGATCATAGGAGGAGGTACAGTATGTGTTTGGATGTCAAATAGAAAAAAGTTTTGTTTATTTCCAATGTGAATGTGGTTGAGGTCTAATTAATTATTAATTTTGCTCTTATCCTATGCCTCCTGATGTGCTTACACTGTTGATGGAGGTGTTTGTGGACAGTCCTGCACAGCCATGTTTCTCTTTACAGCTCTTTACAGATCACTCTGTTTTTTGCCCAGCCACGTCCACTTTAAATGATCCAATCAAAAGACAAAGATTTGATTTAAATCCTTCTCATCACTAAACTTCACCCACATATGCCGTACAACTCGGACATATGTCACATTACGTAAAGATAAAGATGGTCCAACTGCTGTTTCACTGACACTTTAAACTTTTAAAGTCCAGAAACAGCTCTGGGCTGGAGTCCACTCGCAGAATTACACGACGCACAGTGGCCCCAAAAGCCTTTTTCCCCCATACTGAATTACCACAATGGTAATTTGAATTAATAATTTAAATTTGATTATTAATTGTGTTTAATGATGAAAATGAAAGTATATTGCACAGCAAAATATATTTCTTAATGAATGGAATTTCTGAACCTACTGAGGCATTTCAAATCATCAAATCAATCATTTTAATTCATCATCATTAGATTCATCAATAGTGATACAACAGCAGAATAACACACACCTGAACACACTAAAACACAGAGTTGTTTATCTGAAGGCAATTGTTGAAGCGTCACTGACAGTTAGGGCAATATGTCTCAGCCTAGTGAAGCAGGAAAGACAGCCTTGTCTACAATTAAGTAACCCAAGTACAACTGCTCTTGCTTTCTTTCTCTCTCTCTCTCTCTCTCTCTCCCTTGCTCTCTTTCTCACTCTCTGTCTTTCTCTCGCTCTCTGCCACTGTACATCACATATGAGTCATAACTCTGAAAGTGCTATCCCTTTTTACCATATCTGCCTCCATCTATTTTCACTCCTCTCTGCCAGGTTTAAAAAAGCAATGATAGAGACAGGGGAAAGACCAAAAAATGTGATGATGGAAAAAGCTGTTTCAGTTTGGAAGAGCAAGAGGGGATGGGTCAATGCAGCTAGCAAGAAATAAAGAGACTAAGACGGAAAGAGAAAGAGAAAGGAGGCAGGTGACCACATGAAAGATGCACAGTTTATACCGTCACTGACTCTCTTGGCTGTTATCTGTCACCACACTGCTATTCTGTCTCTTCACATGGCCAGAGATACGTGCAGCCAACAATTCATCTTGGTGCTTGATGGGACAGAGAAAGGGAGGAAAGACAAAGGCAATGTTTAGATGTCAAAGAGGGAAAAACAGAAAAATAGGAAAGAGGATGGCATGAGCGACTGGCGGATGAGGGGCGATGAGCATGTGTTGTTGTTGTAGGTGTACGGTATCCAACTGTTCTCTCCAGACAAATCAGAGTCCAGCATAAGCTGTAAAGCTGAACAGTTATTAAATATGTAGGCTATGCCTAAATATCTTCACCCATCATGCTAACACCCCATTCCCCCTTAACATACACATGCTGCTAGCCTGTATGTGGAGGTTACTAGTAGATGTTTACCCATGGTAATGGAGGGGATAATGATGTGAGTAAGAACTGCTCTTCCCTTTCTAATGATGCTACCAAATTGCCGTGAGCCACTCATTTTCAGCAATGGTACTGTTAATCTCTTGGCTGCAATCTGTTAGGATCTTACAGCCCTCCAGCCAAAAGACCCCACCCCATCCTGCTATCCCCCAATAAGAAATGGGTGTGCTACAGCCAAATGGTAAATGAAACAGTCAGCAATGCATTTTTACTAGCCCCAGTTTCCATTATATCAGCCTTAATTTTTCTTAGGGTGCCCTGCAGTCTTGAATGTCCTTCAGGACCTCTACACACACACACACACACACACACACACACACACACAGCATAACAAAGCACATTTTCTCTGTGGTGGGACAATGCTAGATTTTCTCAATGGTTCGATATCTTAACAGGCATGACAACTTTTTTTCTTTTTTCTTTGTGCTTGCTCACTGTATTCCCTTGCTCTCCTTACACCACTTACACCGCGGTACAGTTGAATGACTCACAGCCGCATGAATCAGCCCAGTCAGATCCAGCCTGAGCTATTTTTAGCCTACCCATTAAGAAGTTTTGGAGTGTGTCTGCACTCCCCTAGAATGCTTAAATATCAGCGTTGCTGCGGCAGCGAAGACTGACATGGGCAGAGCAAGTTTGAGGGTATGGTGGTAGAAAGAGGTAAAAGATAGATAGCTAGAGATATGGTGCAATGGATGGGTGAGGAGTCATTGATATAGTTTCCCCAATAATTGGGGGCTGTGTGGGATTTTTTTATCTTGATTCTTACCTATTCATGGACGAGGTGCAATCAATCAATCAATCAATAAAATCAGAAAATGTTACATAGAAAGCGGAGAGGGAAAATGTCACACCACAACTAGGTATTAAAAGCCATTCTAAACAAATATGTTTTGACATTGGACCTAAAAAGCACTACATTGTCCGAATATCAGGGGGTAGCTTGTTCTAGAGTCTTGGGCCAGCAATCGCAAAAGCCACCATTTATACCTGGACCTTGGGACTCCTAAATGGTGATTTGAAGACCGCAAGGATGGGTTGTGGGTTAAAATCTAGGAAAAATACTCTGGGGCCAGGCCATTTAAGGTCTTGAAAAAAAACAATAAAATCTTTAAATTGATTCTGAAATGCACTTGGCGCCAATGTAGGGTGTAGAGAACGGGAGTGACGTGTGCACGTCTATATGTTTTTGTCAAAAAACGAGAGCAGCATTTTGCACAAGTTGAAGATGTGAGATGGAGATTTGATTCAAACCAACATAAAGAGCATTACAGTAATCTGACCTATTCAATCTAATCCTAACTAATAATAGAATAAATTGCCTTTTCTAGATCTTGCCTGTTAAGGAAAGGCTTAACTTTAGCCAGGAAACAAAGCTGGAAAATGCTCATTCTAACAACATTGCTGATTTGCTTGTCAAATTTAATGTTGCAATCAAAAGTAACCGCAAATTTCTGACAACTGGCTTAAGGAATGAAGAGCCAGAGCTCCCAAACTCAAAGCTGGACCATTTGACCTGCCTAAAGTACTGAAGATGATACACTTAGTGTTTAGCTTTGTTCAAGTGCAAGGTCAATAGTTATTGCTACTACAATTGTATGATTTGTGTTAAATACACCTTAAAAGACAAATACAAGCCAACTGTATATTACTAAAATATCAGCATCAGTCAGAGACATTCTTGCCATAGATTAGTATTATATTATATTGCAAATACAGTTGACTGTGTTATAATAGCTACGTTCAGAGCAGTTTCCCAATTAGAAAGCCATTCTGTTTTCAGGCTAAAGCAAAACCCTTATGGGAAACAAGTGACAACTCTCTACACGTGTCAACATAGTATACAAGTCATACCCAATTACAGAGGCTTGATTAAATAAAGATATTTATTTATGAGTCAGTTAGGGAGATGAGTGCTCTTGGAACATCAGGACAAAGAGATGTTCCTGTAGTCCGTGGGGACAGGGAGCCACATTTGGATGCTAGTAAGAAGAAAGAGTTATTGTCAAATAAGGCATGTGATGTGAATTGCAAGATTATTTTTCTGTAGCTTACAGTAAACTAAGTAGTTTATTGGTGAATTCTGTAGTGGTGGGTGCTGCATTTTTCAACAATCAACAATTATATATATGAAGCCAGGTGTTTTAATGCATCACTCAGTTATTAAAATGGATAGTTGGAGCTTACTGTATGTCAGCTGTTGTCAGCTTTATTTTTTTAATTTTAGTTTTTAAAACATATACAGTAAAACAGGAATATTTCAGGTAGAATTGTAGTGATTTCAAAACACCATAAATGTTGCATGCAAAATGCAGTGCATACATACAGACAGTGCATACATACATGCATACATACATACAAACTTAAATACTTTTATGTGAGACTGAGACCATCATTTAAAAGGGAGCCTACTTAATTTGTATGTCTCTGTCTCCGTACAGTCTTATCTAAAATCACGTACCAAATCTGTGATGGTGGCAGAAAAGAATAGAACACAAATAGAATACTTAATTGAGTACAAAAAACAATATTGCTTTGATCATCCAGTGTGTCCTTATCGCTTATCAAGCCCCTTGGTGTTCTCACGGTCACCTTATCCATCTTTTGCTGTAATTAATAATAGCAGCCAATAAAAATAACTAACAACAAAGCATTTACCTTTCAATGACAAACTACTCTCAGTTTCGTCCTCTCAAAGTGCTTTAAATTTGTCCGTACCAGCCCAGATTGTATATCTCGTAGATAGTGAGTTCAGTCAGAAACTCTCTCTACTTGTAAAATGCATAGTGAGTATGCAAATGCTGACACCACAGAAATGTGCAGGCTTTTTTACACATGCATGCTTATGCACATGCACACACTTCAGTTACTGTCTATACTCTGTGTGGAGTCAGCACATAGATTAGCATAGCCAACTAATCCATCTTATTTGAGAGAGAGAGAACAAGAGAGAGAGACAGAGAGAGAGAGAGACAGAGACAGAGAATGAGTATAAACCACAGGTTGGAAGATGTTTTTGGTATAAAGTTAGCTGAGTCAGTGTTAAAGACTGGCAGGTCAGAAATTCTGCCATTTACCCCTGTAAATCACATCAAGTGACTCACAGTTACACAATGCAAGGTGTGTGTGTGTGTGTGTGTGTGTGTTGTGTTTGTTTGTTCGCAGCAGAGTGATGGCCACTATCTGTACTTTTCATCAGAAGTCAGTCGAGTGTGTTATGGCATCCCTCTCTCGCTCTCTCTCTCTCTCTAGAGGACATCCATATCAAATCATAATAGATGGTGATGCTATTTGAACAATGAATCAAAGCTGAAGCAGGTCTCACAGTGGAGCAGAGACATATCACAATTGACAGGGGCGGTATTGGATCAGGTCATCTGCACAAACACACACACACACACACACAAATAAACAACCATGTACACACATCGGCAGGTTACTGTATTTCCCTCTGAAAGTCAAGTCTATTTCACAGTGTCATGGCTGCTCTTACACACCATATTCACCTCTAGTACTCGTTTCTAATGTGTAATCTGATCAGTTGGTTTAATCATTTTGTTTACATAAACTCTTTCAATGCCATGACTTGACAACTACTGTGTTTCACTGTTGTGGGTGTCATGTCTAGAAAATGTGGCAACCCACAGAGCAACTTGCAGAGCTGTAAAGCATCTCTCTGACTGGGCATGACTAAGCACCCCAGGTTTTTTTCTTTCTCCATTTTTTACTCTCACTCCCTCCATCTCTTTCTTAGCATTAGTCCCCTTACCTTGCAGGCAGCTTGATTCTTGCGACCTCACGAGATCACACGAGATGTCCGAACACTGCTACGGGTGGGGTTCAGGTGTGTGTGACAGCCACGACTATTCGTTCAAAACAACAATGGTGAACCTGAAAGACAGATGGTTCATCCAATCACCTGCCATATATTTTTTTGAAAGTACCTTCCCTTTCCAACAGTTTTCAATGACGGCTTCTCAAATGGTTCTGTGTAACAAACCATCTGGTGTGTGAAGTTATAAGTCCCCCATACGAATCTCTTTTTGGATTTGAATAATAAAATAATACGTTTTCTTCTGTTCAGTACAATATTGGGCCAACATAAGCATGGAGAAAAAAAAGAATATATTTTGTCTTTTATGGGTGTAATGTGTGGCCACTACCACATTTATTTCATCTGCCTATATAAGCAGTGCTTACTGTAAAGTTTAATAGCTCAAAAGCCACCAAAAATGATTGTTTCTGTTGCTTTTGTTGTCTCTTTTTTGCCTTAATTTACACGTGTACAGTAGAGAGGCAACAGGAAATGACGGGGGGAGAGAAAGGAGTGATGGAACGAACCACTCAAACCCCCACAATGTTCACTTTCTCCATCTTTTAGGAAGCTGTTAAACAGGATGTAGCATACTTTATATCATATGGCTGAGCTGACAGTGATGCTTTCAGTCACCAATGAAGGAAGTTCCAATGCATAATGCTCCTGATTCAAGCAGTGGCTCTCAGTTCAGCTTGTGGATTCAGTGTTACAGATACATTTGTTCCTGTACTGAACACTTACGTACTCTCATGATTCCCTTCTCATTTCTGAATATGTGTTTGTGTGTCTGTGTTTGTGTGAGTCCATTCCTGCTTGTCTTGACCTTGACTGAAGGCATGTTGTGATGAGCTGTCTCAGTGTTTGTAGAGCTTGTACAGTAGTTGTTTCTTGTTGTCTGAATTTGACTGAATTATTCAAGGCTTCCACTTTGACAGAGCAGATGTATTTATAGCCATTGGTCTCTGCCTTCAACACTTACACGGTAACAACGAGCTCTCTGAAGGCTCTTCAAACCAACCAATTCTGAGAGAGGGGAGGAGGGAAAAGAAAGACAGCAGGGATGCAGAGATGTGAAATATATGCTGGAGTTATTGGCTGGAGGCTGAAATAAAATGGGACATAAAGGCCAGAGACACTGACACTGCTTTCATTGCTACTTGTCAAGGAAGCTTATTTTACTCTCAAAACGAAGAAATCTGGCAGGACCTTTACAGAAAAAGGGTTGCTGGGGAATTTTGAATTGCCGTCTGCCAATAATGGGCGTTTTAGGAGTGCTTTTAATTGTCTCTAGGCAAGAATGAGAGGGAGGCCAGGCCCAGCTCTTCTCAGTGATTTGAGCTGGGAGACGGAGCAGTGGCAGGAGGGGCGACCTCCTTGTCAAAAAATGGATTGTTGTCCAGTCTTGGTGTCAGATCTGCCTGTGCTGTGTAGCAGGATAGATGGGGTGGTAACGGTTGTGAAGGCAGAGCATCCAAACTCCACAAGGCATGACCTGTACTGGGGTAAGTCACTCCCTCTCCACACAACTCTCTGCACTGCTCTGATGGCATCACATGACAACAATAGAGGGCAAGCAGATGGCTCACTTGTAGACATACTGCATGTAATGTTAAAATGGTATCTTGTAGGATTACCTAAAAATAGCCCCCTTCTGTAAATGTGAGAAACTTGCAATGTGATCAAGCTTAAAGGCAAATGTAGTAAAGACAGAAGAGAAGTGTCTGTCTGCAAGCGTACAGACTTCTTTTTAGAGTAGGAGGTGCACTACTACACATTTAAGTGACTATGATTTGAGCTTGCTTCAGTGCAAAACACACAAAACGTATTTGACTACTTGTCAAAATAAAGATTTTACAACAAATAACATATGAAAGGTATTCTCAGTGTCCACTTAGATGATAATCAAAGGTTGTAATATTTGTCCACTTTTTCCTTTGTTCTTGCTATCCATTGCCTCCTCTTCATCTCAGCCCTACGTCACTCCACAACGAAAAGCTTTTTTTTTTTTCCTTTACCTTTAACGTTTTAGTGTTTGCATGTAAGGTTCTTACTGGTGTTTCCTTTTTAGTATAGATATGTCTTGATTATCAAATAAATGATATTACTCAAGCAACCTTCTGTTGGTCTTAAAGCAACACGAGAGGGCAGATCTGGCATTTTAACTTATAGAGCCAAGACAAAAAGTTGTCCAACTTGATAGCTTTGATAAACTCTTTTCTTCTAATGCTGTGTGTTATACAATCTCATCTCCTATTCTATTTTATTAAAAACCTGTATGCTATCTGCTGTCCCTCTCTTTTCTCCTCCCTTCTTGGCTTCAACAGTGTTAGACAGTAAGTATTGGTGTATGTGACGCTCACCAGAGAAAAAGTAAGTTAGATGCTAAGGGGGATAAGTCAGTCCTTAACAGAAACATGACAGAATTGGTCGTTTGTTCAAACACATCAAACAACTCTTGGGTATTTAGTCTGTCCTTCCTGTCTTTACACTCTAACATTCTTTCTCTATGTTTCCTCCTCAACTTTTCTTTTTGTTCTGACACCCTCCACTTCAAAGTTAATGACGCTACCCTACATTCATTATATATTCTACTTATTATGTCCCTGTATGCAGACAAATGGCTTGATAAAAAGATCTAGTAGTGCATCATACTTATATCAAAAGGGTGTTCATACCGTTTTAGTTTTTTTTAACTTTGATGTTGATTATCTGAATTCCCTTTATGTACTGACCAGACAAAGATTCAATTAATACAGAGCTTGATGATTGTAGTCTTTCTTTTGCACTTGTTTTCCCTGTGTCCTCTCTATCACACTGTCCTCTAGTGAGCGTGACTAATTTGATCCAGTTATTAAAAAATAATTAACCTTTTTTAATATCTCATTCAAGAATGGTTTGATAGAAGAACAGAAAGTCATGGATAGACACAGGAAGATGAAGAGGAATAAGAAAATCTAGACATTGCTTTGTCCTCTGTGCTGCATGGAAGTGGGTTAGCCTTGTATCCACCGGCATGGTCCAGCAATTCTTTGTTGATCTGTGGAACAACAGGCACATTGTGTGACAGCTCAAAAGATAAAGAAACAGAGTATGATTCTGTCTTTATTTGTCTTTTGCAACAAGCATCTCCTCACAGGTGGTGGGGCTCTTACAATCTTACACCAGAGTGTCCAGCATTGTTCTGATTAATTTAAAAAGTGTTTTAGTATTCAAGGTGTAGGAGCCCGTAGAGTTTACTACACCCCCTGAATAGTCTTTTATCCACCTGGATGAATGAGGAGGCAGAGAGAGACAGAAGGAAAAAAGGCAAGGAGGGATGACTGTGGGATGTGGAAGGAAAGAATTAACAAGTCAATGAGGCTCACTTGATACGTGTGTGTTGTTTGTTTTTGTGAGCGTGTGTAAATGTTTGGCTGCAGCTCTTATCAGTGGTAAAACAGCATAATAGCTTATTCTTACATTTTTATGGATGAGTTATGGCTCCTAACCCATAGCAACAAAATCTTTCAGTCAATGCCACATTAAGTCTGTAGATCAGGCAGAAGCATAGTTTTGATATCTAGATGTTAGTTAAGTCAGTGCTGTTGGTAAATTCTGGAATAATAGAAAGGGTAAAAAAAACACTTTTTTAAGTTGAGCTACAAATTTAGCATTTTTTGATCTGAGAAGGAGGGTATATGCATACGAAAACAAAGAGCTTGATATCCAATCACGTAGTGCTTAGAAGAAAAACATGACATTGTGTTGCTTTCTGGTGGCGTTGTATCAGATTGTTACCATGGTTAGCAAAATATAAAATTACCTTATGGACTTTTATATTCACTGTGAATAATGCTTTATTAACTCTTATTTAAATGAACTACTCTCTACACTCTACACTGTCCTAACACTGATGTTATTTTCCTTGGACGTTATGAGGTTGGAGTTTCTGTTGGTAATGCTGCAGCTGTAAGATACGCATTAAGACATACTGTATGTAAAGGAGTTCAAGTACTTTGAGGTCTTGTTCATGAGTGAAAGGACAATGGCACGTGAGATTGGCCAGGGAATTGGAGCAGTATGGACAGTAGTACGTTAAGTAGTAGGAGGGATTACATCTCTACCCTGGCCTAAGAACACCTTTTCTTTAAAGTTGTAAATACATTGTATCTCCTACATTGCTGTATTATACTTAGAAATTCACAAAACATTATTATCATCAAGAATGTAAGCTTTTGAACCCTTTCTACAAATCTCCAGCACAACATTGTTAACCACTTAATCACAAAGAAGCTGACCCGAGTTCAACCCAGGAGCAAAACATCTGTTAGGACTCTTCTTTTTTATATTAGTCTACTTACACTAAATGAATGAGTATTCATTTATTTGTAGTTATTTGTGACATAAGCAGTTTAATTAAGTGGCATATTCCAACTATTGAAAACATCCCAGCAAAGTATCTGTGTTCATACGTAACCTGTATGATACCAATAAAAGGAATTGGAAGTCCGGTTTGTTAATTTGGTAAAACACTGCCAAGTAAACATGTGGAACGGAGACAGCCTGAAAAGTCAGTCTGCTTCCATGTTAACTCTGGTGCTGTTTGTTTATGTTGCAAACACAAGAGAAAGAAGTCACAGGGTTATAAGATGTGAAATTGTTAAAACTCACTCAAATTTAGGAGCTATTATAGAAGCATATAGCTCTTCAGAACATGTCTCCTTCATTTGATCCTATCTGTGCATTGTTATTTATGTTTAGCACTTTTAAAATAACTCACATCTAGGTATATTTTAATGAGCCTCATGAGCGCTTCATGACTGAAAAAAGATACTCTAGGTAAAGCTTTAGAGAGGAGTGAAGAGTCGCTGTCATTCACAAGAATTTGGTTGATTTTATAGTAACTTTAATTAAGCAGGATACGTCTGTCCAATGCACGAGTTACCTCTCAGACCATATGCACATATGTTTGGAAGTAAGTAAGTAAGTAAGTAAAAGGTATAATCCAACCTGCATGTGTAAAAACAGCCTTAAAGTGCCTGCTGTAAATTATTTTGACCAGGAGGTGCCCCTAGTTCATTCCTAAAGCCTTAAATGCTCAACACAAGTGACTTGAATATCTCAATGCTTCAGGAAGCATTTCCCCTCCTTTACTTCTATACTCTTTTGCTGTCATCAGAAATAGGAAATGTATTACCTCCTTTCTTAAGAGAGAAATCCTCCCAGGAAAGACCAATTAAGCGGCAGGTGTTTTGAACAGAACATGTAAAAGCTTTAATGAGCTTGGGTTTGGAAGCGAGTGCTGCTGTGTCATATCAGTCTGTGAGCCAGCAGGGACTCAAGAAAATCGAATTCTGTCAATTCCATCCGTTGCATCTATAGTATCTGTCTGTCCATCAGCAAGCAGCTCAAAACAAAACTTAATACATTTTTCTAAGGACGTCATTAACGCCATCTGTAATTCTGTCACCAGATGCAGCATCTACAGTCTAATAAAAATGCCATTCTCTCCAGATCTCTCTTATTAAACCACCTTCTGAAGCCACCCTCTAATATGCTCTCACAGGCAATTGTCCCTCATGTTGTTTTCAGAGGGAAATGACCTTCCTCTCTTGCATTCTCCCTCTGTTTGTTGACTAAATACTATCCCGTTATACTGTTCAATTTTTTTTATGTTTTGCTTATTTTGTTCCGGGTTTTTTCCAGCCGCAATGCTGGTGTGGTTTTCACCGTGTGTGTGTGTGTGTGTGTGTGTGAGACACCTACTGTAGCAGGAACTAGGCTACCCCAGAGGTCCTGTACTAGAAGGTTATTGCCAGGTGTTTTATATTTTACAAAATTCAGTCACAGTTTACAGGTGTGTAGTAAGGCGGAGTTCAAAGACAGGTGTGGTCCGAACAAGGGCGTCTGAAGTAAGGAGGTAGGAAATAGGGAAGCGGCCATTGACCCTCCACTTTATGCCCCTGACCCTATTTAGCGCCGTGTCTAATCCCATTGCAAGATGTTGTCTAGATTTATTACAATTTGTATTTTTCATTGTCTGTAGATATTTTAATATTGTGTGAGTGGTTTAAAGGAGAACAGAAACTGAATGTTTTATCAGGACATCAATACTATAATACCTTCAGACAGCGACAGTATCTCTACTGCCACTTTTGTAATGGGACTCGAAATAGGTGGTACTCCTTTACAGTCATGTACTTTTTTGTTAACATGGCTGTACAAAGAGTTTACTGAGTAACATCCAGCCAGTTCATAATTGCCTTTGTTCTCTGGAATCTCAGTGCACTTGTCTGCCCCTCCGACAGCCCAGATGATTTAGCTCTCATGGAAGATCCTTGTTTTATTCCCATCTGATAGTTAAGTATACTATGGCCTCCTGTACTACAAAGCAAACCAATAATAATAATAATAATAATAATAATCATCATCACACTCATAATAAAAATGTGGGTGGGGGGGGGGGGTTGCGCGTGTGTGCATACGTGCGTGTGTGTGTGATGGATGGAAGTGGAGTTTAGGTTATCTGTGCTATCAGGGCCCTGCCTTTAGATGCTCCTGGGCTGTACAAAATAGATGACAACTGTGATGAATGAGCTACATTTCACACTCTGCGTCCGTGCACACACACGTTCACACATACTGTACATACACAAATGCATATACAATATAACAGTGTCAGTGTGCACATTCACACTCACTCCCAAACTTATCCAGGATTTTCTTTTTCTTTTGTCTTTCTCTGAGGTGAGGGCTTTTTGATGATGTGTGAGGCTGAATGACTGTGTTTGTGTGTGTGTGTGTGTGTGTGTAAATAGTTAAAATGTGTGTGAGAGTAAGGAGGGCTGTAAAACACTGACTCTAAATGTGCAGGAGAAGATTTTGCTGACTCATCTACGACTTTCTTTCCAAATATCACCTATTTTTTCATCAGTTGCTCCCTTTGACAACCTGTGTTAACAAAATGCAATGTCTTTCCTCTCAGGAAAGACGTGGACTTAGAGTAACCTTCAGACAAAATACAGACAAGCTCTCACCTCACCTCTTTGTTCCGCCTTCCCTCCTCTGATCCACTTTCCCTCAAATTTCTTTTTCCACTTTTATTTAAGTTTATAAAATATAGGAACACAGGACAGGTAAAGGCAGGTAAGAGAGGAAGAGCAGAGAATAATGGTTCAGAGTTTTGGAGTGGACTGCTTAATCCTATTGTTTTTGCCCTTCTGGTGTGTCACAAAGTGTCAGTGGATGCCATTATCAGAGCTTCAACGTGTTCTCAGCTGACAGTCTGTCGCTCACACACAGTCAGATGGACAGGCTAAAGTGGACCTAAAGGTGCTAGCCACTTCAAGTGTGCTTACTTACTTTGATCTCGTTCCCTTTTTGCTATTTACATGTCTCTTTTTCATACACACATTTACGGGATATTTCTTTCAGCTTTATATATTGTCTTTATTAGATAACAGACATTAAAAGTGACAGGAAACAGAGAAGCCGTGAGGGAACATGTGACCAGGATTACAAGTCAGACTTGTGGCTTCATGCCATGTGTGTCACATCACCTCCATGACGCCCCTCGCTCTCACAGCTTTGCCTAGTTACGAGTTTCTGTGTGGCCTGAAAGGTTATTGGGGTGTGTAGTCAGCAGATTGCTTTTTAGTGGAGGTGCAGTGTGTATTATTGGGATGGGGAGAGGGCATCGATCTCTATCAGCACACCCATAGGATAAATCCACCCACATGCTGACAGGAACCACAAACATATGCATATACACGTACACAATATTAATTGAGCTCAGCACAGTTCCCATTCTACTCCATTTGCCTGCTTTAAAATAAAGACTTTAAATATGATTTATGCAATTATCGTACTGTTTCAAAAACATAACATTATCATGGAACAATTATTTTCTGGTAGGTTATGATAAATAAAGCATTTTAATGATAATTGCTTCTCTGTAGTTGTAATTCCTCTGAGCTAAATTGAATTACATTTTTGCCAACATTTTTATTCAAGCATGCAAAAGAGCCTTGACATTAGTGGGTTTCTGTGGATTGAGGAGTGTTTTTCCCCCAGTTTAAATATATTCTCTCTTTAAGTTACTCTACATAATACCAAAAGCAGGTGCACAGGTATACTAATACATACAAAAACAGATGTGAAATTTATTGTTAAACTTAAATACAATATTTCAACCCAAATTAAAAAAAGGCATTGAATCTGTTTTGCAGAGACTCGGGAGGACCGCACAAAGAGGCTGTTCAGACACTACACTGTGGGATCCTACGACAACTTCACCTCATACAGGTACAGAATATTTCCTTGAACTAGCATTCTACTACAGGGTACAGGTAATAATATTATTGTTACCTGTTACCTGCTATTAATGTGTATTATACTGTACTGCACAAACTATATTGGCCATATCACAGAGTGGTTCCTTACCTATAGAGGGGTAATGAAATCCATGTGAGAAGGTGTTGGAATGCTATGGAGCTGCTGCCATCTCAAGGCAAAAGGCTGCTAGTGCACTTAGTTCTATTGTAAATGCACATGAAATTGTATTGCATAACCCTGTTTAACAATTAGCTTTTGTCTGTATGTGAACTGTGCACATACATGCATAATATATACTCTTTACTGACATGGGCACATGCATGGTTTTGCACTTACTATGATTTATTCTTAGTCCATGTCTTTCCTTTTTATTATTTGCATTCCCTGTCTTAAGCTGACATTTATTGTGTAGAGAGTGTTGGACTCCCTCTCTCCTATATCAGATGTGTTGTCTGAAAATGGAGTATGTGTGGTTTTGTTATGATGCAAATTCTGGCTTTGATGCTACAGTTTGTCAGTTTGAGACACAACGTAAGTCTGAGTGATCATTGTTTCCACCCGCGTTTTCAGCCTTAAATGTCAAGTTCTTGCATTCTAGGTTTAAGTGGCATGAAATGCCATCCCTGTTACCATAGCTCCAGGTTTGTAGAATTACACAGTCACACTAGCTTGTGATAGTCTACATTCATATATCAGGCGTTGTGTGGTATGTATATATTTTTGTTTTGGAATGGCAGGTAGTACCTTTAACTATATATAGTTTAGTTGACAACTGAAGACATACAAACTGCACAAAACTAACTAACTAAAATATCAGTTGCACATGCCAGCAAACGGCCCAGCTCGGACATAACCTTATTGAGTTACATTGTAGATTTTCTTAGATGGATATCTGAACTGCAGTCTGAGGAATATTCAAATCACTAATGTTTATTTTGAGAAAACATTTACCATGTTAAAGTCTTACATCAGAGTTTTTTCTTTATTGAGTTATGTAGGCGAATATAGTTTCAGACAGCAAACATATTGCATTAATAAAGCATTTTGGGCCATTGAGTAGAGATGAAAGTGTAGTGGATAAAAGGGTTTGGACTGAAACAAAGCATCTTAATGATGCCTAACACTGTTTTTCTGTGCATAATTATTGTCCAAAAGTGGATAGATAGCTTTTTATGAAATCAAACCTTTGACCTCCCTCCTGCAGAAAGGTTTGTTATGGGTCTCCTGGCTCCAGCAGCAGGAACTCTGTGTTCCCTTGGTAAGTCTGAGTGGAGTGTAACTATATAAGCTAATGAAGACTGCTGCCGCCTACTGAGTTGCAACCTGAACACTAGCCCTCTACATCCACCTCAGCTCTGAAGTAGGATTCTAATGCTGAAATAACAATACACTACAAAAATCCTGGCTTTTGTCAAGGTGTACACTGGCAGAAAGCGCTTCAGGCAAAGTGTGGTGTGAAAGGACGAGAAGCTAAGCTAAGAAATATAGGGTTATAGTCATCTATTCCTTTGGTGGAGCATATTTAGGCCACCTTTCTAATATTTTATTTTACATTTAAAATAGTATTTTACTGTTCTGCCTCAGACTTAGATCAAAAACCATTACATCTCATACTAACCTCTTACCTTAACATTCTCACTCAGTTTGATGAGAAATACGGTGGTCTAAATATCTTTTGCACACACATCCAGCCATCATGCTAGAATTTGCATTGCTGCTAAAGATTGCCATACTAACTCTTCTTTGGTTTTGACTCACAGGCTTTGGACACAGATGCTTGGCTTAAAAAAAAAATGTCAGTGTGCACAGCAGCACAGGTTAATGCCATCTTACAGCCTTCAAACCTCAACGCTCAGGAAAATCAGGCAGTGATAAAGTGCTCACTTACTTTTGCCTCCTATTCCCTCTGTCATTAGTCAGAGGATAATATTGCATCTCAGTCAGCTCTGTCAGTTTCTTTAGCAGAAGCTCTCCTCACCCTCCTCAGTAGCAGGCTCATCTGAGGGATCAGCCAGAAGATTGATTCACTCTTAGGTTTTATCCCAAAGATACTTCAATCACAAGGACTCTCTCACTCGCCTGTTCACATGTGTGTGTGTGTGTGTGTGTGTGTGTGTATGTGAGATAGATGGAAGTGGAGTTTAGTTTATCTGTAATATCAGGGCCCTGCCTTTAGTTTGTCCTCTCAAACTATTAGTAAAACCCCTTGGAATCCTGAGATGTTGCTTGCTTGGCTTATAACTTGAATGGTAAATATGATAGGAAATGCTTTCCTCTCCTGCCTTCCCTCTTGCCCCTCTCTCTTTGTCTGAGTGAGGAAGTTGTTGGATTCATACTTGCTCTTCCTCTGCTCTCTTCTTCACAGTGACTATATCATAGAGGAGAAGAATGCTGTTTTACAGAAGAAAGAAAATGAAGGGTTTGGCTTTGTCCTCCGGGGAGCCAAAGGTGAGATTCATCACACACACACACACACACACACACACACGCACACATACACACTTTGCCAAAACATTCACATTCACTACCTACCTGTTTTTTCAAAGTGTGGGAGTTTTGATGTGACGGATGAATTGTTGATCAGAGTCACTGAGTACAGCTCAGTCTGTTTTGTTACTGTGTGAGTCAACAACACAACCAACTTTAGTCAACACTCAGCTTGTACACTCACATGCACTGTGTGTGTGTGTGCGTGTGTGCATGTGCGTGTGTGTGTGTGTGTGTGTGAGCATGTGTTGCCCCATTGGTGGCGTCATCCTTGGCTGAGCTGTCGGCTGGCTGTCCCATCTGTTCCTCACACATGGCGCTCAGCTTTAGTAGAGACATACTCCTCTCTCCCCTCCACCTCTTATTTCTCTCATCTTTGCTCTGTCTGTCCTTGTTGTTGCTCATCTCTGCTCTCCTCCACCTCCTTCATAGCCTTCCCGTCCATTATCCTCTCAAAATATTTTCACGCAACCACTTTCATACCATACACATTTCAACCAATACCACCTCTACACTCATCTCCATCACCTCAAATTCATTTTACTCATGCACGTGCCAGCTCCCCACTCAGGCTGGTTACCATGGCAACCCTTCTCTCAGGCACCTTGCCGGGAGTCTGAGTGTGCTTTACTGCTCCATCACTCACTACCACGGATCTTGGCTCACCCTACACTATTTTACTCACTCTGTCTTTTACTCCCCAGTACACTTACACACACTCACACATACGCAAACAACACAGCAGTTCACTTAGTGGTCCTTTGAGAACGCTCATCTGTCAGTGATTTAGTTGGATTCGTTCCAAGATTAAATGGAGTTTGTGTTGGCCCACTCACTTAACAAACTGGGCGTTTGTACTGTATGTGTGTGCATGTGTGTTTATTTTATTGAGACATGAGATTACGCATATAGTTCTTTAAGTTTGTGAGCACGTGATTGTATGCAACTATACAGTGCTGAAATAATAAATAAATGTTGTTCCTTAAAATACAGGGGGTATGCGTATACACACCCCTATGTTAAGTTCTCATAGAGGCAGGCAGATTTTTATTTTTAAAAGCCAGTTATTTCATGGATCTAGGATACTATGAATACTGATAAAGTTCCCTTCACCTTTAAAATAGCCCCCCATAATACCCTTCACCATACCTAGCGATTGGCAAGGGGTAATTTACATAAAATCATCTCTCAATGCAAATCAAACCAGCTAATAGTCTAACTGACATGAAACATTACAATTTACATTAAATAATTTAGCTGATGCTTTTATCCAAAGCGACTTACAATTACTATATATGTCAGAGGCCACCCCTCTGGAGCAACTAGGGGTTAAGTGTTTTGCTCAGGGACACATTGGTTGATGCATCGTAGTGGGAATTGAACCCAGATCTGGGTTATATCCACTGCGCCATCCAAACCCATGCCAATCTCTAGGTATGGTGAAGGCTATGTGATGATGGGGGGCTATTTTAATTCCAAAGGCCAAGGGAACTTTATCAGAATGCATGTATCCTGGATTCATGAAATAACTGGCCTTTAATAATAAAGATCTGCCTGCCTCTATTGGGAATTTAACATAGGGGAGTGTATACTTATGCATCCTGTATTTTAAGGAATATTAGTAGCAGCATGTAGTACATTTTCTGTTGGTGATCTTGTTGTGGTCCTTGGCAATCTTGTTTAATAGAAAAGTAAAAAAATAATGAAAGAAAGCTATAGATTTCCCTAACTGTTATTTGCGTTTTTTGTTCTCTGTTTCTAGCCGAGACGCCCATTGAAGAGTTCACCCCCACCCCAGCGTTCCCTGCCCTTCAGTACCTGGAGTCTGTGGACGTGGAGGGAGTGGCCTGGAGGGCTGGTCTGAGGACAGGAGACTTCCTCATAGAGGTAATTAAGGATAGCTCTTCATTTGCTTCCTCTTCATCTGTATCCATCTTATTACTGAACACACTTGTAATGGCCTTGAACAGAGAAGAAAACGAGTCCTGTAAAGTTCTATGGTGCATTTGTGGATATGATGCATAGTTGTTCCTGTGCTTGCCAATAGGGTTTGTAGAAATGTTATGAATATTTGCACCTAATATAGTAAGATTCTTATTCTTTTTTTTGTTCAAATGAATGGGACAAACCTCAATAAAGAATAAACATGATTTGCCAAAAGTAATTTGAATGTAAAATTTGAAAAGAATTTAGTAACTATGGTGCTTTAATGTCAGCAGAATTGTAAAAAAACAAAACAAGTTTACACTGCTGTCAACATGTCACATTCTGCCTTTTGTGTTTTGTCTTAGGTAAATGGGGTGAATGTAGTGAAAGTTGGCCATAAGCAGGTAGTATCCTTGATCCGGCAAGGGGGCAACAGGCTGCTGATGAAGGTGGTGTCTGTCACACGCAAACCTGAGTCTGAGGAAGTTGTTCGCAAGAAAGGTTAATAATAATCTCCTCTATGTTAAATTCACATTTACACAGATGAAATATTGCAATTCACATGTAGAAAGGGTAATATCTATAATGTAATAGAATGTAGAATGAACATTGAATGTCACAAAAAACCCTGTATTATTACGGGATTATCACGGGATTTTCTGCTTCACATATGTACTTATTAAACATATCGATTAGTATGAAAATTGTTTAAATATAACTTGTTCTACTAATTATATAGTCGCGGCTTAATTAAATTATATTGTCATAGGATGTCTCATTGTATTGTCATAGGATGTTATTTAATAATGAATTTTATAACTTTAATGGAATGGAGACATATAAGTTGGTTTCGTGTACAGAGGACTTGGTAAAATATGGGTGTTTTCTGTTGTCAAGGTGATTACTGCCATGTTTCCCTGCTGTATATTCATGTGGTTTCCATGTCAACCACAGCTCGCCATTACTCAGCTCCCACACAGTCCCGGCACTATGACCTAAGAACTATGTACACTGCAAATTGTGTGTGTTTGTGTGTGTTTGTGTGTGTGTGTGTGTGCGCATGCGTGTGGTAGAGGGGTGTGTTTAACTCCTTTGCAATAATAGAGCTGCAGAAACAGTGATAAATGGGTTTGACCTAGTTTAATTGGGACAGTGTTATCAACTAAATCAACTACTCAAGGCCTTATGGTCTCTCTTAATCTCTTTCTCACCCCTGTTGTCTTTATATGTAGCTTATTTTGTATATTTCCTTATGCGTGTCTCTTTTAAATACACCCTTCTCTACATCTGACATTTGCCATCATTCTTCTAGCTATGTTAAGTTTTACCTAATTCCAGTATGTACAATTTAGCATATTTTGGAGAAAAGAAAATCTTAAAGGAAGGTCAACTTAGTAACTTTTTTTTGGCGCGTTAAACTGCATTTCATGGTCTTCCTCAGCAAATAGAGTTTACTCAGTTCTTATGATTTATTAAAGCAAAGTTTGACATTTTTGGAAATAAGCTTAGATGAGACAATAAGACAATCCCTCTGCTTCTATCAAAAAGATTAGAAACAGGAAAACTGAGTCTGGGTCTCTCAAGAACAACAGCAATATACAATATACAACAAAATTAAGGATGTAAAAATTACAATTTGCTGTTTTACTGGAGATTATGTGCAAGACTATGAAATTGCTCTGAGAGGTGGTCAGCCAACCAGCTCTTAAACTCTTAAAAGGGAGATTAGTCATTTTTACACTTGGCTTTTGTATGGATTAAACAAACAAGAATGTGTTAATTAATGAGCTTTCGAGGTGATGGTAGGCAGATTGTGTTACCTTTGGACAGAGCCTGGCTAACTGTTTTCCTCTTGTTTCTAGTCTAAATGAGAGAAGGCTGCGCATCTTCATGGATGTATTAGCTGTTAGCTCATCTTAGACTAAACAGCTATCTGTACTGGACTGGAGCATGTGAAGGCATCGCGCAGCAATCTAGCGACGTCATTCAGTTGACACTGTTTGTTTTTGAAAGGAACTCTAGGACCATGTCCCAGAGGCGTGCCTGCAATTACATCTTACTGCAAAAGCTGCCTCTAGAAACAACTCAAATCTTAATTTGTGCAATATAGCACCATAATGGTATATGTGTTACAACTACATGACAGTTCTGAGACACAGACAGTCCAAACAGCTATAGATAAGATAGAGCGTGTTAAGTAAGCAGGATTCTTCGCTTCTGTTTCAAACTTCTCCAAAATGTCTTCTTTTTTTGCATCCTAAGCTGTGTTGAACAGCCTCGCCTTCTCTACTACTCATACTGTGCCGCACCTTTGCAAAAATGCACAGACGCATGTTCTCACACGCGCTCACACACAAAACACACATTCTCTGCACCATGCAGGGCCTCACTACTGCCACCGTTGCCATGGTGACTACACTGCATGTTTGAATTAAGCATTACATTACAGCAAAAAGCATCTCTCTCTCCCTCTGACTCTGTTCCTCTCTCGTTCTCCGTCCTCCTCTATCTCCTCTGCTCCCTGCTACTGTATCAGAATATGCAGACTGGTGAAGAAATGAAGATTTGAATTTTGATATGGACTGTACCCAGGATGGCCTATTTACACTAGATCTGCAGCTGCTGACAGTGCAGGAGAGTTAGATTCTAGTAGGGCACAAGGGCATCTGTGGGATTTAGAGATCTATCCCTCTACAGTGGTGCGCTGAATGTTAGCTGGCCGTTTTCGGAGAGAGTGAGCTGATCTAGTTTTATTGCGGGGTATTGAAAGGAAACTTGGGTTTGTTAAAGCATGTAGAGACTGCTGCTGTATGCGACTTTAGGATATCTATCCAACTGCATGGCATTATGTTGTTACTGCAGACTTAAATACATGACCAGCTTATTTTTAAATTGGTTGATTACAGGGTTTCTTGTAACCTGATTTTAAGCCTTTTATTGAGACCTGTCATTTGCATTTTGAAGCTTTTATTAGTTTGATCTGTTTTACCGCTTTGAGTGGGACGATATCAGCGCAGTCGCCTTGTGTGTAGTAGGATTGGGAGGCTCCCATGAGCTTTGGGTTATATAGTCTGCAGCGCATCATTTTTCTTAGCTGTTGAATTCACTGTTATTTTTTTGTCTATCAGCCCACATGTCATTATGTCCTTCCTCAGGGAGTTTTCTCTGTGTATCTGCATGTGGTCCCGCAAGTGGAAGGAAATGTTTGTGTGTGTAAGCCATTGTGTCAGCGCATTTCTGTCTGATACACACCTGCTAAATTTCCGACAGGCAGCATATAAAAAGTAAGATGGACGACTTTCTCCCTCTGCTTGTCACACTTATTTTACTCATTCTGCCTATTGTGGCAGACAAATTCTGTTGTTCTGTGTATAATTGGAGGATTCTGAAAACAAGGGATGTTACAGACTGGACTGAACTGCTCAATTACTGGCTCTGGGATCCTCAACAGAGAGAAATTTTTGCAGCACAAAGAGTAGAAAACTGATTGTCTTGGAGACAGATAACCAAGCCATCGGACCAACAGAGAGCAAAACATGAAGAAGTCGGGCTCCAACCGTAGCCTGAACAAGGTTCTGGCTAAGTGGGAGCCGTCCAGTTTGTCTTTTGACCAGATCAGAGCAGTAAAGATGGGATGGGCTGGCCGTCTGGGGGATGCGAGGAGGGCACTCAGCCGCAAATCCAAAGGATCTTCATCCCCCTCAACTTCATCCTCAACACCATGCCTTTTCTCCACAGCTCCCCCACCACCCAAGAGAGCTCCCAGCACCACCCTGACACTGCGCTCTAAGTCCATGACCGCTGAGCTGGAGGAACTGGGTGAGTGCCAGATAGCTGGCATGCAAACTCTTGTCTTTCTTTTCTGTCATATTTAGGCTTTTCCTTTGTCATTAAAACTCGGTGTGTCTCCTAACTTTTAGAATAGTCACTTCTGTTGGCTTGTTCTTGTCATTTCCCCTCCTCTGCTGACGCTATCTTTTTCCCACCAAGCTTCTGCTCGGAGGAGAAGAGGAGGTGAGTCTGAGGCAAGAAATTGATACCTCTCTGAACGTCATAAAGATGATTTATCACTGCTGTTTCAATTACAGCAGTGTGAAGTTAGAGCTGAAGAGCAGAACACTTGAAAAATGTGGACTCTTTTGTCTTTTTTTCTCTCCTTTTTCTGTCTCTTTTAATTCTTAGTACTCACTCCCTAGTGGTCATCAAGGAAACACATTGAACGAGTATTAAGATAGTACAGTAATGTTGTACAATACCATAGAGAAGTAGTGTAAAGCTACATTTTGGAAATGCCTATTTAATCACAATTTGTATTGTCGACTTTGTTAGCAATCTCAGAAATGATGACACAGTGTTCCCGTTGTCTTATGTCTCAGTATTTAGTTCTGGCTAATTTACTTCTCAACAGAGAGACTAGATGAGATGTTGGCATCCCAGGAGTCTATCTTGCGTTCTCAGCCCCCCGGAAGCAGATTACAGAGCAGCTACTGTCAAACAAAGGCCTACCAGCAGGAGAATAACACCAGCAGAGATCAGTGTGAGTGCACCTACACACAGCACACTGGCACACAGCATATGCCACTATGCTGGAATACATAAAACTCAATCTGAAAAATAACATACTCAAAAACACCTCGTCTACACAAGACTGGGCTACGCTGCACACATGTACGCATGCACGGCTTTGTGCTACTTTGTTGATGATATTCTTTATACAGTTTTTAGGAGTTTTTAATAAATCTGTAAATGCAATATAACTGTGTATCATAACACAGTCAATCATATGTATGGTTGTGCTACAGTCACTGTTTGAGAGACAAGGGATGACTCTACATGGAGGTCTTCACCCAGGCATTGAGAGAGGTCACATACCACTACCAAAGGGGATGTCCAGGACCAAGTCATTTGGTAAAACAATCACCCATCCTGTACATTTTCAAATAAGGTGAATGATAGTGTATCTTATTTGCAGTATGCTTATAGGTAGTATATTGACATATAGAGAATAGAAGTTAAGGAAGCTTTATTCTTTTTTTGTAAAATTGCATCACTACAACCACAAAGTATTTTGACAAAAGGACAACAAATACTGAAAACTGAAGATGAAGCTGCATCTTCATCAATCAAAGTTGCTGTTGACAAGAAATACAGATGTTACAAATGTTAACATGATTACAAATATATACTAACATGGTTTTACATGTTTAGAATGCGAATGTACTTATTGGATATTAACAGAAACAGATTTGCAGAGCAGTTGTTCACATACAGAGCCTATTTCAAAAGTAGATATACACATACATTATTAATATCTCTTTATTATTAAAAAAAAAAGTTCTGTTCTCAAGTACACTAATTAAACAAATGTTAAATTAATTGTTAAATAAGTCAAAAAATAGTAAGCGTTACAAGTTTTATTAAAATATTGTATGGCTGGGTTTGAGACACCTGATACATTATTAAATGTGTGAGTTAACAGATATAAAGATGGATGCATTGCAGTATATTTTTCAGTAAGCAGCTGTGGAACTGCTAGGCTGGTATAAAATGGTCCTATTTCATGAGTTTACTCCCGGTCACCAGAAGATCTGTGCTCTTCCCTCCCTCATCAGGTGCCACTGAGGAGGATCAGCTGTCAGCACTTGCAGGGGAGCACAGATTTCCCCGCAGTTCCTCTATGACAGACAGCCTCCGAGACCACTTACAGCCCCATCCCATCCCTCCACCTCCACAAACAGCGCCTCCTCCTCCACCCACCTACTACCTAGACACTGGTCCTCCCCCAGCCTTCTGTCCCCCTCCTCCACCATCTAGGACCCATAGTCAGGGCCATGAGCCTGGCGTACGCTCCAGCTTCAAGCCCTCCTCCTTGGACCTGCCTTACGAGGCTGCTCAGCGGCAGGCCACACATTTAGAGAGACAGAAGAAAGCCCGCTCCATGATCATCCTCCAGGATTCTTCTCATCTACCTGTAGAAGCTACAGATATTCCCCGTCCTTCTGCTGCTACTCCACCTGAGCGAATCAAAAGGAAGGGACGGGTTATTGATAACCCTTATGCTAATGTTGGTCAATTTAGCATTGGACTGTACACACCCACCAAGCCACAGAGGAAGAAAAGTCCCCTGGTGAAACAACTACAGGTGGGTTACATGTTGAGAATAATTTAGTGTCAAAGACACCCTAACTTTGACATCTTTGGCTGATTTTCTTTGTCTTACTGCAGGTGGAAGATGCACAAGAAAAAGCAAGTTTGGCCTTTGCTGCTGCCCATTCCAGAGAGAGCTCACCCTCAGGGCGACACCCTTATACCCATGGACACACACACACCAGCCGTGCAGACTACTACCAGCAGCACCTGATGGCTGAGCGAGAGCGTTTGCGTTCCCAGGGAGAGATGATGTTTCAGGGTAAGGGACCTTTTGCCGCTGCAATAGCTGGAGCAGTGAAGGATCGTGAGCGTCGCCTAGAAGAACGAAGGAAATCCACTGTCTTCCTTTCTGTTGGAACCATGGAGGGGGCGTCTACCACCAGCTCTGACTCCCCCTCTCTGACTCAGTCTCACTCCATCGATGAACGGATGCTAACCCGAGAGCTGGGACAGCTGCCTCCGCCTGCCTTGGCACTAAGCCCCTCACCTAGTGGCACCACCTTTATTCATCCGCTCACAGGAAAGCCCCTGGACCCCAACTCTCCACTGGCTCTTGCGCTGGCCGCAAGGGAGAGAGCACTGACCTCCCAGAGCCAGTCCCCAACTAGTAGCCCAGAACCTAGGACTAAACAGGGAGTAATATTCATTGACCCTCAGACCAAAGAGTCTCCACATGGGGAAGGGGCACCCGCAACTCCCCCTTTTTCGCCTAAAAGCGCCAAGGCAGTGGGGTATGGTGTTGGATCCTCGCCAGTATCTATTTTAGTTCCCCAGTCCACCAAACCTCAGTGGGCCACATCCCCATCCCCTGTATTATTCCGGCAGGAGATGGGGGCCAGAGTAGAGGAAAGGAAGGAGGATAAAAAAAGTATGTTGATCAGTATTATGGATACATCACAGCAGAAAACAGCAGGGCTTATCATGGTCCATGCTACCAGTAACGGCCAGGCTGTCGGGGTGGGTTCAGAACTAGAACAGACACCTCCCCCCAATGTCCACAGAACCCAGCAAATCTCCAAGTCCTCGGGCTAAATCCCCCAGTCCTACGGTCTCCCAGCCCCAGGCCCAGCTTCAGACCCAGCCTCAAACTCAGCGTCCTGCTAGTCCAGCCCAAGAGAAGAGTCTGGCTCAGGGAAGCTCCGAAGAGGATGTGGATCCTTACACAGTGACCCTGCCCCCTGCAATGTTGTCCTCCAGTGATGAGGAAACTAGAGAGGAGCTACGTAAGATTGGAGTTGTTCCACCACCAGATGAGTTTGCTAATGGGCTGCTGGCACAGGCACAGGGGACTCCAATGTCCCCAACTAAACCTGTCTCCTCTCCCACCACTCCTACAACAACAACAACACCCCAAACTCCCTCAACCCCAACAACCCCAGTGGTGACCCCCGCTCAGCCTCAGCTTCCCCAGCCGGCACCTCCACCCAGTGCAGCAGCTGCCTCAGGGAAGCCCTCTGACCCTCTGGAGCCCCCACCGGTGGGCGAGTCTGGTTCTGCGGCTGACTCAGGTGTGGAGGAGGCTGACACGCGCAGCTCAAGTGACAGAGAGCGAGACCACCACCTCGAGACCACCAGCACCATCTCCACGGTTTCCAGCATGTCTACATTGTCCTCAGAAAGCGGCGAGCCTGCCGACACACACACCACTCACACCTCCTATGCCGACGGGCAGACTTTTGTGCTCGACAAGCCGCCAGTGCCTCCTAAGCCCCGACTTAAGTCCCAGATAGGAGGCAGTAAAGGCCCTGTCACCTTCAGGGACCCTTTGCTGAAGCAGAGCTCTGACAGTGAGCTGCTATCACAACAACAAGCTGCTGCACTGGCTGCAGCTGCAGCTGGAGGAGTTGGGCTGCCCTCTGGTGGTTCAGCATCAGTGACTGGACTAGCCCCCACCAAGCCGCGCTACCTCTTCCAGCGGAGGTCCAAGCTATGGGGGACCCAGTGGAGCCTCGTGGGCAAGGCGTGGGGCTAGGTATTGGGAGTTTGGGTAATCTTGGTGGGCTGGGACTGGGGCTGGGTGTAGATGAGGGAGTAAAACCATCTGTTATGGGTGAGCTCAGTTCAAGACTACAGCAGCTTAATAAAGACACTAGGTCACTGGGAGAGGAACCATTGGGAGCATCACTTGACCCGGGGAGAAAGTCACCTGTGGCAGGTGCCAGGTAAGAGGAAAGCTAGTGAACTGTACTGCAAAACTGTATTTAACACTGAATGCCAAAAAAATAGTTACATTTAAAATAATGATTTTAAGTGTTATTTATAGTGTTATTTTACTCAGATCAATCAATCAACCAATTTTATTTGTCACATTAAATCGTACAGGGTACAAGTCCAGTAAAATGTAATTGCATAAACTAAACTTTTAAAATTTATGCATGATTCATCTTAAAACAGAATATGGTGGGTGGGGGGCAGCCTTAGTCAGTGTCCTTATTTAGTATTTAGTACCCTAGTGGCCTGAGGGTAGAAGCTCCTCCTGAGCCTCTAATTGCTGGCCTGGTGTATCTGTACCTTCTGCCCAACCTCAACGGAAACAAAAGGATGTCTCTGTGATATGGAAACTCCATAATGTGGACACCAAGGTACTTGAAGATGTCTGTGCTTTCTCTGAGGACCTGTTGATATTAAGGGGGCATAGTTCCTTCCCTGCTTCTTCCCAAAATCCACTATTTTCTCTTTATGTATGAGCGGGTTAGGTCTTCTACTTCTTTTAGGTATACCTTTTCATTGTTGTTTGTGATCAGGCCCACCACAGCTGTGTCATCAGCAAAGTTGATAATGGTTTTGGAGTAAATAGTGGTTTTACAGTTGGAGTCTGCCTGTCAGGAAATCAAGGATCCACATGCACAGTGAGATGATTAATCCTAAATCCTTGAGCTTTGTGACAATCCTGGAGGGACCTATAGTGTTACATGCTGAATTGTAGTCAATGAACAGCAATATCACAAGACTTCCTTTCTTTTCCAGGCGAGATAGGGTGCTGTGGAGGATGTGTGCTTTGGCATCTTGTGCTGATTGGTCGGGACAGTAGGCAAACACAGGGTAGTACACACAGGGTAGTACAAGAGCAGATGTAATCCTTGACCAGTTGTTCTTAGCATTTCATCACTACAGAGGTGAGTGCCACTGGGCGATAGTCATTCAGGCAGGCTGGTCTTGTTTTCTTGGGCACAGGAATGATGGTGGACTTCTTGAAGCACATGTGTATGACAGAATGAGCAAGTGACAGGTTGTATATCATTGTGAATATCTGCACTAGTTGGTCAGTACACTGTTTGAGGACCCGCCCCCTGATACTGCCAGGTGTTGCTGCTTTTCTTGGTGTTCACATGCTTGAAAACCCTCCTGACTTCATTCACAGAAAGGGAGAAGGGTGTGAGAGGTGCACCCACCCACTTCCAATAACCTCAGCTCCAGCTTTTTTTGCTGGCTGCCGATGGCCTCAAAGTCAGCATAAAATGTGTTAAGCCCACTTGCTATAGATGCATCTTCACTTGACAAGGAGGAGGGGGAGGACTTGTAATCTGTCATAATTCTTAGAATTTGCCACATGATCTTGGGGTACATATTGTAGGCTGCTGCTTTATAATTGTTAATGTTTCCAGACTGCATTCCTAATTTGAATGCGTCATTGCGTGTGTTTATGGCACCCAGGATGGTTCTGGTAATCCATGGTTTTTGGTTGTGGAATGATTTAACTGTAGTTTTGGGCAATATGCTTCTGTTGTTTTACAAATTAAATCTACCACAGACTCAGTGAATGAACATGAGTGACGTCGACAGTGGTGTCGTGAAACTTGCTCCACACTACGTCGTGTAGTGCAGACTGTAGGGTGGCCTTTAATTGGCCTGACCAATTCCTGACCTCATACGTCACTGGGGGCATGATAGAGAGAATTAGCAATCTAAAGCAATTCCAGTGAGAAAGAAACCCATTCTTAAATGAATTAAAATTGCATACACTGGGTTTAATTCTTTTCTGATGAAGTAGAGGTTTAGCATGCTTTAGCCTCCTCACAAGGAATTGCAAGCCTTCTTTTCTCCTGGTTACCCACATTTTATATTACTCTTTATTTAGATCAATTATTATGTTTACTGTCTGTAATCTGTTAATCTTGTTTTTGCAAAAAAAAAGAAGAAAAAAAAAGAGATTAACAGATTATCGCCAGTAAACACATTCTGTCCACTGGAAGAGCAATTGAAAACATAATGGTTTTCATTTATTATTCAAAAGCAAACATAATTTATAGACAATCGTTTTGAGTATTTTAGTCTGACATCTGATAGCATTTCTCTGGAAAGAGGGCAACCTGGAGGCTGAGTCAAAGATGTCGGCATGATTTGGTTTTACTCACATTTATGAACATACATAAACATGCAATTGAATCCATATTTAGGCCAGACCACTATGATGGTAAGCAGTAATGAGATCAGAGGTCACCAGCATTGTTGGCATTAGCTGAGATGTTAGTGTAACAACATTGTTAATATGTGCTATACCTTTCTATTGGCCATACAGTATGTTGCAACTTCAGTAAATAAAAAGCCAATATGAAGCATAGAAAAGAGTCAATGACAAACTAGCTTCTCACACAGTGACACTGTTGTTATCTAAAGTATCTGAAGCACAGTGCTGTTTTGTCTGTTATCTGTGGGTTTCTTATTTCCACACCATACCTGAAAGTACAATGAAGTCCTTTATATTTCTGCAGATGTGAGGACACCGAAGAGAGTAAAGCTCAAGTTTATAGCCCCTAGGGTAATCTTAAAATGTTTTATGTGTTCTGTTCTAACTACTGTATCACATGTTACCTTGTTTGCATCACCTGATTCATTCACTTAGAGAATATATAGAAATCAAATTTATTTTAAAAAAAGAATATACATTTTTTTGGCTATACTACTGTGTTTTTAAGACAAATCTTTGGTTTTAGAAATATTTAGTAGTAGTATACTTGTTTCCATAGTTGATCTCATGTTACGTGATTTGGCTTGTTAAGCATATACAGTATTGTGTGTGTGTGTGTGTGTGTGTGTGTGGGTGAGTGGTACAGTAGTAGATAATCTGTTGGTGCAAACAAGGTAACAGGGTTTGGAAGCACACACTTTCTAAAAGGCTCTCCTCATCTCACACACACCCTGTTGGGTTCTAACCTTTGACCCTGCTTGTAGCTACCCTTCCAGCTTTTCCCAGAGTCCTTGTTCAAATAATGCACAATACATCTTTATATCCACATTTCTTTGCAGCCATCACTGATATAAATTTAATAAGACCAGAAGCTGTAGTTTCCTTCTTATCATCTCCCATATTTTCTTATCATCTTACCATCCTACAGTAATATCAGTGATAATGTCAAAGATTTAAGGATGTATTTTCAGAAGTATTTGAAACATGACTGAACTATAATGGTGTGTAACATTAAAATCATCCCCTCTCACAATCCTGGCATTAACAGCCATTTTAACGCGACCAGTACCAGACAAAGACCTGACCATATCAAATATCTTCTCTTTTTCTTTAAACACAATGTTTTTTATTGAGCCAAAAACTAATGTACAGATGTAAAATAGACAAATCGGTGCTCATTTTTGTAGAAAGTGAAAATAAGATTACAATCATTAATCTGTAGACATTGGTACACAAATAAAAGGCTTCTCTTTTGATCTACTCAGGATTTGGCCAATGTTGTCTTTTTATGGTTTGGCAGGTTGTAAGAACACATGCTTGTCCATTGTGGTTTTACTCTGCCATGGAATTGACACTAATTGATGATTTTAGGGGATTTTCATTAAAGTCCTTCATTCACAGTAATTTATGAATTAGAATGTAGCTTTCAAAGAGCTCAGGAGTTTGTAGGCACAGCAGATTTATATAGGCTTGCTCCTCTTCTTTCTTCTACCTGTCCTCATTTCTGTTCAAATAATAAGGTGGGTGCACAATTTTGCTTTTATGTTCACTATACTTTACTGCTTATTAAGATGAGCTGAAAGATGTGAATAGCCAATCTAAGATTTTAAAGATGTTAGAATAGATTCTTTTTTAGTCCTCTCTTTGTATTTACATTGGTAGAAGGTGCTGACCAACTCCCCACAAGTTTTTCAACAACTGATCAGTATGGCTAGCTATTGGCTGTTTTATGCTGACTAGTGTAGTTTGGTGTCAACAGACGTCTGCTGCTGCTACACCTTGTTGTTGCTTCTGGACATCTCCGATGCAGAAATGACCTCCAGCACCTCCATAAATGTCATGTATTTAGACCAGGGGTGGGCAATTCATTTTCCCAATTGGCCACATGAGAAACAGGCACTATTACCTTTATAACATGCTTTATAACATGTCATTTGTAGTCTAACTACAGTTACAGTTACCAGTCCCTCCAGGATTTTGCGGACTTTTTTTGAGATTGTTGCGGCCCAAAATGCCTCATGTTGTCGGAGTATTTGTAAAAAAATTGCAATAAAAGTTGCAATGTTTTTTGTATGTTTGCTGCAGCAACATTCCTCGCAAAAGTCGGGATTTATAAAGACTTTTGTTGCTTAAAAATGTGCCCAGTTTTCCGCTTCTTTTTGACCATGCATGTGATGGTGCGTAACGCTCCCAAGGCTTTGTAGACTGCGTTTTAGTGACCTCCGATGGATAAAGTACTTTGCAGAGCGTACAGCCTGCATCCAGAACACCTTAACCCTTCTGTGGTGTTCATAGTTTTGTTACGCAGTTGTGTAATGTTCCCTGCGGGTCTGGTGGACCCACCACATTATTAGGCTTTTAAATCAATACAGTCAAAACAATTTCTGTAAAAATACTTCTATTTTTACATAACTATATAATAGATGTTTACTTTAGCTCAATTACCAATGATATCATTTATGGTTCATATTTGCCACTTACCCCTGTGAGATCACATTTATGATGAGATGATCACTTTTGTTTTTTGTGAGAAAAAATAGAAACGAGATTTTTGATCAGTATTGGTGCTTATTTCTTAGAACTTAATCAGAACAGGTAAAAGTGCTTGAAATTTAACAATTTTGTAACTTTGTGTCGGAATAATAGCATAATAGCAGGTGCAGAAAGACAACAATTTTTTTAGCAAGCATTGAAAACAGGTCCCACAGACCAGACTACCACACAAGGGTTAATTATTTACCCTGATGAAGCCACTATGACTGTACACGGGCCAGTGGACTGTTCCAGTGGCCTGTTTATTGCAACCAATCAACAGCATGGCAGAGTTGGCATGGCTCGAAGATTTATCAAGAGCACCTCAATCTCACAATCACTGAATTGTGTTTTTTCCCATCCTTTACAAGGCTGGAATATTCATTGATTGATTGATATGGACCTTATTAGGACAAATATGGGACGGCCTTGGGAGGAGCGTTTAGCTTGTGCACGACCATATAAGGTAGCGCACGTCCGTATTTATAACGAGAAGATTCTGTACAGGTGTGCGCCACATGGTGTTCAGAATGTTGTTTTTGCGTAATAAATTCAGACTTTTTGGCGCACAAAATCTTTCAGAATAGAATCTACACAGAATTTTATAAATGAGGCCCCAAGACTGATTTAGACCATCAGTTTCAAAAAAGAAAAATGAAAACAATTGTGTAAGCATAAACTATTCTGCATTTTAAATGCATAATAAGCATATTTTGCAGTCCCATTCCTTTACTAGTAGTATAGTCTGTTACCAAGATAGTTTGGTTGAAAAGCTCATTCATTCCTATTGCTTAAGACAATGCATTGCCTGGGTGACCACAAATGGAATATGAAGTCACCATGCGATATTGAGCCAAATTCAGCCATCAATCATAAGTCCGTACTTAAACAACATCATGATCCCTGGATGGAACAGGTGGCCACGATATCAAATACAACATATCATATCACACTCACTCATGATTGGGCTCATCCTCTCCTGAGATTATGCAATCAAATTCATCCTCACTATTTCCATCCGTTTCCAACAGTTGATTGCCCTCGGCTGTGACAAAGATGATCAAGATCATGCACACCATTATTTCTCTCTCTCTCTCTCCCTCCCTCCCTCCCTCTCTGTCTCTCTCTGCCTCTGAAATTGTTTCTCCTCACCTACTGGAGCATTTCACATGTAGCATAGGCCCCCCTAACTGCAGTGTTACTCCATCACTTATCCCATCCACTGTGTGCCCCATTTGAACCACTTCAAAAACCACACATGCTGCTGTATTTTGTCTCTCTTGTATCCACCTCGTTCACATGCTGTGTATCATAGCTTTGGGTGGTTTAGAAACCTGTGGTTTTCATTTAATTTTATTTGTGCTCTTTGGTTTTCTGTTCTTCACTGTTCATGTAATTTGCATAACTTTGTTTTGTTTTTCAGTGATTGTGTTGAGGATGGCCATGGTCCCTGACTGTCTTGCTTATTGGACACTGTAGGTTTTTTAAACCACGCTAAAACAGAACAAAATATGTTTATACAATTTATATTTGCGATTTGTATCTCTTGATTAGAAAACACATAAACACAACCCTTATATACAGCACATTCAAATGTAAATGACTACTTGAACTAAAACATTTGTATGTTTGCCAACAAGAACAGTAGTTGTTTTAGTACATCATTTCAGAATAAATACAAAAGCAATCACAAAAGTCAAGGGACATGTGCCCGCCTTTTATTTATTTGTTTGTTTTTCTTTTGTTTGTGCAGTGTTTGATATGTGACTAGTGTGCTCATTTCTCTCTCATGTAGCCCACTGGTCAGACCTTCCAGGTCTGAAGACACCTCTGCTGTCTTTGTCATGCTTATGCATCAATAACACACATTCACACATACATACATGTACTCACAGCAACACATACAGCCACTTGCACACACCTGTACACAGAAAGGCGTGTCAAAGACAGCAGAGGTGGCTGAAGCGGATTATGAGTCTGGTTGGCAGGCTGCGTATCATGGAGTGATGCTAACATTCTCTCCCATTGCTCTCTCTCTGCTCACCTTGCATGCTCCGCCCTGCTGCTCTGATCTGATTGGTCTAGAACTGACTGTGCGCCCAGGAGGGCAGGACGACTGTGTAAGTGCGCATGGAGCTCATCTCATATCCGTCGGCTCCCTGTAGTCTGATCAATTTTGATTCTGATTTTTCCAGCTTGGTGCTGCCTTGTTCCATTACACTCTTTAGTCCACATCAAAGTTTGTAAAACATGTAGTAGAAGAGAAACATGTGCCACACTTGTACATTAGACACTCACTAACATGCATGAATAACACAGACACCATTGCACCAACGCTTACTACATTTAGGCCTCCTCTTTTTTGCTTCTCCCTGCTTGCACCAAGCTAGACAAAACTTTCATGTTAGACTTAACCCAATCCATCCCTCTTCTCTTTTCTTACCATCTGTTCCTCCATTAGATCAGTAGCGTACTAATCAGCCACCTTCAGACTTATTTTCACAAAATGATTATTATTTTCAAAACAGAAAAAAAGGTTGGGTGTAAAAAGGTAGATAAACCAGCATGTATTGTTTTTTTGGAATATACTGAGGTGCCTGTTGTTGCAGTGTCAGATTCTTACTGCTTAGAAATTATTGCCAGATTGTGTACAATTCTAATACTTCAGATGGTAAGATTGGGTTTGTTGGTCACTGAGATTTCTGAAAGGAGTAAATAAGTATGAAAGATGAAAAGAAGATAAGCTTTGGAAAACGATGTTGCTTTGTGTACCTTCATTTGGCCTTTAACAGACATAATAAATGTTTTCTTTATACACTATAATTCTTTTAAGTGTGTGTGTGTTTGTGTGTGTGTGCGTGCGTGCATGCGTGCGTGCGTGCGTGCGTGCTTGCGTGCGTGCGTGCATGTCCATATGCGTGTTTGTACTATAAAATATGAACTCAGTACTTTCAGGTTATGCAATCTGTAGTTGTAATGTAAAACACCAAATCTGTTTGATACTGTAATCTAATTGTAAGCCTTTTGCTGTTTGTTGGTCACAGTAATCCTTATAGGGAAGAATATCATATCCCTTAACAGGAAGTGACTTTTAATTAAAGTCATGAGAGGAAAAAGACTTTCAGCGATAGTCAGATGGACTGAGTGTAGGATGGGTGTCAGTAAAAACAGTGCCGTCTTATCTTGCATAGTTAATGTATTACTTAAATAAGGATGCAAGTCTTATGTGACATATTTATGATTAAGTAGTAAAAAGATTTTTATCCAAAGCTGTGAATAATCTCAGAAACTCATAACCAATGAGTGCAGTTTGCTGCTTTATTATTGATGTGATGTGAGACTAGCTTTGTCTGTCATTAACCTCAAGCCTACACTAACTTAAATTTAGAAGAACATGTAGTGGTTAATAATACACATAACCCAAAGCTTGGTCTCCTTTTCTTCGTCTTTATTTTGACTTTGTTCACCTTCACCTGTTAATATTCCTGAAACCCTCTCTGTGTCTGTCTCCACCAGACTTTTCAGCAGCCTAGGGGAGCTCCACACCATTTCTCAGAGGAGTTATGGCACCACATACACCATTCGCCCTGGCAGCCGTTACCCCGTCACCCGACGCACCCTAAGCCCAGGTTCAGGCTCACCTGATCGGGGCGACCCTCTTGGAAGATTTTCAAGCTTTGGCCTACCGACTTCACCGACTACACCGCCACAAACCATCCTCAAATCCTCAAGTCTCAGCCTACCCCAGGAGCCTAAAGAGGTTCGCTTTGTAATGAGGAGCTCCAGCGCCCGTTCCCGCTCTCGCTCCCCATCCCCATCACCTTCCCATTCCCCTGGCCTGGGGTCACCACTTTTAGCTCTCCGACCCTTCCACCAGAAACCCCTCCACCTCTGGAATAAGTACGACGTTGGCGACTGGCTGGAGAGCATCAATCTGGGGGAGCACAGAGCAGGGTTTCAGGAGCATGAGATCGAAGGCTCTCACCTCCCAGCTCTAACCAAGGAGGACTTTGCAGAGCTAGGAGTGACACGAGTCGGACACCGCATGAACATTGAACGAGCACTAAAAATGCTGCTAGAGAGCTGACCCCTGCCCTAAAACACAGCAACAGAAGGAGAGAAAGACGAAGATAGAGCAGGCAATATATAAAGTTGATAAAATAGAAAACATAGGGGCCACTCCTCTTTTACTCTGGCTGCTTTTATGTTCTGCATCACAAATGTTTTGTGTACTTTAGCAACACTTAATGTTCCCATTCTGCATCAATACCTTGCACTGCACTGAAGAGGTGGAGTCAAATTATTTGCCCCCTGTCCTCGGCCCCCCCCTCCTTGCCTGCAGCCAATTAGATCAGACCTCAAAATGGGCTCTGGTCTTTCTTTGCCGAAGAGAACAGCATGAGCTCCAATTAAAACATTTGATTTGTGAAAAGCTTCAGTTGTTCCCTTACTAACACCCACACGTTCTCTCACTATTCCCTCCTCTCCTCTCTACCTCTATCCCTCCATCTTTTAGGCCTCTGAAAGCCTTTTGCAGTTTGAGTAAAGGAGGAGGAGGAAGAATTTTTGTTCCAAACAGAAAGCTCAGTTGCCTTTCAAAATATTTATACAGAGATCAACAATGATGAACACAGGACTATGGACAAATGTGTGTCCCCTCTATACCTGCTGTTGTTTTTAAACCGAAGACTTTCGAGCCCAGAAGTGGCGCTCCACCAAGAAAACCACGGGAGAAAACCAATACGCCTTGGTACCCAGACTGTGCTATCTATTATATTTGGAGAATGTTTAACCAACACTCGTGGCTTTTTTCATAATCAATTTTTTTGGTTTTCCAAAGGGAATATTATATATAGGTATTATAAAATATGATATATATGTATCAAAATATAGCTTTCAGAAGAAAAGACAATATTGCAAAGAGGAAATGTAATAAATTAATCTGCGCCTGTTTTTGGTTTTTAGTATAGAAGGCAGAGAAAAATCTTTAAATTTATTTCACCAATAGTCTACTCATTTCTACCAATTATATACATATATATATATATATAAATATATATTTGAAATAAAAATCAAAAAGTACATAGATATGGAAATGAACTTTTTGTCATAGGTATACAACTTTCCTTATGGTCACCCTTTCTTGAACCGTAGCATGACGAGTTGCATCATGTCTTAGACAGAGAGTTTGATGTTTGTTTTTATTTTCTTACGGTCTTCCTTCATACTAAAGGGCATCCCGTAATGTGAGGCTGAGACCCCAGCTGACACCCATCCCTACTGCCTCAGCTACAGATCTGACTGACGTGGTTCTGACCCTATTTTATCCACATACATACAACATACAGTTACAGTAGGACCACCTAATGAGACAGCTAATTGGTAAAAGGCGCTCTTCATCTTTTGCCTATTTATCACTCAGGGATGGAAGTTTGGGGCAATATCATGGAGAGGTTGTTAGCTGTTGTTTTATGACTATCTATTTAAATTCTCATGTGTGATGACATTTTAACGCCACCACAGTCAGAAAATTTTATGCTAGTAAAATCTCCATCCCTGTGACCCCTGATGAAGCTTGTCAGCCCAGCACAAGGTCTGGTATAGTGGAAGAAGGAAACACAGGGATGTTTCTCATCACCAGTAGAGAGGAAAGGATCATGAAAGATAGCAGAAATGTCTTTCAGATTTGACTTTCACTGCAGAAAGAAATAAAGTGAGTGAACCTGGCCAAATCAAGCTTAACTTTAGAAATAAAGCAAATGTTTGTTTTTCTTACTTTTTCCTGGAGTAAAGCCAGCAAAAACATGTCATACTTGGTTTTAAATTAGCAAGACAAACAGTCTGTGCCCTTCTGAAATGCCACTGCGTCTGTGATCTATCAGGCTGTGGGGATGGGAACGCCTGTAAGGTCTTAAAGAAAATTCAGTTTTTTACAACCTGGCAGTGTCTTGCATCTTCACTGCTTCCCTCTATCTCTACGACTTACTTAGTGAGTAAAATATTATCATAAAGGGTGGCAGTGGGAACTCTACAAATAAGACCCTGGTTGTAAAAAACAACAAATGACTTTTCTTTTAACAATGCAAAATCTGCAATTGTACTCATGAGTAGCTTCTGCTGGCAGTGAGAAACAGTGAGTTTTATTTACGCAACAAAAAGCATTTTATCCATAGCTTTTCTCTAACAGACGGCCAGGTAATCTTTATTACTGCTAAAAACAGCCGTACATCAGCAGCATCCAGTGAGTTCGCCATGGCAGTTTCACTTAGCGAGAAGATGTGTGCATCCTTTTTCTTTCCTGTCTTTTTTATTATATGCTAGCAGTTTGTAAAACGGAGTGGTGAAAATAACATTGTATCTGGGTTGTAGGACTAGCACTCACTGCCTCACTGTGACCTCACTGATTATTTTACTTCTGACTCCAGTGTTACAGTACGTCCTCAGACTTATATGGACTTCTTGTGTTAATTGTTATTTTGTCTTTTTTTCTTCTTCTTCTTTTCTTCGTTGATTTGTTACCCTTGGAAACTGGGGGGTAGATTTTGTAGCGTGTGGAACATGAAACTTAAATCTTTCACTTATTAGAATTTTAGAGTGACAGAAAAAAGACAGAAAAAAACGTAATATCCTGTCCATTCTAAACCTACTTACACTTGTAAAAATGATCAAACTACAAAAAAGTTACTTTTCTTTTTTAAATCACAAGCAATGTATATATGATAGATTTCATATAATTTTTTGAAAAACAAAAAGTATATAGATCTATATATGAATGTTTGGCATATATGCATAGTTAACCACCTGTGGAAAAGGTGAGCAGATTTTATTCTTTCTATGTACTCTTGAACTTTTGAACTCTGAACTATGAACTAGGATTTGCACAAAACAAGGTGACAAGGTGCTAATATAAAAGCCACCCATCGTCCAAGCGCATGTGTGCATCTGGATTCCCCGATTCCTTCTGTGTGGTCGTTCCTCGTTACCGTGCGTGTGTGTGTGTGTGTGTGTGTGTGTGTGTGTGTGTGTGTGTGTGTGTGTGTGTGTGTGTGCGCGGAAATGCTTGTTTGTTTCCATTTTTTGTGTTTGTTTGAGAGACAAAACAAGACATTTGACAGTGAGGGAGTGTATGGTTGTTGTTAGGGTTAACATCTTTGTAGTAGTCCACTATAGCCTTACTGTATTACTATCAGAGATTCTCGGCAGTGGCTGTTTCACACACACACACAATGTATACACAGACAAACAGAAAAATGTAACATCATTGTTCTGCATTCTTGTTTTGTACTGAGTGACATCTTCAAAAAGTGGACTGCTCTGTTCCAAGGGAGAGACAGATAGACAGATTACCACAGGGTTTAAACAAAACCCTTGACACATTTTATATTGCAAGACAACTATAACTCACCTTGTAACTGTGTAGGTACGGTTTATGCACTGTCACCGTTTTGTACACCTATTCCCAGATGGCATTTGCGCTCCTTACCCTCCATTCTGTCTGGCAGCACTCCTTTTTCCTTTTTCAGACCTTCAGTTTCTGAGTTTTGGATATGCTATATGAGGTGATCCAGTGAGGAACAAACAACACAAAGGAAAAATGTGCCAAAAAATAACTTAACTTTCAACTGTATATTTGTCTTTGCTTTAGGACTATCTTAGTTACAGCATTCTTGAGCTGTTAGATTCAATAATATGGTGCCATCTCCTGGAAATCTTGAGAACTACAGACATTTGTTAGATCCGTCTGTATTTCCTACAGGTGGAAATACAGTCAGTTATTATTTTGTAAAGAAGCAGGCTATTGTTTATATTAATACACACACACACACACACATATATATACATAATAGCCTGTGTATATCTACCTGTGAGCTTTGCATTAACATTTCTCTTTCAATTTTGAGACAAAGTATCACAATTGCTTGATTTTACTGTGATGGTTATTAACCAGATGGCTTGTTGTTCCAATATAAACACAAACACTTGAGAGGTAAGTGAGAACAGTCTGGACTCACACAGCCTGGCCTGGTTAGAAGAAACAATGCTGTAGTGAATACCTGGTCTGATGGTTGTGTAAGTTTTCAACAAATACAGATGCAAAATGCAACGTGTAACAAACTTACACATCATTATGTCAAAAAATTCAGTGAAGGATATCTTTGTCTTATTTTCTAATCAACAAAGCACAATCTAAATATTGTGGGGGGAGCAGTGTAACCTTTTAAAAAACCCACTGGGGTCCGGCCATCCACTGGAACCAGTGATCTTATCATCAAAGGGTTTTTTTCTTTCATTGTTGGTTTTCTCCTTGTTTGCACTGTGAAGTTTAGAATGGTGGATGTATCACTGCAACACCTCAGCCTTGTCTCACAGGTGAACTTCCCCTTTCTCAGCATCCAATGACCAGGCAAATCATCTACAGACTTTACCCTTATAGCATTAGAAATCCCCCTCCCTTTTAATACATGAAAGCCTGAGTCAGAATAAAAAAACTAGAAGCTACCTAGTATTCCTCATGCAAACAGAGTAAAGGGAGATAGTGAAGGTTGAGGCAAGATCTGAGATGTTGCCCAGGATATCTCCACCACAGAGATATATGTTTGTTATATTATGTAATAAATTTATAATTAAAACATGAACTGCATCAAAGTCTTGTTCCTGCTAATTAAGTTTCTCAGTAGTAAAATTATATTCCAGTGTGATTTATTTTTGAGGAAATGCCACACAAAACAGTCAAATATAAATACAATATATATATACACACACACACATGATTTCTGTGTACATTATCGTATAGAAATAATTTCATGGTGTGTTAAATTGAGCGTCACATTCTGCCGGAAAACTGGTTTTATGTTCTTCATGATAACATTCCTGCTAATATGAATGAATGAATGTACACACAGCCAACTTGAATCCATCACAAAGCACACAGCTGGCTGAGCATTTCACAAGCCCGGGACCTTCACAAGAGTTCAATACAGCTGATGTCTACTCACGTACGGCTAATAATACAACACATAGTTGACTACTTAGTGCTCTTGTGCCTACTGCTGGATAACAGCAAGTCAGAAAGAGACATGATAAAAATTTGGTTACATGGTACATTAAATTTTCATTTAGAAAGGGTGATGAAAACTCACTTTACATTATGAAATTAATGCAACAAAAGCAGCTAACAGAAGCTGGCTCTGCACACAATACTACACAAATACATCGAGAACAGCAGCAAATACGGTTCATCACACGTTCTTTGCTCTGTGTGAGTTAGTTTCCAATGCCTCACATTCTTATTACAAAATAAAAGACATTCAGTCACATTGTAGGATTTTCTATTATTATTATAGTATATATTGTTGATAAGTATGGTAGCAAGGCTAACAGCGGCTAAATGAACCTGGTAAACAACACAATTCCTAATTATTCAATCATGTTTATTTCACTACCAATGTCACTGGAGGGATGGAGGGCAGTGACTTCAAACCTGACTGAAAGACTGTCTGCCGACCTCCAGTGAGAGACTTAAAAACCACTGGTATAAATGCAGACCACCAAAAGTACAAAAGGTGTGTTGAGCATCAACCGCAGAGGAGGATAACCTATCCATGAGATGACCAGAGGTTTTGGAGGATCTGTAAACATCTTTCAGACCAACTCGGGACTTCCTGCTTTCAATCCATCGTCATCTGAAATATTTTCCTTCTTCTCCAGGTCAAAGTTCTATAAAAGAAGTGAAACAAATGACATCAATACAAACATGTTTTCAGTCAAAAAACTGACAGATAATTTCAGCAGGACAGAACAGAAGACTAAATCAGTACATGCCTTTTCCACATGAACTAAAAAGTCATTAAAAAATGTAATTGTGCTGAGATCATGAATAGTTTTCAGTAAACAGAGAAATTCCTATTAAACAAAATAACAATGCCATATTATAAACCAATCATGGGGTTTCTTATGGCAGCTTCAAAGATGAGCACAGCAGTGATCAGACTGTTCTGGACATTCAGATAGGTGTACCTCTAATTCTTGCATCACTTCGTCCATGAAGTCGCTGGGGTTTTGCTTGTAGTCCAGTGCTCTCTTGATCGTCTCTCTGAACATCTGTTGTGGCAATTACAGTCACAACTATCACACACAGGCCTGTTCAAGTGGTCTGGGCAATTTATGAGATTATACTGAATTATACAATGAATTCATTTGATACTTTGGTTTATAAAAAGTCTCACTGTAACCTCACACATACATTTGACTGTAAAATTAGCTATGAGTTTGAAATGCGTGAACAAATAAACTTGGGGATCACTGCGGAGAATAAGCACCAGTTCAAACCTTAACAACATTAGTCCCATCAGCCGCTGATACAAAGTAAAATGGCAGTCCTTGCTTCTTTCCAAAGCTAAAGCTTCTTTGTGTCACCTTCAAATCAGCTGCAAATACAAAAAACAAGCATTTTCATGTCTATAATTCTAAAGTCACCTTTGTTAGACAATTAAAGAATACAGCAAATATACGATATGTGCAAACTAAAAAAACAACAACGTATCTTTAATATAATGTAACATTAACATTGAATCCAAATATAGGAGCTCATTGTTATGTGCTGTGTCCGAACCAGACTCACCATCAATTTTGTTGGCCACCACACAACAGGGTATCTCTGGTCTATACTCTCTCAGCTCCTTATACCAGCTGGCCAGATTCTTATACGTGATCTTCCTTTGAACATCAAAAACCTAAGCGGAAGAAGAAAGATTTTTAAAGGGGTGCAGCAGTATTTGCAGACAATGACAGTGTGGCAACTCCCTAGTGTGGCAACTGGTGCATTCTAACTGTCATCTAACAAGTCCTTGTTGACTTCTTAATGAAAGAATGGCCATGTGCATTCTAAACCCCAAAACAGGACTACATTTTTCGTGAGCTAAACCACCCTTCAAAACCAAATGATCGAGTATTGTACACTTCAGAGGGTATATTAACCAGACTACAATTTGATACTTTATAATTACCTCTCCGCAATGCACAAATGAGGACCAAATAATACATGAAGCAATATTGTGGCTCATTTTATGGAAACTGTTGTTTAAGTAATCAATCTGAAATAATGTATTACTTACTTTTATGAAAACCTTTTATAAACACTTGTTATTCTACCTCCCTGCTGGGCACTGGCGGGGAGTGAGAAAGGGCAAGCTAGATGATTACAGAAAGGCACCTGTCTTGAAACCAAGAGTGTGTTTTACCATGATGCACGCATGTGCTTTGTGGTAGTATGAGGGATGCATGCTCTGAAATCTCTCCTGACCAGCAGTGTCCCAGAAATCTGTGAATCAAAAACAAAAACCAGCCCTGCTGATTGAAACTGTACAGATGACTTGCAACTGGGTACACTTCTTTCCTGTGGTCACTGAGAGCAGAACAAAAGCCATTGCACAATAAATACCTATCGCTACTGTCTTGTTTCCAACAGTGGCTGTGTGTTTGTAGAGAGTCAAAGCATAGGTGGACAACTGCTGGGGACGACTGCAGAAAGAGTTAAGAATCATAACCTCTCAGGACAATTGGTCAGCTTTGATGGAGGCAATGCAACTTGACCTTCAACAGCATGTCCATGTGCACACAATGGCTGTAATAGCTATGGAAGGAAAGTGTAACATGACTTACACTGACTGCTGTTTTATCTGAAATTTCTAAAGCTGCAAAAGGATACTATTCATCCATGAGAAACCTCTCCATCAGCCTATGAGAGAAGGAGAGAGAGAGAGAGAAAATATGTTTTTATTATATTCTTCATAATATAATACTTTCTCCTACAATGCAAAACATTCAATAAAACAAGAAACATTTATTTTAACAAGTTCAACTGTCTAATCTCGGATTTCAAAGAGCTGAATGACCTTTCAATTCCTTTCTTTCATTTAAAATACTCCTGGCAGAAGGAGAGGCAGCATATAAAATAATAATAAAATAAAGTATTCTGATATCTTGCTGCACGCACGCACACACACACACACACACACACAATATACTTTTACATAATTAATATAAATCAATTTTAATGTTGTGTTAATGTTCATATTACTGTTACAGTAATGCATATACTGTGCGACTATTTGGACACATTTTATTTTGATGCTTTGTCAACATGGTTATTGAAACTAATGCCACTAAAGCCCTTTGGAATTGATAATAAATTGGCAAAGAAATAATTACAAAAACGTCATGTTAGATAGGACAACAGTAATCTACTGCGGAAAGTTATAAATATTATAAAACACAAAACAGCTAGCTACATTACAAGGAGCCTTAGCGTTAACTGTTAGAGCAGCTAGCTAATACTCACTTAGATTTACCAACTGCGCTGTCTCCCAAACAGATGATCTTCACCTGCTCGTCTGAATCGTACTTCTTTTGGTCCAGTTCAGGGATGCTGCCAACGTCGCCAGCCATTTTACTATCGTTTTGAACTTTCTATCACTTTGACTGGAATTATTGTATTAACGCTAGTCGACGCTTTCCTAGCTACATTGATAAACACCTGAATAAATGACTTAAGCTCCTGCAGGCGCTGGCATTCGAAGGGTAGCTATGGACGGGAGTGAGTGTTAGCTAGCTTTCCATTGGTCAACGTTAGCTGAGGTTAACATCGTGTGGTTCGGCTTGATATCGCTCACTCTTACGTCGGTCCACACATCACCACAACTGACGCTAGGTAAAGCTCAGAATAGTACAGATTACATTTGTCTTTTCGAAGTCTCTTAAGAGTCCTGTATCGTTATCGTAAGCTACCTTCACAATGCAACACGGGAAGGAGAGACAACGACTGCTAACAGTCTGCTAGCGCCGTTGAAGTAACGTTAGAGGTGATAGCATTTGTTTGGTACTTATCCAAATGTCGTTGGCTGGCTTGTATGTTATGTTTGTCTATCACACATAAAGGTCTGTTGGTTCTCTACACTAATCTAACGCTACCTAGGTTATCAGATCAAAAGTTTGTAGATGCTCCATGGTTTCTCTGTTTTCGTTTCTATGCAACGAGGACGCCTGAAGGACCACGGTTCGTCATGGTCCTAGCTGTGGTGTCCTTACAGATGCCTGTCAAGAAGGCTCCTCCCCATGGATAGTTAGATGTAGTATAATTCTCCCGTCTTTTTAAGGAATTCTTTAGGAATAGGCCTACTTCAAAGTATTTACAGTAAAACTGTTTTCTAACCATTTGCCTTAAATGATGGGATTGCAGTTAACTCTGCTCTGCAGGCCCAAATCGTTAACTAAGTAGGCCTAACCTATAAAAAAAAACAATTTAATTCTGCAGCCAGATTAAAAAGCGACCCTGCCTATCTCTACCACCTGTTACCCTCAGAGAAGCCCATTCGGTGACTTTAGACTTCTTGTCACACCAAGCTACTTTAAAATAGAGACAGAGGAATAGAGAAGCATTCTTTCCATATGTTATTTATCCCAATTATTATATCCACAATAAAAATAACTGAAATGGTTGTAATTAAGATTTTGTTGACATTAATGAACATAATAAAGATTTAAATGTCAAAGTGTTTTCAAAATTGGGTGTGCACTAGGAAACTTGTTTTGTTCAGTGCACCAAAGTTGTAGTGGGATTTAGTAATACAACTTGATTTTAAAATCAACTTTTTTTGATAAAATAGTTTCATGCTCACTGTTTCATTGCTGTTTTATTTGCCAGCTCAATAGACCTCTCTTGACAAACAGGTGTATCTAACAGCATTACTATTTGCTTTATTCCACTGAATGTACCAGAGCCTTGCTGTACCGTGCAGACTGGCACCCTGACATGGGGCACCTAAATGGAATGGAGCCCTCTGTTATGTTATTGTTAATATGTGCTTTTGCTGTCATGGCATGTCCAATTACTGTCTAATTGATACTGCAGAAGGTACTGACTGAAAAGGTTACTTAACCAATCAAAATACTAAACCAACAACTAATACCTTGAAAATAAAACTGGTGTACTTTTTTTAATCGTGTTGCATTAATACAACTGCCAGACATGCCACTAATTTTTTTAATTCGGTATAATTTACTGATTTACTGACAGTGATCATAATATTCCTGACAAAGTGCCAATTACTAATAGAGTATGGCCTATAACTGTGGCAATACAATCTGATCTAAATAATCCTGAGCAGTTTGCTTTTTGTGCTTTATTGTGCTCTTTGTGCTTTATGCTGTGGGAATTCCCAGTTAAAACAAGCGGGCATATGTGACATTATTCAGGCACATCTACAATGAGGGGTGAGATGTATTCCGAGTGACGCAGTCCAAACGAGAAGCTTGGAGCTTTTGCTCTTGTGAAGGTCACCTAGAGAGAGAAAATGTCAATACAGGAAAAAAAAAAAGCTAAATATTTTGGGCTTTAGTAGGGCTTTTGGGGTTTCTTACATGCTCAGGATAGTATTCTCCAGGCCCTGGCTTCTTTGTGGTTTCACCAGGTGGGAAGTTGCGGCCTGTCATGCTGAACCGGGGAGATTTTTGGCTGTAAGTACAAGGATCGACAAATTTGTAGGCAGCAGGGCCAGGACTCTGGAAGGGAAACAACAATGTAGAAAACAAGTAAATCACAAGATTTCTAGGTTGTTGGTTTTTTAAGGAAATATTTTGTTTATGACATTCACATGTACCTTCTTTAGGTCCTCATTGAAGCTTCCAGTTTTGCTGCGGCCACAGAATGAGAAGGTGGGAGCTGCAGATGTGGCCACAGTTTTGTGCCCCAGCACTGGGGGCAGAGAGTAGGAGGCTGGACCTGCAGTATGAGCAACAAGTTTATATTCTATTTGTTGTAAAAACTTTGTAACCCACAGTTCAAAAAAGATGACAGCAAACACAATACATTACCTGGTGTAGTGATAATGCTGAGGTCTTTGGTCCTCCCAGACAGAGAATAAGCGGGAGCAGACAGGAAGACGGACTTCCCTGAATGCTCTGGTGAGTATTTACCTTGAACACCAAAGAAAGTTATAGAAAGACACTATTGACAAGTAAACTTAAATGATCATAGTGTACATCACGACAAAAGTGGCGTATTGTTTTGACAAAATCTTTTTAGATGTGTAAGGGGTTTGCTGACCTGGTCCAGGGGTCTGGAACAGTTGTGGCTCCCTTGGACGGCCGTAGAGAGAAAATGCAGAAGCGCCGTCTCGGCCCACTCTGGTGATGTTGGAGGGGATTAAATAGCTTGGTCCAGGAGAGCTCTCAGACTTGTGAGTATGACGTGCCCCAAAGCTGAACATTGGTGCTTTGTATTTAGTATGGTCATGTTTAGTAGTACCTTTATGGAAGAAAACAAGGACAGATAATGTCAGTCAGTTATAATAATGATAATAATTGTGTTGGATGTGGAAAAAAAGGCTTAATGGCCATTTTGGCTATACCTGTGAGTCCAGGCAGTGCATACTTGGGCCCTGGACTACCATAGAGGGCAGCAATGGGCCCTCTTGGCTTGTGCGGCCTCCAGGTCCCAACCCAAGCTTCGTCTTTTGACATCACCCTGTGAGAAAAATAGATTGTGGCCAGAAGCATATTGATAAAGTAACTTTTAAGTTATGAAGAAAAATAATGAGAACAGGAGTACTTCTTGTTGTCCCTTACACTCACTTGGAAGGGACAACATTAAAAAAATGTCCTTATCAGAGTGTCTTGATGCACATACTCTTTAAATTGAAATTTAGCTAGCAGGTCTGTTGCTTGAGGTTCTTTAGAGTCAATTCTAAACTTGAGAAATATTTCTTAGGATTCTGTGCTCCAAATTCCTGAGACTTTTTACAACAAGCTCTTAAAAAGGGTGGGTATTGTAGGAAAGACTTTGCTGGAAGTGCACCATTTAAACATTCTGCAACATTGTAAACTGCTCCGCGATGTCACCAGGGACAGCAGTATTACCAGCCAATTCAATCAGTAGTTTTTGGATAACAATAATAATCAGCATATTGTGCTATTTGAGCTTGATGTGGAAAATACATTGGTGGTGGAAACAATCACCAATGCTTCATAGACATGCAATACTCAAACCAATATTTCACAAAAATAGGAAAACACTCTTCCTCAATCTGGTTTATGTGATTGTTTTTGAATTCCATTGTCTAACAGATTTTAGTTTAGTTTGAGTTCACTTTTACTATTACAATACATATTTAACTGACTGAAATATTTAGGGTATAAAACAATACCACATTAAACCATTGTAAGAGAAAAAAAACATATAAACAGTTTAAGTATAAATTAAGTTCAGTTATACTAATTTCTCTTTGTTCCTGGTTCCTACACTTGTAACATGTATAAAAGACTTGCTACACTAACTAACAAGTTAAATAAAGCAGCAGGCTAGTTGATCATGAATCATTTTACTGGCCAGTTTAACCTACTGGTAGCAATTTCTGTAACTAACAGATAACGTTACACAGCAGTAGTTCACTTTCACTTATTTATTTAAATATATTTTTTGGCAAACTACTAGATTATATGCTGGAATATATTGGTCATTTGAGGGCTTTAACTAATGGTAACATAGCACAAAAACCAGTGAACACATCATACACCTAGAGTAGCCTGTAACAAAACAAGATGTCTACCAAGTGCATATAAATTAGTGACTTACTTTCCGTTAAGATCCGTTTCTGACTTAAAATAAAAAGGTAAATAATTTTACCTCATAAATATGCCGATTCTGCTGCGAGTTTCAGATCCCTGGAACTCACCATGTGCACTGAACCCAGACCCAGATTGATTAATGCTTGTCGACTTCACTATGACAACGTTGCCATGGAGACAACTCTTTGACAAGCAAGTTTGAATGTGAGTGTGAACAGTGCAGGTCAAGTAAAGGAATTCCCAATATGTTATTAAAGAAAACACAGTATGCTGATGATGTAAATGATTTATTTATTAATTCATAAAAGGCTGAAACAGGCCACAGAACACACTGTGGACACACTGTTAGGTTTAGTCTGCTAGCCTAGTACTAAGGTACAGTAGCTTTTATTGTTTAAAGTAACAGTAAACAGTAAAAGTAAGAATTGTATCAGTGTCATAATTGAAATCTACTATAGCTTTAACCACTGTTTAAGCACAGTATGCAGGACTTTCCCTTTTTAATATTTATTCTAATATTGGTGTACTCACCCAACTTTATTTGTTTTTGTTCATAGTCATAGCCTATTTTTGATTTATTTTGAGTTTTTAAGGATTCATGTTCAAATATGATACGGTTGGGATCTAATGGATCACTATTCCTTGTCCACTGTAACCACACAAGATTGACTTTGTACCAGTTGCTCATGAAGGGCAATATATGCTTGAAAAGGATAGAGATGCAAACAAGAAAATATATAGGACTTCATGTGTTCCCCTTTTTACTGCTATGATTGAGTGGTTGTCAAGTATGAGCAAAAACTACACAAACACAACATTTTAGCGCCATAGAGAAAGCAAAGTTTAGGCTGGGCCAGGCTGATATCTAAGGGAAATATAGAGACAGTTGGTGTTGATTTAATTGCAATTGTGTACTTTTGGTTTATATTTTGATAAAGGGACGATGTCAGTATCAGTATCAGTAAGATCGAGGGACTCCAGAAGCCAAATCTCAGGGATACAAAAAGATTTAGGAACCTTCCTAATCTTCCTTTTTCACAGCAGACATCTTAAGCAGTCATAGTAGGGAAAGCACAGAAGCACAAAGGTGTTACCAATAATATTTATCATGGCTCTGTTCTCCTCAAGTATCCCAGAAGTGTGACAGTACCAGGATCCTGAATCTAAAGCAGCCTAATGGTCATAATATATTTTATGTATCATGTACACCTGTGTTTCCTACTGTGAAATGTCAAAATGTCTTCTGTAAGAAGGGCTTATTGGGTTGTGCCCCCTATCAGGTGCAGAGGATGAAAACCACCTTCTTTAAAAAAAAATAAAAAAATGCTGCATTAGAAATTGTTCCAATATGGACTCTGCTCTTGGTGGACTCAGCCCCTCGGGAGGTAGATTTAGTTGTGGAAGGTTTCTCTCAAACTTGACTTCAGGACCTTCATTAAAGTTGCAAGGCTTCTCATTTCCTCCTGTGGACGCTGTTGATAAAAAAAGGCTTATTATTCACCTCAAAAATACACCCACATATACTCTCACACACACACACACACACACTCACACTCACACACACACACACACACACGTTATTATATTACATATATTACATACTATAATTCCACATTTGTCTTACCCTTGTAAGTGCCTTCATCAGTTGTTGCAGCATTGCATCCTCTCTGTGTGGACACATGCTGGTCACCGAGCTCACACAGCTCAGTAGGCAATAGATAGTGTGTCTCTGTGGCTGTAATAATGTCATATTGAATAGGTTTTGAGTCTAAATGTTTCTTAAGAAGAACACTCGAGAATCAAAGAGAATGTGTCATACATGTTTTTCTTTACCTTCTTGAGCACAGTGAGAGGCTTCCTGTTGTTTGCGCCACAGCACAACTTGTCTGTATCCTCTGCACCCAGAACAGGCTCCTGGATGAGGTTGGAAGAAACAGAGATAAGACTGAGAGAAATATGTTTACCACAGAATGGATAGTGAAAACAGAAATTCTATTTTTTTTACTACACAGCACCCCAGGGCAAGTTAAGGCAAGAAAAGGCAAGGCAGCTTTATTGAACGCTGTTTCCCCGTTTAGTTCTGACCCTGGAGACACAAAGCAGTGATGTGATCCACTTTCTTGGTCTTAGTGAGGACTTGAGCAGCAGCGTTCTTAATCAGCTGCAGCTGTGTGATTGATTTTTTTAGGGAGACCTGTAAAGACACCGTTACAGTAATAAAGTGTACTGAAGATGAAAGCATGGACCAAAAGTTTTTTCCAAATCCTGTTGATGCATAAGTCTTTTAACCCTGATATATTCTTAAGGTGATAATAGGCTGACTTTGTAATTGTCTTAATGTGGCTGTTAAAATTCAGGTCAGAGTTCATGACTACACCAAGATTTCTGTCTTTGTCTGTTGTTTTTAACATTGTTGTTTGAAGCTGAGCGCAGTCTTTTAATCATTCCTCTTTTGGTCCAAAAACAACAACCTCAGTTTTTCCTTCATTTAATTTCAGAAAGTTTTGGCACATCCAGCCGTTAAAGCCGCTAACAGCAGCATTTGACACAATAGACCATACCATCCTCCGAGACCGCCTCCACAACACAGTTGGATTGTCGGGAACGGTACTGCAGTGGTTTGAGTCCTACCTCTCTGGCAGGACTGAGCATGTTATATTGGGAGAATGTGAGTCCAGGATGCTCCCCGTTACATGTGGTGTCCCGCAGGGGTCGGTTCTCGGCCCAATCTTATTCATTCTGTACATGCTACCACTTGGTTCTGTCATCAGCAGACATGGACTATTCTTCCATTGTTATGCTGATGACTTGCAACTTTATATCAAGACTGCCTCAAGCCCCTCCATAGCCATGTCACAACTCTCCACGTGTCTTGAGGAGATAAAGGCATGGATGAAAAGCAACTTCCTTCAGCTGAACCCTAGTAAAACTGAGGCATTACTTGTTGGCACCCCTCATCAGATTCGCTCCTCTCCCATTTCTCAGTTCATCTTCGACAATCAGGTCATCACTTCCTCCTCCTCAGTCATAAACCTAGGGGTTCGGTTTGACCCCCAGCTGACCTTCAATGATCACATTAAACACATTTGTAAAACGTCCTTCCACCATCTTCGAAACATCTCCAAACTCCGCCCCCTTCTAACTTTTCCAGATGCAGAGAAACTTGTTCATGCCTTTATTTCCACAAGGTTGGACTACTGTAATGGACTCTTCGCTGGGATGTCTGGCAGAAATATCCAGAAGCTTCAATACATTCAGAATAGCGCTGCCAGAGTCCTAATGAGAGTCCGAAAATATGATCACATAACTCCCATTCTATGCTCATTGCACTGGCTCCCTGTTTCATTCCCGGATCGACTACAAAATCCTCATGCTTACACAAAAATGTATCACTGGACATGCACCACCATATCTACAAGAAGTCATCACCCTGAAACCCTCCCCCCCGCACCCTCAGATCAACAGGACAATTGCTTCTTCAGGTCCCCACCACAAGGCTTTGTACTATGGGTGACCGAGCTTTTTGTTCAGCTGCACCACGGCTCTGGAACCAGCTCCCGAGTGACCTGAGAGCAGTACAGAACCTGGACACTTTCAAAGCTGAACTGAAGACTTTTTTATTTAGAAAGGCATTTTTGTGCTGATTGTTTTTACTGTTATTATTCTCCTGTGTAGCACTTTGAGATTCTTTGGAATGAAAAGTGCGGTATAAATAAAATATATTATTATTATTATTATTATTAATTTGTTCAATGCACTTAGTCAGTTTTTGTATTGGACTATAGTCCCCTGGTGATAAGGTTATGTAAATTTGTGTGTTGTCTGCATAACTATGGTAATTTATTTTGTTGTTTTCCATAATCTGACCCAGTGGAAGCATGTAGATGTTAAACAGAAGAGGCCCCAGAATGGAGCCTTGGGGAACTCCGCACGTCATATTTGTATTCTCAGATGTATAATTACCTATTGACACAAAGTAGTCTCTATTTTTTAAGTAGCATTCAAACCAGTTTAGTACTGAGCCGGAAAGGCCAACCCAGTTTTCAAATTGGTCTAGTAATATGTCATGGTCGACCGTGTCAAATGCAGCACTGAGATCAAGTAATACTAAGGCTGAAATATTGCCACTATCTGTGTTAAGGTGGATGTCATTAAATACTTTGACAAGAGCTGTCTCAGTGCTGTGGTGAGGTCGGAAACCCAACTGAAAGGTATCAAAACTGTTGTTCAGTGACATGAAATTGTTGAGTTGTTGAAAAAACGCTTTTTCAATGATTTTACTTAAAAACAGAAGGTTTGATATCAGCCTATAGTGATGTTTGAAAACACCCGTTGGTAGAATATCAAGGCAAAAGGAGGAGGTTTTCAGATTTCAGATTTCAGTGTAATGTCCTCCAGGTTTTTATAGTTGATATGGTTGATTGTATGATATTCTGTCATGTTGGAACTAGTTTTGCTTGAACACTGTGACAACACATATCCTGTACTTGATATGGAGGCACTGACTGTTTGTCTAATCTTCTGAATTTTGTCTTTGAAGAAGGAGGCAAAATCATTGCAGGCCTTGGTAGATAGTTCAGATGCTACTGGTACTGGAGGGTTTGTTAGCCTATCGACAGTAGCAAACAAAGCACATGAATTATTATTGTTTCTAAAGATAATGTCAGAGAAGAAGGACCTCCTTGCATTCCTCAGTTCCAAATTATAAATGCAAAGTCTCTCTTTATAGGTGTTATAATGTACCAGGAGATTTGTTTTTTGCAATCTTTGTTCAGCTTTTTGACACTCTCTTTTTTCTGTTTTCACCAGTTGGACATTATTCCATGGAGATCTTTTTTGCCAGAGACAACTTTGACCTTAGTGGGAGCAATGGCGTTAATAACATTTGTAATTTTTCAGTTGAAATTATCTACAAGCTCAGTGACTGAGAGCCCAGAGAGGGTGTGGAGGAGAAAAGCTGAATACATTTTTCTCTGGTGTTTTCAGTGATATACAAAATATGATTAACTTTGTTTGGACACTTTTGGGCACAGAGATACTGTTGTTGAAGAAAACACACGGATGATCAGAGATGATCAGTCACCACAACCTTGGAAATGTTCAGACCCTTGGAGGCAATCAAGTCCAGAGTGTGCCCCTTATTTGTGCGTGGGCTCTGTCACATGCTGAGTCAGTCCATAGTTTTCAAAAACACAACACAGTTCTTATGTCCTTCTGTCCTGGGGGTTGTCAACATGAATGTTAAAATCACCCTCAATGATTACACAATCAAAGTTAATACAGATTATAGACTGCAGTTCAGTGAAGTCATCAATGAAGGTTGCACAATATTTAGGTGGCCTGTAGATATTTAGAAATATCGCTTGAGGGGAGGACCTTAACTGAAGAGCCACATATTCAAAAGAAGCAAAAGGTCCATAAAATATTTGCGTACAGTGGAATGAATCATTAAGCAAAATGGTGACTCCACCTCCTTTCTTATTTGCTCTATTCCTGCTCATAAAACTGAAGTTAGGGGGAGCTGACTCAATGAGAACAGCAGCACTGTTATTATGGTCTAACCAGGTTTCAGTTAAAAACATAAAATCTAAATTGTGATTAATAATAAAATAATTGATTAAAAATGATTTTCCTGCCAAAGACCTGACGTTTAGTAAAGCTAGTGTTAGTGTGTTTTCATTTTTTGGGACAGGCTGTAGCTGACGAGGAATGGATGCTAAATTTGCTAAGTTTGCAGTTAAGTGCTTATTCGCCATTCTTTTTCTATTACCTATCACAACATAAATTGAGGAAGAATTGAATACACAGGGCCCAGGCTTGTCATGGAAAGAGTCATGAGTACCACAAGGCTTGCAGCCTGGATCCGGCACATATCAGTTAATGCTTGCTGGATTTTGCACACAAGCATCCTTATCAGTCTGGGGAAAAAGACTTAGCTGACATCCTGTCATAGGTGCCTGGCATTTTACTTTTTCCCGGTGTCGAACGATGGGGGAAGAAAGGGGTGTAAATTTGGTACCTGCATCTACCAGCTGCTATATCTGGTCAGTGAACTTCAACATGAGGATAAGGGAAAGAGGGGAAAAGGTGAGTGGAGACAGCAATGTATCCTCAAAGGGTGCGGGGTTGGTAAGGGGGTTTGAGGGGAATTGGATGGGTGAAAAGGGGAGTTGAGGTTTCGTGTCTCTGCTCTGTGGTCTCCCACGGTCAAATCTTTGCTCAGGTGGGGGCTGTGGTTGATCACTGCCGCACTTTATTATGTCTTCCTCTTGTTTAGATTTGTCTTGTCTTGTTGTCCTTGGCAGATGTGCGGCGCAGAAAGTAAAGTAGGTTAGAGGTGAACAGCTTTACTCCTGGCTTGTTAAGGAAAAGTCCATCTGCGTTAAAAAGATGTCTGCGGTCCCAGAAAATGTCAGCTGGTCATATCACAAATCTCAGGGCGCCGTGCCCTGCCCGTTAGTCGTCCTTCCATTTTCCAGGAAAATGATTTACTCTTAGGCTGCGCACCAGAAGATTTCCAGGGAGGACTACCACTTGTTAATTAATTACCAGTTCCACCACCCTCCTGTTTCTTTGTAGTCTTGTTGGTGGTAATTAGCCGTGTGTTAGCATGCTTTTGTCCATTGTTTTGGGTCCATGGTAAAGTAGGGTGACCAGTCGTCCCCGGTTTCCGGGGACAGTCCCCGATTTTGGTGACCTGTCCCCGGCTGGATCTGTCCCCGGAAATGTCCCCGGTTTTCACTGTGACTGACAGACCCGAAATTGGAATGAAAGAAAGAAAACTCTGACCAAACGGAGCCGATCGAGCAGCGCTGCTCAGAGCTCAGAGATGTTTTAGAAAGCCATATTTTACTATGCTAAAAATACTGATTATTTACATGGAGTCTGGTGGGTTTAGCGAACACACTTTCGCGGACTTTTATGTTTTAAAAAATGATCTTAATCTTTAACAGAAAGGTCAGCCTCCTTAGAAATCCTTTCCATAATGTTGTCAGACACTTAGAATATTAATCCGAGTCTGTCAGCAGAAAAACGAGCACTTTATGAATGTAAATACAAGCTGTTCAGCTTGTATTTACGTTCATAAAGTTAATTATCTTATTAACTTCCATTGTAGCTTGTTTCTCTGCTGCCGACTGCAGCGATCTCGTTTCATACTGCATCAATGTCAAAGGAAAATTTTTCCTCAATAGTTTATATTGTATACGATACTCATCTCTAGGTCTAGTGTCCCCGTTTTAAGTTTTACAAAAATTAAAAACATGACGTGTTTTGGACGTATATACGCTTCTGAGCTGAAAATGTCCCCGGAATTTTGTCTGAGAAATCTGGTCACCTTATGGTAAAGTGGTGTCATTTCCACAAGATCTGTTTACGTCCACGTTCGCTTCTAATCGGTGAACCTTGGTTTCCAGAAGTGCAATCTTCTGAAGGAGTTTGTAGTAGTCATCCACGGAGAAAAGAGGCATCTTGCTGCTAATTAGCTTTAGCTACAGTCACTGTAGGACAGGCTTAAGCTATTGGTAGGCCACGCCTACCAATCCAAGAGCCGCTGCTCATAGTTTCTCTCAGAGGAAAAGTAAGATTATGCAAAGAGATTTAGCAAAAAGCAGAGGCAGGAGCAAGCAGCAAAGCGTCTGCACTAAAGAAACAGGAAGCTTTGGGAATTATGTTAAGAATAATGATGTCCTCTTGTTAGATACTACTGACCTTTAACTTGTCCAGCCAAGTCCACAACAGACAACTGAGAACCTGAGGATCTGACTCGGTGACCAGCAGAGCCCAGCCACAGTCACTACTGTTCAGTTCCTCCTGTTGAAAAGGTGAGTGACAGTATTATATCAGTGGCTTTAGAGCTCAAAATCAAAGTGTTATGTTCTGACGCAAAACCAGGTGTGCACCAGTGTTTCTTACCTGTAGCAGAGCTGATCGTTGAAGAATGGTTTCTCCTGGAGGGCCAAAATTTGCCATTGCATTAGCAACAGCACGGGCAATTGAGGTTGGGCCTGGATAATGTGAATTTCTGCACAACTTTAAAAAGATAAGACATATACGCTGTTTTAAAGCAGTCACATCAAAGCTTTCTTTATTAGCTTTATTGTTTTCCCAGTAAGTATCACAGTTACCTCAATATTGGAGCTGTATTTGGCAAGTGCCTTTTTTGCTGAGCACTTAGATCTCTCACAGTTGTTGGTTGTTGTCATGCTAGATATTGGGATGTTAAGTGTATGATATTCCTTTTTGGTTGTCTGGTAACCTGGTGATACGGTGGCAAGAATCGGACTACCTGGTCTCAGATCAGGTCCTATCAGATCTTGTACACACCACTGTCTTTCATTTCCAAGTGCTGGGGTGCCGTATTGACTCAAGTCCAGATCCTGCAGGATAGAATGCAACCATGTGAGAAAAGCCTCAATAACCAGTTTGATTTTACAGAAGATGTTCAAAAAGATTAAGTAATTGTGGATGATTAATGTGAAATTGGACCTGATGTACTGCAATCTTGCTGAGGTCAGAGTCGCTGTAGCTGCGTTTGTCCAGCAACACCTCTCTCTTCCTCTCCAAGAATCCCAGTGGCTCGTCCCAGGAGGACACCGACCCTGAGCTCACCCATGGCCCCTTGTGACCCTCTCTCAGTAAGGGCAAGTACTGTTTGGCGACCAGGGTCTCCTTGACAATCCTGTTCAGGGTCCTCAGTGCTGACCTCTTCTCCAGCTCAGCCTGGATCCCTGGAGGAGCAGGGAGACCCAGGGCTAAGCAGGAGAGACGCACACACAAGAGGTATACCACCTAACAGGAGGTAACAAATGAGGAGTTGGTAAACTGTCCTACAGTGCAGTCAGGAATGTTCATGAAAAAAGATTAAGTATAATGATAAAGTCCTGACCTTGGGTGTTTGTCGGAGGGTACGTGCCTCTTGGCCATGCAGCAGTATCGCCTGTCGGTTTAGGTAGTGCTGCAGTGTAAAGGGGTCTCCGTGCCGCAGGCTGAGGTCTGGGTATTGGACTAGCTGTGTGCCAAGCAGGCGAGCAAAGTCAAACACCTGACTGAGCTGTGCTCGGGTTTGGATCGATCGTGGCCGTTTAATCCGTACATAGTGGATGGCTTCACTCGGGCTGATGCGCAGGGTGTAAATCAAATAACAGGCTATCAGTACTCCTGTTAAGCAGACAGAACACACAAGCAAACGCACTGAATGTACAGTACATGAGAGCATTACATGTGCACAAGCTTACACACAGTGTTTAGATGAACAGTAGATGCAGTATGTTTATACCTGTCCTGCCCAGGCCTGCATGGCAGTGCACAGCCACTCTTCCTTCGCTCACTGCAAAGGCCAAAACTTTCACCCCATCAATTATACCGACGAGAGAGGACACACCGAAATCTGGCATCCCAAAGTTGTAAAAGTAAACTGCAAATATACAAATGTGTGCACACATGAATGTATTTAGGAACATAATGGACATTCATAAGGATTAACTGTGAGCTGTAAGCTACTTTATGATGTAGAAACACAGTAAACAGTATATAATGCAACTAAGAGTTATAGAAGTTGCTGGCACAAACCATAAATGACTCATTAAATCCTGTAACCATACAGTAACTGTTTCTTTACATCTCCCCTCTTTGTGAATTGCATAGATTTAAAAAGGACAGTCAGTCTTCAGTGTTGGCTATATCAAGATCTTACTGTCATTGTCCATGAAGATCTGTGGAGAATATGTGAAACCACTTTTAGGGTCTAGGGGAGGTCCACAGTGAGCATGCTCTCCAGGGAGCTGCATGTTGATGATCGATCTGATGTTCAACCTGGGAATAAAAGTCATAAATTATGAACACAACGGTTGACACTAGTGCAGTTTTTTGTCTCATATTTATTGTTATAATAAATTAAAATTTTGCTCACTATTGGATGAATTGATTACTGTAATTAAAACACAATTATGTCAGATGTCTTATCTGCATTTTAGCCAGTAAAAACAGCTAAACTGACTAAATATTTGTTTTCTAGATGCATTTCTCTACTTTTTTTTATAAATTACCTGTAAGTGCGCAGGGGGCTGTACAATAATAATGTCACACATTAGAGAAATAATAATTACAGTGATTACCTTCGAAATTGTTCTATGATGTTGTACTTCTCAATTAGATGGTTGGATGGTCGTGCCATGGCAATAATGTCATTCGTCACCCTGCAATAATAAGTTCATAATCAGCTAATTGCCACTTACTGTTTTTGGTTTTTTTTTAAACAGCAACATATGTGAGACTACAGTCACATATTCTCACCAGGAGGAGAATAGGCCCCGAACGACCTGTTGATTTAATTTCCAACACTCTGGTCCTTCATAGCGGCAGTCAATTCCTCCACAGGCCAGCAGACAGAGGAGCTTGGGTGGGATAGCCTTCACCAGGTTCTCCCTGGCCTGGGAGTAGGCCGGCTGTGGTACTGGTAATAAGGTGGGCATGGTCCTGCACCAGGGGAAACCCCTAAGATCAGCCTGAGCTACTATACTATCACATTATAGTCTAGATGTGAAGGACTATGCTCCAGCTGGGCCAACTAGAAACCCCATGTTCTTGCCACACCGTACATTATGTGAGCTTTTAATAAAGACACGGCTTGTGTTAAACTGACAATTTTTGTAGTTGTGTGCTATTACTTTTTGCAGTAATTTAGCATGTTGTGCAAGATTCTTAATACTAAAGTTGAGTTAGCAGAACAAACAGGAAATTATATCAAAAATAGTAAAGTATCCAGAATACAGTGAATATATGTTGCATAATATAGCACAATCAAATTTCAAACTTACCGTTTTGGTTATGTTGGGCAGTGAAGCTGTGAATCCCATTGAATGTATTTCCAGAGTTTAAGAGTGCTGGCAAGTGAAGGAATAGGGGGGCTGAAGGCAGGAGAACACATGTGCTCCTCTATGCTGACCCACCTTGCTGCACACACACACTGCATTGACCCAGCTCCACTAAGCCTGAGGGGATTAGGACAGCCATTCACACATGATAGCCAAGCCAATTATATAATGCTTATATCTTTACCTGTAAACACTGTATGAAGGTCCTAATTACCTGGCACCAGCTAAAGCTTCAGACATGATTTAGATTGTGAGGCATAGAAAATAATAATTGTTTTTGATCTTACTACTAGGTTTTTGTTTACTTTGAAAGAACAATATAATGTTGGTATCATGTCCAAACCCATCAGCACTGTCTCTTACTTCACCACTTAGCAACTATCTGAACATATTTAAACATACTGTGGATAAGTGGAATAACAACCCTAAAAGAAGTAGATGTTTGAAAACATGACTTTCTAAAAATACATGCAATTTATTTCAATAGAATGTCTTAATTTAAGGACCAAGCATGACATATACCATTGGATAATTATTGTTTTATGCATTTAAAACATTGTAGATCACACCATGTCTGCTGGAGGGCTCTGGACCTATCGCCCCCTGCAGTGCAGCAATGGGAACAGCATGATGAAACACAAGCGTTACCTCAGTTTCCCTGTTGTTCTTTTATGCACCTTACGACACCCACACTCCACGCCTTGTTAATGTTTAGTTATGTATTCAATTCATTTGCATCATCATTTACATTTTAACTCAACACAACAAACTGTGTATCATTCTAAGCCTGGTGCTAATTCATTGCTCTATCACAGGGACAAGAAGAACATAACATATAGTTTGTTATTGTAATGTACTTTTGTATTATTCTAACTTGTGGAAATAAATTCTATACTCTGTGTAAATGTTTGTTTGTATGCATGTGTGGGCCTGAATCTTAACTTTGATACTGGCATTAGTTTTGGCACCAAATTCCCTCAGTTTCCACTGATGCCTACAGGATTAAAAAAAACATCTTTTAAACAGATTTCTGTTTACTCTCCACTTTTACAAAAAGCCAATAGACTATAATTTAATTATCAAACCTTTTTTGCTGACCTTAACATGCAGCAAAAATACACAGAACTGTATATCTGAACATGATGGCATTTTCTCTGTTTTGCCCCTACAGTAGGCATCATCCAATCATTAGGGCTCAGAACAAAGGTGCACTGCAGGTCATGTATGGTCCCTGCCTTGGTGGGCATTTAACTCTCCACTTGTTTGTTTACAGCTGTAAGAGAGCCACAGGACCGCTTATTTACGTCCATTACATTTTAGTTCTTATGCAAAACTAGCTAGCCTGCAGCTTTTTTCAACATGCTGATGTGCATTTTGCTATGCAATGACTTTAGACCGTCCAGCTTAGACAAAGATATATTAACAAGATGTGAAATGTTTCAGAGTGGCGTAAGCATAGTAGTTTGAAAGTGAATACTACGGAACCAAAGACAGACAGGAACAAGATTGGTCTTAAGTTGCAGAGCTAAACCTCTTACACTTCCTCTAATCAGGCATAGTTCCTGATAAAAGATGCAAATTGAGATGTTTTAGTGAGTAACAAAAAATTTCAAATCACAGTAAACATGTGATTTGACCTTTTGTGATACAGTAATCAGATTATGTGTGACATATTTTGAATGGGTAAAAGTCCAAGTAAAATGACTGCCCATCCCAAACAATGAGTGGAGTCCAAAGTGCACTTTTTTTTTTTTACAGAGCTTTTATTCTTTATTCAGAGCTTTTTTTTGTAAAACATTTTTTACAAATAATTTGTAAGTGACAGCTCCAGCATCTGCAAGCATAGGTTGGAATGTATACACAAATAAACTGATGAGCAGGTATGTGTTTGTGTTTCAACAGGGGTAGAATAATTAGAATATTATACAGTATTTGCTTTCAGACAGTACAACAAACTCAAAAAACAAAAAAAAGCATGCTACTTCACGGTGTCACACTGACATTGGCCGTGTTTCAACATTGAAAAAAAGGTTTCCTTCCTCCTTATAGGATAAAAAAAGACTCTCTTAGAGGTACAGAAGAACTGAGCAATTTAATGAAATCCTTGTTTTTCATGGTGGCTATTAAGAAAGTAAGTTAAAGGGGTAAAGAGGATGAAATCTTGGTTAATAGTGAAGTAAAGTTGGAAAGACGCAACCTACACTCACACTGGTATGGTTCTGCTGCACCTCTGTAGAAATTGTAGAACAAAAGAAATGTCTAATTGCATTATTTAGTCTAGTCTTTCAGAAGCAAAAAAAAAGTCACAAAAGCATCTTATGAGTGAGCATGACCTCAGAATGAGATAAGGAAAGGATTACTCAGAGTTGTGTTAAGAGGGACCAGAAGGCACAATGTTCATTTTTGGATCCATTTACTGGCAGGCCATGTGGTTCCACACTACTAACAAGATCTATCTGTGAAATCGCTGCAATCCTCATTCAACAGGCCTTTACAGAAATGAGTTAGCATGAGACATGGCAGTGAAGAGACAAGGGTCAGGTCTGCGAGGGAGTCAAATATCCACAATGGGTTGTGGAGATGAAAAGCCTGAGGCAGCCTAAACGTTGTGAGTAAGTCCAACAATTATACAAGTGGTCAATTACTGAAAAAGTTGCCTACACAGGAGCCAAGAACTCCCTTTATTTATTGTTTTAGTGCCATTTCTCTAATAGGGCATTTACTCATCATGCAACTGAATGTGTAATTATGTGTTGCCATATTAAGAGTTTGGGAACAAAAAGAGAGGAATAGAGACTATACCAAGAGATAATATGGTCATATTATTGATAATAAAAGAAAGAAATATGTAATATTAAAATTTCCCAAAGATGATTATATATTGTCCACCAGCATTGTCCTTTTTGTGAACATTGGTGCTGGAAGACCAAATGTTTCTGGACTGAATGTCTGTGCCGTCTCTCCTGTCCTGTGGTGTGGTGTTCAGGCTCTCTCTCATCTGCCCAGCCGATCCTTCTTCAGTTCTTGGACAACTCTTTGGATAGCCAGTCAAGTCCTTCATACAGCCCACTGCCCTGGGTGGCGCAGGTTGACTGAATGTGCCACTGTGGGGTCAGAAATTATATAGTGATGATTAGATATGAGAAAGCTATGAATGCAGCTCTGCACATGCTTACAGCTTTGAGTCGTACTGCAGGTGTAGAGAGCATGTTTAATCAGATTACTTACAGTTTTGTTGCGGAGGGCGTGTAGGCCGAGTTTGTCTGTGAGTTCGCTGACTGTTAAGGCATTGGGAAGGTCCTGTTTGTTAGCAAACACCAGCAAAACGGCATCTTTCAACTCGTCCTCCGTCAACTATAGGGGCAGACAACAGATTAGAACATCGGCTCTAAGATTTCATGTTAGGGCCAAAACACTACAAATAGAATAAAGTGTGATTGTATTTATTACATAAATTCACAGTGATGTAATATTACTTGTTTGTCGTGAGTCCTTAAGGAAGTTTCAAATCATAAGAATTTCTTAACATGACAAAAAACAATTTACAGATACAGTGCTTCATAGAAATGCAGTCAGAATGTGCTGCAAAAATGGAAATGATTGATTAAAAACACAGCCAAAATATGTTATACTGTTTGTGGTTCATATCCCTGAGGAATAATGCAGTTTGTTGCATTCCTCCCTACCAAATAATGCAAAAATGCCCACAAATTATAACTCAATTAGTTGTTTTGAAAAACAGACAGTTCTGCATTCTTTACTTATCTGATAGTTTAAGAAGCAGCACAGTAAGAGTCAAGGTTAAACAAAACATTTGACTAAAAAAACAAAAAAACTCTACTGTGCTGCTCATTCCTTACTAGCCTACAGCACTTTAAGGTTAAAACAAAGTGACAGCTTTTCCGCATGTCACAATAATGGTAAATTATGAAATCTTTACAATTGATCAATGCACAGAGAACACTATCCATGCATTACAGTGCCTTCTGAGCTGAACATATTAAATACCTACCATCTTTGTGAGCTCCTCTGCAGACTCTGCTACTCTTTCTCTGTCATTGCTGTCCACCACAAAGATGAGGCCCTATATGTAAAAAACAAACACAGCACTAAAATACAGTAAAGTAGAGTAGTTTACCTTTTCTTAATTTTAGAGATGCAACGATAGGCAGAATAGTTTTTGGATAAACTCTCTGGGAAACTGTGATGGCCATTTTTCACAATGTTCGGACATTTGTAGACATGACAATTAATATATTAGTTGTGATTAAAACATTAATGAAAATAATCTTCAGAAGCAGCCCCGTTTAATTTGAATGAGTAAATGAATGTAAAGACTCAAATGTTATGTAGAGTAGTTATCGAGATATGTACAGAGATGTTGAGAATTTATTGAACATGATCCAAGATCCAGCTACACTTTCAACTACAAAACTGCTTGGGAGAGAAGAAGTTTTTATGATGAAATTTTGGACATGATAGGTAAAAAAAAAAAAGTTGTATTCCTTTAATGTTTATTTATTGTTATTATTAATGTTTATAAAATAAGTAACATGTTTTTGGTGGTTGTTTTAATGTAATAATGATGCACGGCAATGCTCCAGGAAGAATATTTGTGCTTATGGCCCAGCTAATGTAGAGCACAATAAATCAAATAAAAAAAACAGGCTACATGAAAGAGTATAAAGTACAAAGCGTGAAATGTGAGCATTACACTCATTAACTTTTACCAACAGCACCAATGTAGCCGTTGGATAACATACTTTCAAAACAATGCGTGCTTCAAGGTACGGTGTTAAAATAAATACATGTGTTGAAATGACGTCAAGTGGAATCTATGGCTGCTTTGGCACTACTCCAGTCTACTTGGTGAAGTGTCAGTCTCTGATCATCATACTTCGATGACATGAGTACTGGTTGATCAAAGTATTATAACCTACTGAAATAGTTTTACTTGGTGATCTGAGTAGAAGTATTTCAGAGTGGTGTACTACTACTACTACTACTACTACTACTACTACTACTACTACTACTACTACTACTACTACTACTACTAGGCATGTAACAATTATTGCATAAAGTGTCTAATTGTAATTTGTTTTAACATAATCACCGTTTCTAATTGCTCACATAAGCTAAGGCCCTAAAAGTTATGACTGTTGATGATAATTCTCAATTTAATGTTCATTTAAGAAAAAAATGTTTTATGATAAAGTGTTGTGGTTTACTTTATAGGCTGTGTATTTGTGTTATTATATTATCTGGGTCACATAAGTGTGATATAACCAAAAGATGTATCATGGGATTAATTTAAAACTTTATTTGGTTGAAAAAAGTAATAACTCTATAAATATTTTCAAATTTGACTGAAAGAGACAATTATATTGTTAATCACTATTATTTCTGAGACAATTAATTGCACAGTAAAATTTGAAATTGTTACAGCCCTAACGACTACTGCTGCTCCTCCCTGACACTGTCTTTGTTATATTAAACATGAGCTTAGCATTATTCATACCTGTGTATTCTGGAAGTAATGTCTCCAGAGGGGTCTGATCTTGTCCTGGCCACCAACATCCCATACGGTGAAGCTGATGTTTTTATATTCTACTGTCTCCACGTTGAAACCTTTACAGGGGAAAGAGAAGGGACAGATCTTAACACTGTACACAAAATTCAATAAATCAATCATGTTGAAGTACACATTACAAGCAATCAAAAGAACCATAACTGAACTTAAAGTAACTGTTAATGTTTATCTTACCAATGGTTGGGATGGTGGTCACAATTTCACCAAGCTTCAATTTGTACAAGATAGTTGTTTTTCCGGCAGCATCCAGCCCAACTACAGAGGAAAACGTCAACGTTTACATCAGGAGAGCAAAGCAAAGTTAGAGCTATTGATAACAACCTGCTGTAAATTGCATAACAGGTGTTTAACTATAGATCTAATCATCAGAGGACGTGACTGCACCAAGTGAATCATTTGTACCGAGTATAGGTAACGTTAGCGAGCCATCAATTAGTATGAGAGGAAAAACAATCCATTATTAAAGCTGATCTCGATGATAATATGTCTGTCTTGAACATATAGCTACTTAACTATCCAGGAAACATGACTGAACATAATACAACACAAACGTCATAAGGAGTTATAGAAGCTAACCTAACCTATAGCTAACGTTTCGATTATCAATAAACAGCTTTTCACGTTGTCTCTCAACTGGATGTAACGTTAGCTTTAATGTTTTATGTAAAGCACTTTGCCCTGTTGCCTTGCCACAGCTAAGTTACGGTTAGGAAGTGTTTATTATATAAAAGACACTTGGCAACCAAACGTTGGTTTATTACAAACTATTAATATTTAACAACAATTTTACTTACGGCCGTTTTCGGGATTAAAATTGTCGTAAGCAAACTTCCTTTGAAAAAACACACTAAATCTAGCTGTAAGATAACTTAGCTGATTTTGTTGTATTTTTTCTATAATTAGAATTAATCAAATGCCTATTAGTTGGGTTATAATTCCGCTTCTGTCCCAATGTTATACTGTAAAAGTTGAATAACTTCAACGCCATTTCGAGCTCATCAAGAACTAACATTAGCTAGCTAGCTAGCTAGCTAGCTAGCTAGCTAGTTAGCTATCTAACGAGACTTACCTAGCTAGCTAACGTCGAAGCTAAAGCTACACACCGTGCCCCTCACTAACGTTAGTTAGCCAAACACAGCTTTCACTCACCCATCAAAATCCTCATTTGCTTTTTGCCAAAAATCCGTTCAAAGATTGACGAGATGGTAAGCCCCATAACTGACCGTTGATGTTCCAATCTATGAAAGAAGTACTAATATTAGCCACGGTAAGCGCGACGTGTGATAGTTTTACACTGATCCGGTTACTCTAATTTCCACACAGGACTAGCTACTGCCGAGTGCCACGTCCGGGCCAACGTGGAATCCTCGACGTCATCAGTTTGAATCAACTTTATCAACATTTGTTGTCTCTATAAACAGTGAATTAAAGTGCATGCGTTGTTTTTTTTTCCATAACTGTTTTATTCTTTTATTAACACAATACACCCTGTGCCATTTTTGTTGTTGTCCGTGTTTAGAAAAATGGAAAATTCTTGCATTATTTATTTATTTTCGCTTAAAAAGTCGGTCTTCACCATAGACTGTATATTATTCGGTCTATGGTCTTCACGCAGCCAGCAAAATGCAAGGCCGATTCATACCGCTAGATGTCTCTGTAACACAGATTTGATCACATGTTATCCTCTATGACTTATCATAACTTTCAGTGAACCAGTCTGTGAACCTAGTAACATGGTTGCACGCGCTATATGTTAACAGGTAATTTCAGAGCATGGTTCAGGTGAAGGGTAAAATCCATTAGTAGGCCTACCTAGGAAATTCCGTTTCAATATTTTTGACTGTGTGATTGTTTTCATTTCTTGTAAGACTGGAGGTAAGTAAGACAAGAAACATTTCCCATTGCACCTGGGGATTCCCATTTAAAAGCGTTGCACCCACTGAGCACATACTCAAGGAAGGTGGAGTCAAAACAGCAGCATGTGACAAGGTGCAGACTTTTATAGAGCTGGTGTGCTTTGATAAGAAACCATATTTTCACAAAGGCCTGTTATGGAGACAGGTCATTTTGCTGTGCCCGAACAGAGTGTGAGATATTGAGATATTTACCATGGAGCTCAATGGTACACTGAGGAAAGATCAGGTAGGCATTCATCATTTTCTGTGCATGAATACATTGATTGAAAATGTAATGAACTGATAGGAGGGAAATAATAGGTATATTTCTAATAACATGTTTTAATTCTCTTTCTTAGATTGATGTTCTCTCTACTGAGTACTTAGTGTTACTCACTCCCAGGTAATACGCATCCTCATACTTTTTCTCTTTTATGCTTGATATACCCATCATGTTATTTATTTACATCAGGAGTTTCTATAGCAACCAGATCATGGCATGTAAACATACTTTAAAATGGGTTGTACAGTAAGCCTATAATTCGATTATTATATCAGAAGAATAATAATCTTTATAATTTAAATGTTCTGACTGTGGAGAGGTTTGCCAAACCAGCAAGGCAACACTTAACAAGAGGAGGCCTATGTTTTCTTTCTGAATTCTGAGTTGTAGCTCACAGGATAGTCATAGCTGCATAACATTTTAAAATGTCTACAATTAACTCAGTCACCCTGCTTTTGTGTCTTTGTTGATAAGGCTCTCGGTTTCTTTCTTTTGCTTGTGAAAAAGAAATGAAAACAATAAGAGAGAGGACCAACCTGGTGCTGGGATGGGAATGCGGTTTAATTCAGTTAGTTAGTTTGTGATGAGCCAAGAGGACGGTTATGATTGATTGTCTCTCATTTTACAGCTTTTTATGCTGGTGTCACACATGTGTCTGAGATAAGTTGTCCTACACATGCTTACTGGCCTGTGCAATAAACCAATCTTGGCTCAGATTTAGCATTGATGTGACCATGAGGCCACAACTTTGGATTTGTAGTTTATTTTAAACCTTGTACACATTGTCAAGAAATGTACTAAAATGAATGCAGTGTTGTTATCATTTTGCTACAGCCTCACTGGTGTTGTCTAATACTTACATATTTCTAATTAACTGCAGTGTGATTGGAAGTTTTTCTGTTCTGGTGGTTTCCACAGTGAGATGGAGGCATCTAAAAGAACAGGTGAATATGGTTGTATGTATTTATGTATGTGCATGCCTGTGTGTCCACTTTTGGTAGCCAAGTGTACTATATGTTGTGTTTAATTACTTCATTTAATATTTTGATTTTGTGTTGGTACAGCATGTTCCAGTGCAGGATATTTGTTGATTTTTGTTTTCTTATGCATCTCACAGATTTACAGCTACTTTTTTTGTGCTTACAGGTGCTCCTCCTGGTGCAGCTCGCCCTGGCAGACCTCCTGGCTGCTCTGATCCTGATGTCCACCAGTGTCATGAACAAAGTCAGCACTGACAACAGTGCAATCATCTGCCAATACAGCCTGCCACTGTCACTGGTGAGGAACCTTAATTTCAGTGTAATGTTTTAGTTTAATGATTTAGTTTATGTAATACTTTATCATTTGACATAGGCCTGTTTAGTGGGTTTATGGGTTCATAGTATTTTGTAATGATTCTGCCTGTGATGTGGGTGGTGGAGTAACTGCTCACCTTCTTAATCAAGGAGACCACATACTGTACAGGTTTTTGCACATACCTGTACATGTATAAATAGTAAGTTAAGGTTGTTCTTTCAGTTTAGCTCACCGAATAATCACCCGTGCAGGTGATAGGGTCCAATTACATAGGTGAGGAGAAAATAGAAAGGAGCAGCTTGCTGTGAGGTTTTCCTTTAGATTTTGATTTTGTATTTCCTGGGTATTTGTTTTTTGTTGTTGTTTTGTTAATAAACACACCAGTTTTTGCACTTCTCAAGCTTCCTGACCACCTCATCGGCCTGGGCATGAGGTGGTGGTTTGACATAGACCTCTTACCCCCTGCAAGTAAATTATTTACTAGATTATTTACTGGTGGATGACAGGGATCATATTCTTCCTAAATGAGGCAGGGAGGTTGAGAGAGGCTTGAATTAATACATGTACCGTAAGTATCTGTAGTTTTCAGGGTTGAAAACAATTTTAGTGTCTGATCACATAACTGCAGGATTTTCCCAGGATTGTAACTGAGACGTGTCACGTCTTTCTAGCAGGAAAATATGTCAAAACGTTGTGTTCTTTTTTGCATCTATTAAACAGAGTGGTTAGCAGTTTGCTGTGTCATGTCTTCACATATGCAAATGTGTCTACATTATTGCCTCAGATTGATAGGTGACGTTAATAGTAGTTTGTAAGATTTAAAATGTTTCTGTAACTCTATTATAAACTTAAATCTGACATTTTCTGAATTCACATTGCATTTTGCAGTGATGGGAGTTAAGGGCAGAGTAGATATTGATTTGACCTAAAACAAACAAAAAAGAATGTAATGTAGGAGCTAAAACACTGTTAATCCCTTTCTTTCAGTTCTTTCATTGTGGCTTTCTTTCGAAATGCACATATGGAACTTATATTCAATATTTATTTAAAGCAAAAATAACTTTTAGTTTAGTTTCTGGATTGATGTATGGAGTACAAGGACATAATGGGGCCCACATTGGGACCCGGCATTTATGCAAACAAAAATGAGTACATGTGGAAAGTAATAACTGATCAGATTGTGATCAGTTGACATTTTGCATCATGGTATATTGTGCTATCTTTTATATTTCACAGTTGCATTTTGTGTGTTTGTCCATTCTGTTTCAGACATTTTATTTTATTTCATTTTTGCTGGTGGTGGTTTACGCATGGAATTCAAAGAATGCAATCCAAGGGTGGAGAGCAAGATCCAATGAGGATGATGGTGGACAGGTGAGGCGTCCACTGCATTTATTGGATTTCACTGGTTATAATTTGTACAAAAACAGTCTAAGTAACTATTTATTTCTTCTTATCTGTCTGGTTAATAGAGTCGGTGTAGAAGGAAAATAGTTGCTATACCTGTATATGCCCTTGTGTGGTAAGTTTGTTAACAGCAGACATAATTTATGTACCCTAGTCCTAGTGCAAACAATTCAAATTCTGTATCTGTGTTGTCTAATATCACAGGTTGGTCCCCATTGCAATTTACTTAGCATATGTGCTCACCCCAGTGATTCCAGTCCCTGACAGATCATTGATTGTTCATAATGACAGCAAATACTGCACCAGGTGAGCACCCAAGCTTTATAATGAACTTCAAAAAAGGTTGCAGAACTGAAATAAATCTATTTGCTGCTTTTTTGACCTTTTTGATTTTTTTTTTTTGTTGCTCTCAGTTGTATTTTGTTCTTGCATGTCTGGAGTGATTCCTGCTCTGTTGCTGTGAGTATAAAACACATACTTTCTTGTATTACTTTATTTGATGGTATTGTTGCATGTTGTATTTTATGAAATAAGCATTTAGTTATAGTTTGTAGTGCATTTATGCTAACATGATTTTGTTTCTTCCCAGGAGAGAATTCATGACACTTTCATTAGAGTTGTTCTCGTCCTCATTGTGATATCAGTGATGTTTTCGTGCTCTGTGAGTAAACACCATTCACATTATTTTAAGAGGAATTTAGACATATTGTCAGTTAAAGTTTTGTCTTGTGAATTGGCTTTAAACATCCATGGAATTATAGTTATGATTTATAATTTTACAGTGCTATTTCTAGCCTTGAATAGTATATTTACATGGTTAAGCAAAATATAATTTCTTTTTTTCAGGTAATTTATTACAAGGTTGGCAAATGGTATGAAAGACATGAGCAGGAAGGGCTTTTTCCTGTGGAGGGAGATGGACGTTCAAGAAGGAGATTCAAAAGAGTGTTTTCTACTGCAAGAAATATGGTGATGGTCATCTTATTCTGCTGGGCACCAGGTGCGGACACACACACACACACACACACACATTTCAAGCTTATGTAATACACTTTGTTAATTTTAAATCAACATCAAATTGATGCCTATTGTTTCTTCTTGCTGTAGTGCTTGTACTTATTCTGCTGTCTACCCTGATGAATAAGACAAACATTGAACAGCGCAGCCTATTTGGCCTTTACATGCTACAGGTAAATTTTAGAAGAATGCAATTTCAGTTGAGGAAATTAAAATATCATCTTTCGTTGAGTTGCAGGTTTTAGTATTGTTTTGTTTTTTTCAGGCTGCAAGCGTGTCCCTGCAAGGCTTTCTAAACAGTATGGTGTACGCCTGGAGACGGCCCAACTTCAGGGAGGCTGTTCTCGGGGAGAATACACCCCTGCTGGCACATGAGCACCTGGCCTTCTTTGATGAATCACTGAGGAACTCGTTGTGATCAACTTTAGTCATGTCTAAACACATTGAGAGACATTGTTGTGCTGCTGAAACTGGAGAAAGACTGACCGCAAGCCTGCACAGTTCATGACTTCATGTCAATCTAGACTGAAAAACATAATATTTTCATTTGTGGCCTGTAGATGAAAAAGACTGATTTTTTAATGAATTGAACCAACTCATAGTTGTGTATAGTTTCAATTAAATTTTATTTATATTATCAATTTATAACAAGAGTTATCTCAAGACACTTTACAGATAGATCTAGACCACATTCTATAATCCACATTCTATAATTTACAAGAACAGTGCGACAGTGGCGAGGAAAAACTCCCTTTTAGGAAGAATCCTCGGACAGACCCAGGCTCTTGGTAGGCGGTGTCTGACGGGCCGGTTGTGGCAATAACAGTCACAGTAAAAGATAATGTAGCAGTGACTAAAAATAGTAGTTTGTAATAGTTCATGGCATAGCAGGGCACTGCACGGCCTTACAACGCACAGCAGAGCATAGCAGGACACCGCAGAGTGTAGCAGGATGTAACAGGGCATCACAGGACGTGCAGCAGGACCACGGCGACAACTGCAACCATGATTTTGGAGCCTTTCTGATCCAAGGAAATATGCTGGGGGAAAAAGAACATATGGACTGCGGGGAATGACTCCCCAGAACTAAGTTAGTAACAGGGATTTCTGGGACATGGAAACACACAAATGGAAAGATAAAGGAGAGAGAAGCTCAGTGTGTCAAAGGAAGTCCCCCGGCAGTCTAAAACTATTACTATTATTAAAAACTATTACAGCATAAGAGGGACAGGGTAAAGAGAGGAGCCTGGTTGGGCTATACAGCCCCGCCTCTCTCTAGTTTTATTATATTATTGATTATATGGTAGATGAATCTGACGACTGACAAGAAGCAGGTGGGCCGGGTTAGGCGGACGCTGCCACTCATCACTCCCTACCTAAAAGCTTTATCAAAGAGGAGTATTTACTCTTAAATGTGGCGATGGTGTCTGCCTCCCAAACCCAGACCGGAAGCTGACTCCACAGGAAAGGAGCCTGATAGCTGAAGGCTCTGGCTCGCATTCTACTTTTAGAGACTCTAGGAACCACAAGAACTCTGAATTCTTGGAGCGTAGTGCTCTAAGGCACTAAGAGCTCTTCAAGATAAGATGGTGCTTGACCATTTAGAGATTTGTATGTCAAGAGAATTTTTTAAATTCAATCCTGGATTTTACAGGAAGCCAATGCAGAGAAGCTAATACAAGGAAATATGATCTATTTTCTTAGTTCTTGTCAGAACACGCGCTGCAGCATTCTGGATCAGCTGGAGAGTCTTAAGGGACTTAAGACTTTACTAAGGGTATAGTAACATATTTGTTTGTATAAATGGGGACAAATGGACTTTTGGATAAAGTGTAGAATTGTGTTGTATTTATACTGTGCTAAAAGTGTTATTAATGTACTGTTTTATTAAAATTTTAAGATGTCATAGAAAACAATGGAATTATCGTGGCTTGTGATTTTCATTTTATTATGTTTTGTCACATGACGTTGCTGTTCAACCAATTCTTTTATTATTGACTGTTCAACTCACTTTTATTATTGCTATTAATCTGACTGTACATTAATTTCAGAGAGGAATGAGGAAAAACCTGTCAGGGTTACATACTCTGCATTTGCTGTTGTGTCATATCAGAAGCATGTGTCACATGTAGAGTTCAGTCTGTGGAGCATTTTATGAGTTGGAACAGTGAGGAATGCTGAGTTGCTGCACACAAGAGAATGAACATGATATCTGCTTTGTCATGCCTGTGTGCAACCACAACTGTATCTCATAAAGAATCATGTGTGGTTGTGTAACTGAGGGCACACATGAGGAATATATAGTAGTTCACAAACAGACACACACACACACACACACACACACACAGGTACAACAAACAGTAGACTCTCATGTTAGAGTATCTTGAACGGCATGTTAAAGTTTAAGCATGTGTGTCTGTCTCTAAGTTGAACACCCTGTTAATGGTTGACAGACTGCAGGCCAACCGGTTGTTGTTTGAATAAGTGATTACCGGACTCACTCATTTATCTAATGTACTGTAAAATCAACTTGATGTTTATTTTCTTTGCCACACAGTCATCAACATGCTGTTGAAGTATTTAATGAAATATAAGGGTTATACATAACACAGGGTTTTTATTAATTTAATCTAAATTCTTTCAGGGAGACTTCTAAACTTAATCACTTTTTTCTATCTTAACTAAACAGCTGTTAGAGGCATACACTTTTATTTCAACCAATAGGTAGTGGCAATGAATTTCACGAGCCAATCACAGCATGACAATCCTGTTTTAAACCTGTCTGTCTCTGTTGCTCAGTTGTCATCTCAGGCTAAGAGCACAACCCTCCTCCTCCCCTTTCTCCTCCGGTCTTTATCATGCACGGCTCCTTGGTCCTCCTCCGGCAGGCCACTGCAGTCAGCTCCTCGGTTGGTCTTTGGGCTCCTCACACCACCATCAGTGTCTAGACTCCATTGGGATATTATCTTTGGGCTTTTTACCCCTTGAAAAAATATAATTTCATAAAGATGGAGTCAAATCTCCGAAGACAGTACAGTTCAGATTATGCATATGTACAATACATCTTTGCATATCAGCAACGGAGTCTCTACTGATTGAATTGCACTGTTTAATCAGACATATATGAAAGTTATATATATGGCATTGCTATGTCTGTTTAGAAATAAATGATTTTTCATTCTGCGAAGCTATGTTTTTCTCCATTGTGTTTACTTTATTTAAGAAACAAACACCTTTACTGTATATGATAATAAGTCAAGCTACTATCACAGATCCAAATAGTCACTTTACTATACTGTCAAAAGCCATGCAGCCTGCATTACCTGCACTTATTGACCTAATTGGAATTTATTTGAAGCAATCCATTTTATGATTTTCCCCAGATATTTTCCCCATTCCTGTAATAAAAATAAAGACTAGGCACCACAGTGTTACTGAAAAAGCAGTCATACTCAGCAGATATGCAGTACCTGGGAAAGACAGATTTGATAAATCTTCTTCTCTTTAATATGAGGCAAAGTTGTGGCTTTTGGGCAGAACAGTGACACTCATGACCTGTGTACACTATTTGTCAGCTGTTTGTTCATAGAGCATTTTTATTGTTTTGGTCATGTGTATAAAGTAGCCAACCAGTAGCCAAACCTTTTATTATCATATTAATTATTTTTTAGCATTACAGGGCTCACTGGCATATACGTTAGTAGTGACAGGACTGCATGTTCACATTTGTCTGTATATGCATAGTTGCTCCATGAATTATCTGCCCAGTGAATTTTCTGAATATGATAAATGAACCTCACAGATGTGCTGACTAAACTGCATTGCTGTGGATTTTGAATTGTGTTCCATCTTCCAGCTCTAAGGTTACTGAAGTAGTTAGCTACACTGGCACACTGTTTTCTGATTACACTGTAGAAACAATTTTCACATTATCTGGTTCTCATCAAAAAACATCATTGGGATACAACATTTACAAAGCAGTCTATTATAGCCATCTGTTGAAGGCTTACGGTATGCACATGCTCATTTGTGGTCCTATATTATGAGTAAAAACGTACCAGAAACTGATTTTGAATCAGTTCCTTAGCCTTACTGGCATTGACACCTTTTTTTTTTTCACAAGCCACAACAGCGACGGCATGATTGTTTTAACCTTGTGAGTCTGTGGGTGTGCGTCATCATGGCAAAATGTGGTCCTGAGATTTTTACTGTAGCGGGAACGACCACAGAGATGATTTTGTGTACTAGGTGCCCGGTGATTCTATTAATGATGGCGTCGCAACCTTGCAAGATGCAGTCACAAAACTTTACAGGTGTATAGAGATAAAAATGAGCCACTCCACTTTATGGCACTGGCCCGATTTGTTGTTGCGATTGTTCTGTTCCCATAGCAAGATGGTCTAGCATATAGTTTTTCTCGAGACAAGTTGACACCCATCAATTATATTCAGTGTCTACAGCAAAAAAAGAAAATGAAACTGTTTAAGGATATGCTGTAAATGGTAAATCGTTTGGGACTTATCGTGGTTATATAACTTTATAAGGGAAGTTCCAGCCAGCATACCTGTGGCACACCTTCCAGAAGATTTCTGAACACACACACACACACACCTCCCTCCTGGGAAAGAACACTGACAGCTTGACTTATGATGGTCCTTTTATATCTCTTTATTATCTCTATATCAAAGGCAAGATGATACTTTTCCTTAACTAATGGTGCAGGAATGTACATATTCATTCTTAAATACAGGTAATCACAGAACTAACAGTCGACTCTTACATTGTTTGCTTTAAATGTAATCATACTTCCTCTTAAAACATTCTTTCAGAACCTAAACACTGATTGAAAGCATATTTCAACAAAATCTATTACCTTCAAAGTAAAATGTATTTAGAAAAATACAACAAGAACAATACACAGCAATATCATCTGTCTTCACTTTTAGACTGATCACAAATACAATAGCAACTCCCTGTCAACTGTCAGTGTTTGGGCAGAGTCGGCAGCACTTTCTAACAGAACCTGTGTTTCCCAACCTCACTGTAAATGAGGCAAGAAAAACAAGAGAAGTCCTGGATTGCTTCTTTTTAATCATTATTAATATAAAGAAGATAAGTGAAACACATCTGCCCTCCCCTCATGTCTCCCCATCTTCTATAAATGGGCAGAGTTCTGCCCCCAAAGTAGTTACAGTACCAACCTTGTCTTTTCTTTTCAGAAGTCCATGGACAAGGATCTTTGCTGGGCCATTTCATAGTTCCCTCTTCGGCTTCCTGCTCTGCGTACATACACATCATACCTTCTATCTTCATCCGCCTCTTCATCCTCTTCCATCACTCTGTCCTGCCTTCCCAACACTCTATTCCCCATACCATGATGACCCTGAATTCGGCCTGGTTTCATACTAGGCCAGCTCTTCTTCCGCATACTGCTGTTCAAATCCCTTATGGGAGGTAAGACGCTTTGGAAGTTCCCTCTGAAAGGGGGAAGCTCCATGGATCCCCTACCCATGCCATGTTCAACTTGACTGGCTTTAATGGAGTTGACAGAAGCCTGAGAGCCACAGTGATGTTCGTGAATGCAGCGGGAGCTTGATGAGGATCTCCTGAACGCATGCAGGGACTGGAGTTCCTCTGATAACTCCCCGAGGTCCCCAGACATATCCTAAAAAGTAATATATTGTTACATAAAAGAAAATCACCATGAACAGCTAATAATGCATCAAAGTAATCAAACTAACCTTGTCTCTGAGAGTAAAGAGTTCATAATGTGGTGGGTCAAACACCTCCTGGAAGTCTCCCCGGTGGAACAGGTTATTCTTACGTACCAACACCTAACCAACACCAAATTATGATTGAAAACACTCGATAAATTGGCAATTTCTATTCCAAATTTTTGTGGAACGACACTAAATAATTTCCTTGTGACTATTACCTTCTTTCGTGGCTGTTTGACTTGCACCAGAATGGAAACGATGAGGAGCAGTAACACCACACCCGTAGACACACAGATTATTGTCCCATGAGTCTTTGTGATATGGTGAAAAAGACTTTTGGTCTTTTTCTCTGGATGAAGGATATGAAGAGAGTGACAAACAGATGACATGTAATGGATATTTACAGGCACTGAGAGTATATCAGTCTATAACTTGTTGCCATTCCCATTAGGACAGTCTGTATCTTCGGTTGCCAGGAACATTTCAGAACATTCACTAAAAGCCAGTTTCACTGATAAACAGCCATCTCAATCATTTGATGTGCTTAAGAGCCACTAAACTGCCAAAATGCAAGGTCTTTTAGTTGGAAAGGCATTAAAGATGAGGAGATCATTGTTTTCCAGCCAAGAAGACATTTTGAATGAATATTTTGTCTTTTTGAAAAGTCTATTTTGTAGAATTAGAGCCACAAATCCTCAAGGAGGCTCAATCTGAAAAAACCAAGCCTGACCTGACATTAATTATATTACACAACGCAACATAACTCATTGGAATATGGCACAGCACAGAAGTCTTTCTAAAAGAAGAATTACAAAGAGCTTTAGCACAACTGGAGTACCTTTGCAGTTGCTTTCATCCCAGGGAAAGACACAGTTTTGTATGCCATTGCACACCAGAGAAGTGTTGATGCACATGTTAGTGTGGCAAAAGAATGCACTGCTTGAACAGGGTGCTGAAACACAAACACATGAGTATCAGTATGTGATGCAAAAGGCTGACAAAGCAAACAAAGCCGTTACGTAACAGTAAAAGAAAATTCTTGTAATTCTTGACCAAAGTTGTGTAACTGTGATTCTATTTATAAAGTGCTCACTGACTTTCTCTCTTTTCCAGAGAATACATGGAAACTCATTCTTAATACATGCATTTTCCACAAGAGCTACCAAGATGATTTAACTAAAAAGCTGCAGTATTGAATAGAAACCACATGAGGGTGCTGCTATAAATTTGTTTGCAATCATACATCCAATCCACATACTTTGCTTGCCCTGTCAACTGTAGAAAGTAAACAAAAGGGACAATGGTCAAATTGTCAAATGACACAGGTTAAGAGTAATCTGAGGGAGAAACTCACGGTCAGAAAAAGAAGTGAACACCATCCGAAAGCGGCTGAGACGGCTTGTCTCATCAGCCCACATTCTCACTACTCCCACACTGGTGTCCAGCATGACGTCATTAGCTACTGTGCTACAAAACTTGGCCTGCAAGAAACCACACACTGATTTCTCATACAGTTTTGGATGTGTAGTCTCATTGAGGCCAAGGTCTGTAAAACAATTGCTACATATATAATTCAAACATTATAATAAAAGGAGCCTGTATGAGAAGTAAAGAAAGATAAACCCGGTTGGGTAGCAGAAGAAGAGAAAAACTTAAGAGTATAAATGTGATACAATGTGCAACAAATTAAAGTACATTTTATAAAGGGGCTTTAATTTTACAGGCTGGATTAACTGTATATTGGTATTAGACATATTATACAAAATATTACCTTTAGGTCCTCAATGGCATTACTGCCATCATAAACAGCCACAAAATTCTTCTTACAATCATTTGAGTTTTCCATCTGGTATTCCAAGAATCGCAGGTAAATCTGGAATAAGCAATAATGATGGATATTTTGTACATGTTGTTCATTTTTTAATGCAATAATGTATTTTGTTCATTTATAGGAGTACATGTTTGAAGGCATTGCATTAATGGATCAAAAATAAATCATATTGTTCCAGTTTTATTGTATACATGTATGTATGTACACTGTTGAATTATCAATGTATATGTTTGCATTATACTGCTTGTGTACATATGTCACCCTGTGGGTGTACTGTCAGGGAATGCTTGATAATAAAAAAGGTAGAGCGCATTTATCTAGGTTTTTTTGTGATACTGAGTAGTAATAAAATAAATAAAATCATATACTTTGTCTTCATTATTATGTAAATGATATGGAACAAACACATCACAACATGTGGAGGAGATTTGTGTCCAATGAATCACTCCTCCTCTTGTCAACTTGTGGAGAAGTATTTCTTTAAATATCTTCTTAACTCTTACTTTTATTATACATTTTCCTTATATGACCATCCAGTTATCACTAATATGGATAATGGTAGGAAATAAAGCTTATTCTGCTTTTGTGCATTAGATAATTGGCAAAAATGTTAACTTTAACATGTCACATGCCATACCATACCCTGTTGTTTGTTGGGGCTCGTATAGTCCAGATGCAGTCCAATGCCTGGTCTGGCCTCACTTTGTAGTCCTCCTCCACCTGACTGGAACGGATCAGGCCGTCAGCCCCAGACAGCTCAAACTGACAATCTGACGCATGGACAATGACAACAAGCAGATTAGAGGAAAACAAACACATATTAATCTAAAGATGTACAAATGAATTATTTGGGTAGGCTGAGCTGTGTGGTTGCACTACCTGGGATGGGGTTTAGGAGTCCTCCCACATGCAGATGAAATTCAGGATCTTTGGAGGGAAATCATAAGAACAGATATCACACAATGAGAGGCATCATCAGTGGAAGGACAGATATCAGCGTTCAAAGACATTTTTGATCAAAGTACTATTTGAGAAGACCAGATATACATTGAATGAGTACCAGGATGGTACAGTGACAACATTGCCAAGCAGGGATTAATCACCTGCAGTAAAGCTGTACCGGACCTGGAAGCCAATCCCCTCCAGCTCTTCATCACTGAAAAAGCGGATCCACATGAAGCGTCCGCTAGAGAGAACGAGTCCGGGTCTGGCCGAGCCACAGAAGCGATTGATGAGCGGCGAGAAGTCGAAGGGACCGTCTCTCACCTCGATGTGGTCGAAACGACACTCAAATGACGCTTCGATATAGAAGGTCTGATCAAACAGCAGCTCTATCCTCTGGCGGGGCAAGGCTGAGGGACGCAGAGCAGTGTGTCACATCTACTGCCACAGAGGTGATTCAGGGTTATAACAAGAGAATGGACAGTGCTGGAAAAGATATTCTCTCCTTTCAAATTCATAACCCAGAATTGATGTAGGCCAAGACTGTTTTGTGGGCTCCAGTAGCAATTATAGAGAAACTGATGCATGAAATGACAACGTTTGATGCATTCTTTGGTGAGGAATGCACCGTGAATTTGTTTTTGCTTGCAAGCTTGTGGGGGAAACCTCAGCACTGGGTAGATATTGTCAGCACTCAAACACACTTTAAAAGAGAATAGTGTTTCTAAAATAATAATAATAATCCTTAAATAATGATAATCCAAACACCATGTGTGACCAATTTAGGATGAGCAATGCAGAAGGAAATACCAACAACAGATCATTACAAATATGTGTTATTTTCAGATTTCCTTTTATTACGATCAGAGAAGTCTGACCTAATTTAAAGTCAAAATCTGCATCACAGAAACTTGAATAGAAGCTCAAATTTATTTCCCAGCAGTGACATTAGGGACATTATTAGGCTTAGGGGCATGTTGTTGGTTACCTTCCAGTACATACAGGCACTCCTTGTTGGGAGGGTATGTTTTGGGGTAGTTTGGAGAGCTGAAGGAGCCACCATCTGTGTTCCGTACCCAGTTTCCACAGTGACGAGATTGCTGCGGCCGATGAGAGGGTCTAAGCCCTTTTGATCCTGCACCTCCATCTGTATGTATATTTAATTATGGTGCATCATGGTACAATTTGAAGACAATTGAAAGCAACTGTATAGATAATTGTGCAAAAAAATTCAGTTATCTTTAATACAATGTGTCTTGATTTAATATAGCCCATCTCTTAAAGGAGTGCAGTGAATGCATCAATCTTACAGTACCTTTAGTCTTTTGTGCCAGAGCAAATCCCTCCTCAATGAACAGGATAAATACCCACACTGTAAAAGAAGCAGGCAGTGTGAGAGGAAAAGTCCAATCAAGGAATAAAGGAAACAGGAGCTTAGCAGGATTTCTATGTTTGTTTGTTGACTGAGCTGAATCCCTGAATGTATATAACAGGTCAGCGGAGTGGAGTTCATAAGGTTGGTTACGGAGCCGGTGGTTCCACCATCTGCTCGCTTAACTCTTCCTCCCATTTTTACATCCTCCCTTTTCTTTCCCCTAAGGTTTATATGTAACACAGAGGACAAGAACTGTTGACAATCTGCTGTGCGCCATACTGTGCAAGGACTTCTTACAGAAAAATGTCTGGGGTTGGGGGTGTGGCCTTGACCAACTGCCACTTTCCTCGTTTAAAAGCCATGATGTCTTTCTCTCATGGGTGGGCCAAATTCTCTGGGTGGGCAGAGCAGAGAAAGGGGAGGTAACCTTGCTCCCTATGACCTCGTAAGGGGCAAGATTCCAGATTGGCTCGTCTGAGCTTTCACTTTCTCAAAGGCAGAGCAGGATACCCAGGGTTTGGTTTACAGGCAGGCTGGGGGAACTCATATTAATGTTAAACCTCATGAAGTGAAATGTTCATGCCATGAGACCTTTAAATAAAAGTGACCTACATAGAGTCTTAAAGCCCAAGGCCACCAGACCACTAAAATTTAGTTTAAAGTTTAAGCTAAAGTAGTGTGTTGACATGTTGCTGTGAATGTCCACTCACAAAATGCAAGACACACAACAGCAGTTATCATGTAGGCTGAATGTTTGTTGTATGAGGCTGAGTTTGAAGGAACTAGTTTGAAACTTTTAATACATTTTCCGCACCATTACCAATGTCTGTTTTCTGCATCTCTCACATGGGCATCTAAAACATGTAATATGTATAAAGAAACCAGACTTCCAAACCTCAAATATGAATCTATAGAAAGATAGCCTACTGTAAAAATGTATTCTTTAAATTAACTGCTGGCAAAAATGACTACACTCCAGCTGACTGTCATGCCACTTCCCGGAAGAATTAAGTTTTCGTTCATTAAACAAATCTATACGACTTTCACAGAGACCATATTCTGTGTGTGTGTGTGTGAGTGTGTGTGTGTGTGTGTGTGTGTGTGTATGTGTGTATGTGTGTGTGTGTGTGTGTGTGTGTGTGTGTGTGTGGAGGAGGAACTGAGTCAGCAGCAGCCTAAATCCTCCTATCCAGGCACAGAGCCATTTCTTATACTATCAATGGAGCCATAACATGCTGAGGAAAAAGAGAGTTCCCACTTTTGACATGTGTTTATGTCTTTCTTGTAAAATGTGGCTTTACTTTTATACCAGAGTGCATAGAGTGCAAGTGGGGAGCTGTCACTTCAGAACCATGAAGCGTTACGGAGAACATTTCAACACAAAGAGATTAGTTTGGCGTTTTCTTGTTTTTTAAAAGTGTCTCCAGAATGTAAAAAGATATTGTTGTATCCCTGCACGTACTTTTTCCCATACAGCATCATTGTGATGTCATTATCATGTGTTTACTTTGTACACAACATACAGATTGCAGAACAACATACACAAATGTGTCAAGACATCTCGGAAATGGATTATCAAAGATTACAAACTCCCGCCTGTCTCTCTATAAAGCATGAAAATATGGATCGTTCCACTCACCTGCATGCATCCTCTCAACTGTCCGTTTTCTGGGGTTTGATTTCGAACAAACTGTACATCCCTCCGTCCTGGGTATGGATTAGCGAATGTTACAAAATCCAACTTTTACCTTTTTATCCTAATATTAATGGTCAAGATGGGAGAAGCTTCTGGGGCAAAAAGAGCTGATGAACTTCTGACTCCTCATCAGCATTATAGAATGAGGAAAAAAAAGTCAGATGAGGTCAATTTTTCGGAGCAAAGACGCAGTTCTTACAGAGCTCATGTCTGTGGCCTACCAGTCTGAGACTGATACTCCTCTCTAATACACGGAGGATCTGTCTGCGGCTGCTCGCGGTTTTAAGATTGGGTTTAGTTGGCGCGAGAAGGGGGAAGAGCTGCTTGCGCATGTGCATCATCATACACGAGTAGCCTAATAAACGATGTGATAATCCTCTCAAAGCCTGCACAATGATATATTACATTAAGAATTTATGTAAAAATGTAATGAAAATAGTATGAAACAGCTAGTGTCCAGAAGGCAAATGGACGCACACACACACACACACACACACACCAACTACTGTGCATAAATCAGTCACACACATAAAGTACATTCCTGTGCATTGCTATTCCAAGAGGCAAAGCAGGGCACATTCCCCGTTGTCTTTTATTCTCATTTTTTCTTCAAGGACACATGGCGCCCCAAAGCCAAAAAAAAGCTGGCTAGAGCTGCAGAAAGATGAAAATGGAAGCCAAGACTGGGTGGGATAGAGATTTTCCTTTGTTGTGTTGCCATTAACAGCCCAACCTGTCACCAGGTCCACTGGCAGATTTGTGCCTCTGAAGCTGATTGGAACCACTTTAAATCAGTGACTTTAACAGATAGCCTATGGACATTTATTATTTAACTTTTATATATCCTAGGTAAGTCTATTGAGAACAAATTCATATTTGCAACAACGACCTTTCACATTCACACAGTTACACATTCATACCTGGAAGAAGCCCGTTACAACCACAGTCTGATCTGCTGGCCACTGAGCAGCGCCACTGCGGTTGGGGTTAAGAGCCTTGCTCAAGGGCACCTCAGTGGTAGTAATGATCATTTTCCCCACCCAGATTTTGTTGTTTTTTATTGGTCCTGGGACACGTTATCATGTCCCAGCATGCTGTTTGTAATTGTTTGTAATCTTGAAATAAAAACACTTGGTCACAAAAAATATATCTAGTCAAGAGTAAAGTATACTAAAATAAGGTACAACAACCTAAACTATTATTCTTAGTTAGAGTACATTTTACCACAGCTACTCACACAAGCAGCAGATTTAGCCTTCCTCAATTATGTTTATTAATTATGTACTGTATGTTGGAAAATTCTATTTATTTGTGTTATCTATTTCTAATGATAATGAGCTTATTTCCTTTCCTGCTCCTTTGAATTTCTGTTTCTCATGTAAAAACTTGTATAACAAATGTAAGCCTGACAAAAGAACATCAGCAGCCACCAAAGTTCACAAAAAAGTAATACACATCCTACCAGAAAGCCCAGAAAGCCCAGAAAGCCATATTTTCAAAGTCTCCAAGGCCGTCATTATTTAGTAAGGCGGAACCAATTTATCTTCAACAGTAACAGCCAAGGTGATTTAACAAAATGTACAGCATGTACGATCATAAATCATCATTGCTTCATGTGAGCAATGTGAATAAAGTTGACACTATCCTCTTGTGATTGATAATCAAGTGAAAGTGTTGTCTCTGAGATGCATGAATAATTTATTTCCTGGAGTGCGTTTGGTTTGTAAGGACTGCTGAGACACAGCATCATACTGATCTGTGTGACATTTGAACTGCAGCGGAGAAAGAAGAAGCCTACAGATTACCAGATACCACAGCTGTCGACCATCACTGTTTGTTACTGTCTGTCTGTCTGTCTGTCTGTCTGTCACCCATACAGTCACTGAACACACATTCAAACTGGCAAACTGATACACCTCTGTTTACTGCACATCAAAAGTGCTAAACTCTGCATATGTTGCCATGACAACCATGCTGGTGTCTTGCCTCCTTCTTTTGAGGCAATCAGGGACCTAGAAAGCAGATGCTTTAGGGGGTTTAACAGATACAGGGATCAAAGTGAAACAAAAGACTAAATATGTTTCCCTGTGTTGCTGAAGCTGCTACTAAAGGGAACACTTTGTGTTACAGTAACCTAAAGCTAATGGAAAGTTTATTTTGTAATACCCCGTGAGTAGCTGTAGGCCTAATGTTGTTAAAGCTTTTGTAATTCGAGGTGTGCTTGAGGTCTTTTATTTGCTTTCACTATCAATGCACATCACTGCAACCCTGTCATTTTCCTGAATAAAGTGCTCTGGAAAACAAGTCTTTCATGTGCTGGATGTGTGTGGGCTCTCTCTGTAAATACTATTCAACAAGCTAGAAGTTAATGATATGAACGCAATGTTCCCAACAAAACTAAATTGCCTGATTCTACATGTACTGAATGAAAACAAGTTGCCATGTTATTAAAATACATCTTGTACTTAGTGAAATGCAACTGAAGGGAAACTATCATAATTACCTTCGGAAAAACATTTCATCTCATCTCAGTCAAAAGCTTTGAAACAGTTTAAAATGGGCTGTGTAATTAGATTGTTTTGGCAATGTTCACATCATAATTTCTGCATTAAACAGCCACTAGAAAATGTTTCATTCAAATTACATCAAATATTCATATTTTTTTGTTTTTGACACATTAAACACATGCCCGCATATATGTAACCACAGTTATAGTGTGTTTTTTGCCCTTGTAACAATAGTAAGGGGCAAGGATGTACTAAATTAAAACTGTAAACAACTGTACAGTGGGACATTACCTCAATGCCAATCAACAAATTCTCATATAATCATAAAAAGCACTAACATTTATTTCTTAAGCAGCAGACTTGTGTATTACTGTACGTGTAAATCAACTGTAATGTAAGGATAATCAGACATTTTTTGTAATGTCACAACCTTTTTTGGCAACCACCAAAAGAGCTCAGAGCCAAAAAACTGGAACGGAGGTTAATAAATCCCAAATTGTTCATAATTATAATTAGCATTTTGATTGGAGTCTTAAGCAGGCAAGTAGTTGCTCTTATTAGCGTGTCCTTAAGGATGAAATTAGCATCTATTAGCATTTAATTTGGCAGAATCTACAGTTGAGTGAGCCAGGTGACATGTATGAAATCAACTTTCACTACCTCCATTCTTTCTTTCTTTTTTCTTTTTGTAAAAGGACAAGGTCATGCATTGAAAATAATTGAAAATGTCTGTAAAAAAAACAATGATCTTTTCAGGAAAAGGGTCATCTTTAAGGTCAGGGATTACACAGCAGGATATTTCAGGACATTTCAGTTCAACAGCAACGTGTAACAAAAGGGTCAAGAGGTCCCAGGTGCTCTTCAACTATTCCCAAGCACACTTCCTTAGTAATACACTATCTGGTCGTGCTTTGAATCCAGGCCACTGTTGCTTGATCTGCTCGGTGCAGGAAAAACAAGAGATTGGTGAATTTAGAAGAAAAGCACTTTTATCAGCTTCCAAGGAAAAGTCATTAGGTTACCACAAGCCTGTGACCTACAAGTCCCAACTTTAATAGGGTGGAACAGATTGCTGCATCCCAGTGACTTCTCAGTTATCATCAAGTTGATTTGTCTGTGGTTTTTTTGCAGCAGATTGTATTGCCTTTGCTATGGGAATTTGATGTCACAACTGTAGATTATGTCATAACTAATCACCCTGATGCACATCCCACTGTGTTAAATCCTACACTTAGCTGAGGAAGTAAAAACAGGTAGTAATCTAGTGAAGCAACAAAAGCCTTTACTTTGATGTACCAACAGCATGGCTTTTTCTTTAAGGTACCAAAGACAGTTCATCAAAAACATTATCTACACAGATAAGTGTTTGACTTGAAATGTAATAATCCTCATGGATGTTTCTTAGTCAGCTTAAGTTTCAACGCCAGACTGTCCCAGGAGCCCCAGTCAATAAGCGTTGACAAAAATATCCCATTCCTGGGCAGATTTAGACTTACGATACGATATCATGGAGCAAGAAGAGTGGATGTTAAACTCCACTCTTATCTCTGGCACATATGACAACAGATTATATGGAGAAAGAGTAAAATGACCTCATTAGATACATGTCAGAAAAAAAACTATCCTAAGCCATCAAAACAATGCAAAATCTATTGTAAAAAAAAATAAGCTTGGTTCATTAAATTTAAATATTTGAGATCACTAGCTCCCTATTTAAATTCCACCTCAATCCTGTGTTTTTGGTTAATTTATATTTATGTATTATTATAAATCTCTATGGTTTGTTGTGTGTGATGTTTGCCTGATATCTTCTAAGACCAATTCATCAGAAGCATCACAGGGAAACACACATGCACACGCACAAACGCGCACACACACACGCGCGCGCGAGTGCACACACACACACACACACACACACACACACACACACACAGTTTTACAGAAACCTTTTGCAATCCATTTGTGTCATGCCTCTAGATGCAAAATCATTTACTCACTTTGCTCCCTCTAGTATTTTGTTCGTTTTGAGATCAAAACTCAACTGCATCCTGTTGCAAATGAATATTTTGGGTGGCGCAACACTCTTTTGTTATTCAGGTCCCATATGTCACCTGAGAATTTGCTCCCTAAAGCATTTTCCTCATTTTCAAAGATGTGAAGTAAACCAGGATTGTATCCGTGTCACAAAGAAACGTTTAATAGGCCTAATAGGCATTGTTATGTACATTCTAATCAAACACATCTGCAGTTTGCACATCAACAATGCACATAAACCATAGACTGTTATGATATATGAGTGCTGAAAGATTGGGCTTTGTGTCTTTGAACATGATTTTATATGGGAGGGCTCCCATGTGTTTTGCAGCAAACACAGCCGTAATAATGACTTCTTTTCCCCAGGTATCAGGCTGTGTGTGTGTAAAGTCAGACATTTTGAAGTTGTTTGTGTGTCCTTATAATATTGTCCTGGTTAACATAATGAGATGATATATTATGTATCTGCCAACAGATGACATCCCTTTCTGACCATTTAAATATCTTCGTTCAATTTAAAGATTCTGCTTTTCCTAAATCTTGCTCTCTTATGCCATGTTTCTGGGCCAGATGGCCATTAGTTATGACCTTCACTCAAAGCAGGGTTAAGCCTAAAATGACAACTAGAAGTCTGGTTCTCATCAATTGAGCTCAAGAGGTGGCAATGAAAAACAAAAAGACAAATGACAGACTGAGCTTTGCTAATCAAGTAGTTTATGACCAATCCAACTTGTGTTTTCTACACAATAGCTTCTCAATAAACAAAAATCCACATTATGCCCTATTCAAACTGTGGGTCAGTGTGTTCTGAAATGTAAAAAAATGAGGCTTAGTAAATTCAGCAAACATTTTGGCCATGTTCAATCCACAAATTCAGCAGCAAGTCAAGTAAAGCAGTGACAAGCTTTACTCCATCAGCAAACAGAAATCTTCTTAGCACGGCTTGATCTGTGGATGTGGCAGGAGGCCTGGAGGAGGATGAGTTCAATGCTACTTTAGGTTCTTCATATATTTTAATGTTAAATTTGAATGTTAACGTTTAAATACTTTTTTTATAATTAATGTAATTATTTTAACAACAATGGTAATGAGCTAATGATAATAAGTTAAATAAATATATATTTCTCTTAAGAGATGGGTTGCATTGCAAGATAATTGCATTGTGGGTTTATGACCCATGTAGGGTGGGTGTTTCACTGGAGACCAACTCATTCTGGTCATATAATTCTCAATTTGAGCTTGTTGGAATTTTCCAGTTTCCAGCGGTGTTATATAAAATGAAAATGCTATATGAATTTCAAAATGTAGGTCAGTAATACAGTTATTTTCAAAAAAATGCCTCTATTGACATCTGTTGTAAATGACAATAATATGGTGGGAGATTTTGAGGATTTCTTTTTCATCTGATACCAGTTCAGCCCTCTGATTAATTGTCATTCCTAAAATGCGCCGAACTTGAGCTTTAGGGGAAATGACATTGTGCCTGCATCTGGCTGTTAACATTCTCTTTGCCTTGAGGTTTTTTTTCCCCTCCCATTTCCCCCACTTTTTTAATTTAGTCAAATATACAAAGCTGGTATTTGCAATCAAGGCCTAAGCACTTCAGAAGGGGATTTAGAGACATAATTAAAAGGCTGTGTGGGTGAAGGCAGCTTTGAAACATAGTGTCAGAAAGTGAGAGTCTGATACAAGGTTGTTTGGAACACCAGAGATTGAAAAAGGGCCACAAAAGGACTGAGAGAGAGAGGAAAAGAGGGAACAGTGAGAAAAAACTAGACTAGCATGGATTATGCTGCTTTCGGCCAGTAAGAATAAGGCACACAGGGTTAGAAGCCATCGTGCAAGAAATCCATCAAACAATTATACAATTATTATTATTATTGGGAGATAAAAAAGTTGATGCTGATGATGAAATAGATTTCACTTTAAAGCAAGTGTTGTTTTATGTTACTGGCACAAAGAAAGAAAAACAATGCTTTTGTGCGAATCATATTTTGAAGGTAGCGCGGTGTTTTGTGGCGCATTTAGCACATTGTCCGCTAGATGGCGCTGAAGCTAAAGACTCAATCAGCCATTGTAGTCACGTCACGTGATTTGAACAATTCCTCTTCACTAAATGGTGGATAATACGGATAATGGAATTCTCCATACCAACTGACTCTGATAATAGCTGCTTTGTACAGATGTACAAATGACGTTAAGTTTTAAAATATAGCGCCAACATGTCAGAAAGGCACCCCCGGGTGCTGCCGCCATGGATGGCGAAGGAGGAAGACGACGTGAAAAAGGAGCCGCTGAAGAGCAGGAGAAGACAGAAAACTACACGGTAGTAAATAAAATATCAAGACAAAGCCTCAGTTTTGTGCTTCAGTGAAAGCTCCTTAAGTAATTTTGACTAACACATATGTGTGGCTGTGTTTTCAGGGCTGCTTTCTACTGTATGAACGAGAAAGAGCTGGTAGAGGCAGCTGGTTCATATCTTTCCACCGCTGCCTGCCCGGGCGTTGATCTCCTCACTGACCAAAAGGTGGCGCTGTTTCTCTCTTCTTCAACGTTTGAATTGAAAGCCAATCAAAATAAAAACATCCAAATGTTATTCACAATGTTCAGATTGTGTAAAACGATCAAAAATGTAAAATAAATGTATGATATGATCCAAAATTATATTTGGATCATGGTACAGGTTATTGCTTTTTCAAGTAGCCTATATGCAAAACATATGTTGTCCGCTTAGTAGTATACCTGTATGTGGCCCCAGTCTGTGCCTCAGATAAACTTACATGTGGAAAAAGTCAAAACAACAACTTTTAAATCACATCTCACCATTTGAGTAGTGGATGTAAAATGCTATATATTCCCTATAGCACTGTGTAATACATGAGTGATTGATGTCCCCACACAGGTGGAAGACAAGGCAGTAGATACCCCTGTGAAAATAAGGGAGAACACTGCCACTTCCAAGGTGATAGCGAAGCTGGTGACTTTAGAGGAGGAGTCCTCAGACGGCAACGATGCCCCGGAGAAGACGTATGTTTCAGAAACAGACTCAGACATTACAGAGGTGGAAACAGTGCCGTACACTAAGAGCCCGCTGCATCGGGGACCTGGGGGTCAGAGGTCAGCATCAGTACAGGATCGTGCTGGTGTTGTGAATGTTGGACTGGAGGCTGAGGAAAAAGAGGAGCACTCACAGATGCCAGCAGAGGAAGATGATGCTATGCGGCTTGTGCGAGAAATCTTTTTCACCTGACCACTGAAATTAAGAGAACTGATCCTTTAGTTGATGTCACTGACAGGGATGTAACATTTGGCACAACTCCTCAGACAGTGGATAGAAATACTGATTCCTTTAAGTTACCAAAGTTTTTGCATCAACATGAGGTGTATACTTCTGACGGCAGCATCTAAAATCCAATTTTCTGTGAGAAAATGTAATTAAGCATCCTGCAGTGTGTTAATGGAGTAGCTACTGTGTATCCTTTACATCCCACCATATTGTTACACTGTCTGTATGTACATACGTGAATTAATGGAAATTCCTTTAACACAGATAACGTGGTATTTTGTTTTTAGTTTAAACTAGATTTGTGAAAAAAGGAACATTTTACTGAATGCTTAAACCAGAAAGCCAAAAATGATGTTATTCTTTGATAACTAATGTGAAACTGACAGCAGCTGTGGTAATGTTAAAGTTCACCACCCAGAGTTGTAGTTAGAAAGATATGCTTCATGCAGAAGACTAGTGCTTGCATGAGCAAAAGCACTGAACACTTGAAACCGAGTTTCTATTTCATACACACCATACTTTAGTATAGTATCCACCTGTTGCCTTTTTGTATCCAGGTATTCTGCTGATGTCACCACAGAGTAAAGAGGCACATTGATATTAAACTATAGATCATAGAGTATAGACTTATTTTGACTGAGAATGTACGTTCACTAGATGTAGTTTTTCCCACAAATTGTAATTTCCCCCCTGGGGATTAACAAAATATAAATTATTATTACTTTAATACCGTATTTGAATTAGCAATTGTTTGTATGCACTTGGTTATTGAGTTTTTTCTTTTTCTTGAATAAGCCCAAACTTCTGTGTGGACTCCAGCAACTGTCAGCACAGACTCTTTTAGTTCACTACTTTTTGACATAGATTTATTCTCTTGAGCACCTATCCACCAGGTGCACATATCACAGAAAGCAGGCCAAATTTTTTATTTACACACTTGACCTGATCGTCACTTACACAAACCAGTTTGTGTAGAATTCGAAAACCCTGTTACAGCACTACAGTATGCATTACAATATTCTCCAGTCTATATAACAAAAAACAACAACAACAAAACAGGTTTGTCATAAAATCTGTCATAACACTCTTGGTTTTCAGCAGCGAATGCCTGAAAGCAAAGATTTGGCCACTGCATGGTGAAAAAAATAGACATTTAACATGTAATTTGAATTGTAAAAATACAACAACAGTGTTTTGATAATACCTTCATCGAGCACTTTTACCCATCTACTCCCAATGGGCCTCTTCCCTGGCATGGGCAGTCATCACAGTTAGGATAAACAGCTCAAATGGCACACCCACACAGGCATAGAACCAAATGGTCATGTGTTCCCAGCTCAGATAAGACTGATAGAGTATCAGGAAAACTATAATGCCAGCCAGCATCAGTAGGATTGATGCAGCCTGGCAGGTCATGCTAAAGCTGAGTGTTGCTGTGTCTTTGGTGTAAACTGTTAGCAGCATGGCCAACAGGGCAAAGGCCACAAGCACCACAGGAATGTACAAACCCAGGATAACCGCTGGTGCAAGGATGTTAATTTTTATCTCAGACTCAGCTCCACTGACAGGTCTGCTGTAGTTGCAGGACAGTTCACCGTGTTGACGTGTTAGACAAAAGTGAAAGGGACTGATGAGGGCTTCGCTGGAAAGGATGAACACACCAGCAAAGAAGACCAGAGAGGTTAACATCTGAATGAAGATGAGCAGGAGAAACACCGAAATCCAAAGAAAGAGCTCTGTGGATCTCCTCGCAGAGATAACAGCCATAACTGAGGATGTCTTAGGCCTTATGTCCCCTGACCTGGGAATTTAATATTCATGTTGACAGAAATTAATACAAACACTTAATCATTTAGGAAAACAATCATAAGAGTGCTTGTTAGTAGGCCATGTACAGAAAAAGATTTACAAATTCAATATGTCTGCATGAACTTAATTCAGTATCATCTGAGTGATCTTTAAGAATCTGTGACGGTTCTCTACTTCTCAGCATAACAAACTTAAGCTACAGCAATTATATGTCACATATTTAATATTTAACCCAACAGTAGGTCAGCTGATCCGCTTCCTCATCATGATCAGATTGGACTGTAGTCAACACTGAAATCCCTAGCTTTTAGTAAAATAGCTACATGTATCAGTTCAAAAAGCTAGTCATTATTTTGAAACATTGTTTAGTGCTAATCATTTTGAAACTAGTGGTAAACATTTTGAAATATGGATTAGTGGTGATCCTTTTGAAACTAGTGGAAAACATTATGAAACATGAGTCAGTGATGATTATTTTGAAACCAGTGGTGATCATTTTGAACGTAGATGGTTTGTCAAGAATTAACAGTGATTAATAGCTGGGTATAACGTTTGATTGAGTAAAACGAAGAGTTTAATTTGGAGTTGTTTACTTACGTTTGTTAAGTCAATCTGGCTCGGAAAGTGTAGTCGCCTGGGGTTGGTGTACGGCACGCGCCTAGACCGGGAACGCGCATTTGCAGGAGTCTTCTCCACTGGTGCGCGCTTCGACAGACAGTTTGACGTGCGTCTTCTCCAAGTTGGGAGTGCGACTTCCTCTGCAACGTTAATTACTATTACTGAAAGGCAAAAAAGTTCGGTAGGTACATATTACTTACTTCCCGTTTTAACTGTTATAGCTGATTTTACTTCTACATTTTGGATAGATTTTATCTGTTAAGTCTGTTCAGCACGACAGGGAGGCGGGGTCGTCTGTAAGGGTTTCTTTGTTCGTTTTGCTTTGGCCAACAATTAATGACAATTCGCATACAGATATTGTTGGTGTCAATAATAATTACAATTGAAATATTTGTCATGACATTCATTTTTAAAACAGTTTGAACGATGCGGATCCATGTTTCTTCTAATAGGCAGCACAACTGGATCAAGGTGTGGTTTTACACAACAATTAGAAAATACAAACAAAGGCAAATCACAAATTTGGTTTTCCTGACGTGGGGGCTGTTATATTAATATGGACAATTAATAATTGGAAAACGTTTTCAGTGCACGTCTAAACGCGTCCAGATTTAGTTTCTAATGGAGTTAAGACCTGAGGGGTGACATGCAGTGCAAAGCAGGCAAGAAAAGAGATAACACATGGATAGAATTTCCTTCGGGCACTCCAGAAACATTTACCTAACAGACACGCACACATCTCAACACCATATAGCACATGCTGTACTGAGAATGGCACGAGAGAACACAATGTACCTTAGGACACACACTGGGGTATTTTCTGCTCAACCAGATTAGTGCATCTTGACAAGTATAACAAGTTTATATTTTACATTTTTTTTGTTTTTGTAACCTTTATCAATTGCTTATTCATGTATCTGGGAGAAAACAATGTTATGTAATATTGAGCTAAAGAAAAAGCTTGACATTACTTTTTGTAATCACTTAAATACTAGAATTTGACATTTCATTATTCAAAGTGTAATTTTACTGTCATTTGTCTAATTTCTTCAGGTTTATCATGGGAAACCAACTAAACAGGCGAGGAGCCCCATCCAACAGTGCTGAAACTGCTGACACTGAACAGGAGCCTGCAGAAGACTCTGGGCTAACACTGACTCACGAGGCCATTCAGGCAGAGAATCTAGATGTGGTGATGGCGGAGCCAGTAGCACTAACGGCATGTTTACCCACTGAAGAATGTGTCTCAGAGTGTCAAGTGACAGAGGCTCCTGCTGCCTCGGACCCATTAACTGAACCAGAGCCTGTGGCAAAGGAAACCCCAGCTCCAGTCAAACCTGAACCTCTGGTCAGCCACCCATCACCTCCAGAATCCGATCCAAAACCTGTTGCTAAAGCTCAGCTTGCTTCAGAGTCAGTTCCCGAACCAGAGCCAGTTCCCAAACCAGAGCCCAAACCAGAGCTAGTTCCTGAACCAGAGTCAGTTCCAGAACCAGAGCTAGTTACCAAACCAGAGTCAGTTCCAGAACCAGAGCCAGTGCCCAAACCAGAGTCAGTTCCTGAACCAGAGTCAGTTCCAGAACCAGAGCCAGTGCCCAAACCAGAGTCAGTTCCTGAACCAGAGCCAATGCCCAAACCAGAGCTAGTTACCAAACCAGAGTCAGTTCCTGAACCAGTTCCTGAACCAGAGCCAGTGCCTGAACCAGAGATAGTTCCCGAACCAGAGTCAGTTCCCAAACCAGAGTCCGTTCCCGAACCAGAGCAAGTTTCCGAACCAGAGGCAGAAGTTGAGACAGACCCTGAACCCATTGTAGAGTCAGTACAAGCCCCAGCTGAAGTTCTGGAGGAGAAGATAGACCTGCTTAGCCAAGAGTCTCTCCCTGAACCAGTGATTTCTTCACCCCCATTAATCGACCTGGGTATCCCTGACATAACTCCCCAACCTATTGACATTCCGGTTTCCATCACCGCCCCAGTCCATGCAGACGAGCCCTCAGACATCCCGGTGACCAAAGAATGCCAAGAGAGTGCTGAGCTTAAAGAGAGTGAGAACACATCGGAACCTCTGGAAAAGCTGATGGGAGTGGAGGCTGCAGGGAATTTGGAACAGCTTGTGAGCAACATCAACGAGGAAAGTGTTTGTGGACTGCTGAAGAACTTAGAGCTGAAAGGAAATGACCTGGCTGATGACCTCATTCCCACTGATGTCGAGATCCCTGATTCCATGAGCACTTCCACTGAGCTGATGTGAAACCATGGAAAAGGATTCATTAAATAAGTGAATGGATATTTGTCTATGAAACCCTCTTTAATAATTACATGATGTCTGAAAGAATCACAGATGCAATGTTTTTACAACTTACTTTAGTGGCCTCATAAAGGCAAAAAGGTATTTCTCTTTCTAAATGAACCAAATGTGCCAAAATGTGTTTTAGTGGGGCTTTAACACCACAGGGATTATTATCAGTGTACTTTAGTGTATTGCTGGACAATAGTTATCTTTCTCTATGCAAGTGCACCAAGAAAGAATTTAAATGAATTTCTTTGAGTGAAAAATAAAGCCATTGCTATATATAACAACGCCTGACAAAAAAAAAGGTTGAAGGCATGTTGATCGAGAACAAAGTGAAAAGCAAAGGTTTTTTGAGGACATGTGCATCAAGTGAATGCAAAACAATAGGCAAGGGACAATAGCAATGCAACCAAGATGGAGACATTATGTGCATACCGCTTTACAACAGAATACAAGTGTCCAATAAACATTTATGCCTTAACATAACAATGTTTAGACTTTATAATATTGCTTTCTTTATTGTATATATTTTCATTACAATAATGGGATTTCTTTTTTACTTTTAACCTAGGTAGCGGCTTGCTTGTGACAATAAAAATATGATTATACATGTTATGGTGATTGTCCCTGATTTTCTTTTACGACAAGATATTGTTATGTTGAAGATACTTAACATTGTTAAGCTGTGAGGTCACAACATCTACAGTAGCTGTAGGCTCGTCCCATCATTCTGAATGTGGAATAAGACTGAGTTTGCCAGTGCAGAGCATGGATCTGTTAAATGCACGTATTGGAACAATTGGAGCTTTTTCCAATTTTAGAGTATGTTTTGTAACACACCAGCACATGTATGGAACACAGTGTACATATGGAAAGCAAATTCCAGCCAACAAAGCATAGATCATGTAAGAAAGACTCCTCACAGTCTTGTGGGAGAGAAGACGAGAGTGGAGCGGCAAAGCCACATTCTTTCCAAAGGAAGGAGGTTTTCGGGGGCCTGGGTCAAAAGTCCTCAGTGTGACTGTTTCAGTCCATGAGAATTCTGCTCCTCACATGCCTCTCCCACCACACTCCTCTTGCCCTCACTGCATTGCAATCCAAACATCTTGACTATGTAGTCAGTGGATTGTATGAGAAGCCTAAAAATTAAACTTAAAAAAGAATTGACTTTGCCACAAGAACACTAAGAATAAAGACAGACAACACTGCAATGACATCAATTTAACTTTAACAATATTCAATCTATATCAGAATATCATTGTGCATCACTTATGTATTCTACAGTTTCATCATACTAAGTCCCACTCCCAATAAACATTTGTCTGGTCCAGCCACACCTAACCTTTACAGCCTACGCCTCAGGGCATGGCAACCGGGTAAGTCCCTGGGTTTTGGCAAGACACTGATGAGTCCCCATGGAGAGGGAGAGGCACTCTTCAGACAGTGATCTCAGTTAAGCTAGCCTTTAGCAGAGGATACAGTTAGTAGACTCATAGAGCTGCTTCCTGATGCACACTGAGAATAGATAAACAGCTGATTGGAACTATTTGTGATTCTTGTCATACCAGAGGCTTTCAGCTCAATAAACAAAAGTGCTGGACTTGAGTCTGCCCTCTCCTTGATTTCCTGCCTCACTATGGACACTATGGCCAAAGCACAAAAACAAAGAAAACAGAACTTGGTATTTGCTTCTGTGACACTGTACAGTATGTCAAGGAAGTAAGACACAAATATATACAGTATTTATATATATACAATATATATACAATATATATATACATATACAATATATATATATATATATATATATATATATATATATATATATATATATTAGATTAAAAAAAATGCATGTATAGAGTAATGGTGCACTACACAACAGACTTTACAGTAACTTGGGTCAAATTACATTCAAGTAGTTGTGACCATGTCCATTTTTGTTTAACTAGATGTTCTCACATTGTGATTATTTACCATTTGGTTCTTTAAAAAAATTTAGGGGTAAATAGCTCAGTTGGTAGAGCGGGCACCCATATATAAAAGGTTTACTCCTCGACGCAGCGCCCCCCCATAAAATAATCCTAAAAAACAAAAACAAAATTCAGGTCCAATGGTATCCAAACTGGTACACAACAAACCTGATCTGGCTTAAAGAACCATTATGACACAAAATTAGTATAAATGTTTGCCAATGTGTTTAGGGCTGGGTCTTTTTACTGCCACAACTCATCAACACATTGTGCTGTTGAAATCAAATCTGGCAGATGTGACAACACAGTGGTGGTGATTCATCAATAGGTGGTGCTACAATGAAATAAGGATTTTAAAACTCCTCAATGTTATACATCTAATTCACTCTAAATCTGGCACAATTCATTTTTTACAAAAAAGGTTTCTGATTTAGTCTCAAGTGACTCTGTTCTATGAACATGCACGTAGTAGTGTCTGCAGCTACATTTTTTAATTAAATAAGCTTATCAAAGTCTGTTTATTGTATTTTATACTATAAAAGGATATTTGACAGAGAAGAAGCTGACAGAAATTTAAGAATCTTAAATACCTGTTTTAATACTTTAACATAACAAATACAAACAATTTACAACATAACACACTGAAGAGCTGCAAAAACATTTTTAAAATTCTTTTTATAAATACTGAGAGTACAATATATTATGAGTATATAAAGTTCTTTGGATTTTTGCCAATAAATACAGTCAGAGTCATAAATACAGCCAAGTCAGAGTTATTATTTACAGGGAGCCATTATTAATAGGCTGGCCCAGGATTATGCAGAGCCTTTCTGAAGGCAAACAAACAATCAGCAGTTCATCTGAGGGCAATTTCACAAATATAAGGAAAACTATCAAATGTCTTACTTAAGGACAGTTTCTCTTTTTGCCATTAGTCTCCTGTATTTTTTGGCCAGGTCAACATTGGTGCGTCCAGGTTGGAAGTTGTATGACCACAAGATGGTGTTCCAGGAGAAGCCGTAAGTCTTCACTCCGTGCAGCAGGTAACGAACCTCCTCTTGGCTGAAGTCTTTCCTCTCCCTTCTCTAGGATTAGTAATAAGGAAGGCAGAAAAGTAAAGATAAGACAATCTGTCAAATGGACAGGAGAGTGTGGATTATGGAACAAATCTCACATGCATGAATGCACACTTGACATCATTCAGTACAATATCTGTGCTTCTTATGTGAACTGTTCTTCTTCTTTTACACATGGGCTAGTTACTAAAGCTCTACTTAATAGAATAATCAAATCTAAAATCAATGTTTTTCCTGTTTAAAATCCTCTGCTAAAGATGCCTGTGTGACTAATGTTTATAGAACATACTGGTGGTCTTCCACATTTTGGCCCATTATTAACACATTGCACCAAGTACTCGCAGTCATTCCTCAAAGCATATCATACAGTTTTAAAATGATTTCAGCATCCTATGAAAATCAACTTGTTGAGACGTGACACCTGATGTCGTGGTCAGGTCATAATTGCATGGTACTGCAGTTGCAAAGACTATTTTGAAAGTCCTTCTGCTTGTGTATTCAAGGAGGCTTTGTAATTTGTGTTTTAAGACTCCAGTGCTGAGCTGATGGATCAACTTGTAATAATGCAAGAGATGACCAAGTCAGACAATCATTTTCAGTTTCTACATAAATAAATGCAGCAATTTGTTCCCAAGTCTGTTGATTTTCATATTGTCTTGACTGTATTGCCTATAATGTTTTTTTTCCAATTTGGTAAAATGCGGGCATACATTTAAATATCTTTTCTCCTTTGTGCCATGGATTAATTTTCACTTTAAATAAATAAAAAAACACTATGCGCAATGCTATAATGTAGTATCAGAGCTAAATAATTCTGGTTAAATGAGAAATGATTCTCACATCCCATCGCTACGTTTCACTGTATATTTCCTCATTGTATTCCTCAAATATGTTTTACACTTCAATGCATTTCAGCATACAATTATAGCATTAAAAAGCTGTTGGAAATCCCAGTAGGCAATATAATTATCAATAAATACATTTTTGACAAAAAAATATTATTTTGAACTCTTACAGTGGAAGATTGATCTGTGCTTGTTCTCGGCTCATCATTAAGAGCAGGATTTCCGCTATTATTCCCTTTTCTTCTCTCTGTATTTGAAACATAAATCAGTTTGCGTTTGTGTGTGAAAAAGACTGATAGGACGCCATGTTCTCGCAGTCTCTGAGAAACTCATTTTGTTACTCAACATCATCAAACAAACAATACAGAAGGGGAAGAATGACTGATGAGGGAGAGTAGGCAAGAAGAAAGGGGCAGACAGAAAAAAGAATAATAGAAAAGAAAAGAAGGGCGTAAAAAACTGCTGAACTTGACAGAGACATAATAAAAAGGTTGACTGTGGAAGACAAACCTGTTCTAGGTGTGCACTCACACAATGTGAGCATTGGGAAATGCATTTGGCTGAGAGGTATAAAAATACAGTAAATGACAACACAGAAAGACTGCACTCCACAAAAGTGCTTCTGCACCCATGTTGCAACACCATAGCACACACTTTCAGGCTACAGGAAATTTAAATTTGACTAAAAGCATGGGAATTGGCAGAATTGGAAGGCAGAAGGTGAAAATAGGATTGATGGCAAATACAGCTACACCATATATACTTTTATTTAACAGTATAGTGAATGTAATGCAAGTACAGAACATGCAAAATCATAAGATGGAACAGACTAAAATGCCTCCTCCTTTAACACCATGTCACTGGCTTAGTACAAAAACATCACTGCACACCCTTTCAATCTCTCTCTCACACACACACACACACAGTGTTATACAGAGTGTGAAACAGCTTAATACAGCTGTGCAGTTCTGAACCAGCTCTAGCCTGCACTGTGAGAACACTGGCTGCAGTTCAACATTCCTTCTGCTCTTTGGTTTGTATACTCCCAAGAACACACTACAGAGGACAGCTCTCCCCACAGGCTCTCAATCATAACGTTCACACACACTTTTAAGTCATCTACTGTAAAAACCCTTATCTGATCTCACATATCTACCTTCAGAAAGACAAGTCCTTTTCAGGGGAGTCAAGCTTGGACCTGAGAGGAGTGATAAGATCAATGCTGTTGAATATGACAAAAATAGGATTAGGACAACAACAACTGCTATGTAGCTGTGATTATGTCATATACATACCGGTACTGTTATAAGAGGTAAATATCTGCTTTTTAGCTCCACTGTACCGTGGAGTCAAAGTGATACCTATGATGGAAGAAGAAGAAGACACCCAAATTACACACATGTATGATGGTTTAGTGGCTTACAACAAAATTGTGTTTGAACATGTATTGTTGATTTGTTAGATCCCTACAGTCCTTAAAGACATTGGTATGTAAGAGCTATATAGATCCACTTGCTGCATAGTTCTTACCACTGTGCTTCTTCCACCGGTGTTCTGGCAGGGAGGTCTTGCCATTCCCTGTTCCTTTACGTACAGGAGTCAGGCAGACCTCTTTTACAGAGCAATAGAAATCAGACATTTCATAGCAGTAGTTAAAGTCAATAACATCTGTTTTAAACTGAGGATATTAAAGTAACAATTATGAAGTAATGGACAAGGAGAGTAAAAAATGTTTTGTACCATAAAAAAGAGTTTGTAACAACAGCATCATGCATGAGGCATGTTTTCCATCTGAAAGGTTTTCTCATATTTAATCAACTCCAGACAGGATCTAACGTATTCATTGGTAATGTTTAAACATTTATCTTGACTGAGGTATGCACTAAGATAAAGTTTAGAGGAGATGTTACTAGTCTACATATTTTACAAATACAGCCTTTTATAGCTGTCAAGCAATGAAAGCACAAGTTAAGCCCAATACCCATAATTCAGTGCACATATTATGTAGCATATGTTAGGGGCAAAGTCTGAAATGTAGCCCATACCCAGGTTTTAATATATGTATACTATAGTATACTATTTAGCCCATATGGCAGTATCAGGTTAGCCAATGCTAGCCTTACCTAAAGGACCACAATGGAAATAAGCCCCAGGGCTTTATTGTGTTATCCTGACATTGCTTTACTTATATAATGAAATGGTCTAATAAAAAAAAAAATCAATCAATCACCAGGCTATAGGGAACAGGGTAACAAAATGTAAAACTTGAGCACAATATCTAAAAAATGCCAAAATAAAAGTAGAACATGCACTTTCACACACTCACACCCTGTAGTAACAAGGGTACAAGGTTCATTTACTTGTCATTTTACAAAACAGGGTTGCACAATAAAATGTAAGTTGTAGCGCCTTCACACTACACACACATTTAACATTTTATTATTTTATAATTGTGAGCATCCACAGGGAAATACTGTGGGGTAAGCATATGGAAGATAGCAATGAGGTTAAACTGGGAGGAACACTGTCCATTCCCTTATTTGACGTGAATACAAAGTGCTTAATGTTGCGCCACCATGTCAAGGTCAAGGTAACCTTTATTATCCCAAAAATGGGTCCATGAGCAACACATTGTTTGACTGGAACTACTTCTTTTCATAAGAGGGATTTACTGTGCAAATGCAAATGTTGAATTTTGCTTACCTCTCCAGTTCTCCCAGCTTCTCTGTGGTTCTGCAGCTGAAACTCTCTCAGGATCTGAATCTGTTATTCTCCACGCTGTGGTCTTGGTACTCTCTCCTGAACAGAAGGTTGAAGTGACGAGTCCTGAACTGCTCTGTGGCCTCCTGGAGAACCTTGTGCATGTCACAGCTGTGGTGGCAGGAGCTTTGGAGAGACGCAAAAGTGCGACTTGTCACCTCCTCAAAAGGCAGCACACAACCTAAAGGAGTGAAAGAATAGGGATGCAAGGAATTCCGTGGTGGAAATCCAGTGTTGGCTTTACAATAATTTAACTGAATGATTCCTTAAAGTTTAGAAATATAAATACAATGTTGATTATTTGTGTAGCCTTATTACAAAGTCCAAAGTAAGCTTGGACAAGTTTGCTTAAAATAACATATTACACTATCACAGAAAATACAGTATAGAAAAGGCTGACCAAACACTATGCTTGCTCTCAATAACCATTTGATAATACAAGAGGTAAAGCCTTTCACTGAGGGCCAGCATCTTGTTTTCCTACCTGCACACCGTATACTAGAGAGTGAGCGTTCCTCCGCTGAGATTTTCCCCACCTTACTCATCTCAATGTGCTGTAACTCTTAACATAAAAATATATCACTTGAAAAAACATGCCTGAAACTGCACATCTAGTGAAAACTAAAATGTACGAAAAAAAAGTGGCGTGAAGCCGTGGCTCTTACCTTCCACATCTATGCATTTCATTTCTTTTGGTACGCTGTACCTCACTGGTGTTGGGGGCTTAAACAACTGACTAAACAAAAACAGAAGAAAAAGTAATGTTGATAAACTATCATTTCATAAAAGCTTATCTCATTAAGAAGTAATCAAAACTGAGGAACTCTACTGACCTGTCTGCTGTATAAGGCTCTTTGCCTCCCTCTAGTGACTGCAGATGTGAAGACTTTAGGGCCCCCGTACCCTTGCACACGGAACACCACACATCCCCTTCACTGGTTTTAGCCTTCTCTTCTTGAATACTTAAATTGGAGCTCATGTGCTTCAGTTCACTGCCATTCCTATTCTTGATCACGTTTCTGGAAGTTTGAATGCAGGTGTCACCCCCTGCTTCGATATGTTCAAGAGTGCTGTTCTGTCTATATGCTGTGGGAATGGTTTTAATCCTCTCCTTCAGCTGCAGAGGCAGCAGTAAAGGTGGGGACCGAGGCAGAAGCACTTGGTCTAGCCCTTCGGTTAAAGTTAATGGTTCTGTGTCTTCCTGTTGATCATTAGCCTCCTAAAAATGGACACAAGCACACACCATGTGTCAACACGCTACATGCCGACTACATTGTGGCCATGTGTGGGAATGTATATTGGACCTTTGCTTGTCTGTTCTCCAGCAGGTCAATTCTGCGCAGCAGCTCTCTGGCTGAGCTTCTGAAGCCGCCCATATTTGTAGGAGGGGTCACATTTACACCCTCCCCCTGTCTCGCTGTGATTTCAGGCACTCCCAAGGACATGGCTTTACAGACAAAGATGAACAAAGTCATTATGAGAGTTCCATATTTTACATTCACCCCACATATTATTCCAATCACTTATTTTATTTATTTATTATTAGATCTAACTTTCACTCTCCGAAAAGTATGAAGAAAGCTAAAGAACTAACTCATTTAAATACGCTTATAATTGTAGTTATGTGAAAGGTATGCAAAACATTGAAATTGGAAATAGGAAAGTGGAAATTCAATAAAAAAAATGGTTAAAGGAAGAAAATGATTAACCCTGATCTTTATTGCCTCGAGATCACAGTGCTACACTGAGCCATGTAATGCTTATCGCTATGTCTCAGTCACTTAAATATGCAAGAAAGAAAACTTGTTTACATTATTGTTTCAAAAGTAAAATGCACGTAAGTAAATATAGGGAGAAAGAAAGACATTTTTGTGGCAATGGTGCTAATGAAGCATTTATATTAGTTCTTGAGTAATAGTGCAAAACAACCCACGATGATGACTTACTGGCCTGTTTGCAGGTCTGCAATATGAAAGTAGCAGCCTTCCTAACCTCCTCACTTGTATCTTCGGTGAGTAGGGTTATGATAAGGGGCAGGCCTCCACACTGCACCAACTGGGACTGGTGCTCCTCTACAAACAGGAAGAAACAAAAGACCGCAGCAGTGGTTGAAAGTGTGAAGTGTGTAAAAATATAAAGTGTAAACACACTCCACTACCAGAAGAAATGTTGGCAAAAAAAGCACACTACTGGCAGTCTTACCAGAGGATTCAGTGCAGTGGCCCAGGGTGAGTAAAACAGAGAGCCTGTCCTCAGGGTGCAGATGTGTGCTAGTCAGCAGGGAGAAGAGGTGGGACACCACGCCATAGTGAGCCAGACCTGAAGCCAGGGACGCTACAAAGAATAGATTGTGAAGGAAGGAGACACTTTGGTTGTTTATATATATATGTGTGTGTGTGTGTGTGTGTTGTGTATGTGTGAGAGAGTGAGTGATACACACAGTTATCTGTGATGCAAGCTGACAGGGTCTTGGATATAGTGACAGAAAGCTGGCAAGACAACAAGCTTGTATCTGCTGCAGAAGCTAGACGAACTAGTGCAAGAGTGAGAGTATCCAGACCCCCCGAAGCAGAAAAACTCTCCTGAACACAGGCTGCAACAACAAAGATGTGATAAACATTTAACAATCACAGTTTTTGTTTCAATTTAGATGTTTTACATAAACATAAAATATCACAGATTTAGCTCAAGCCATTTGGCCCCTTTTACTTACAGTTGTTTGCAACTGTCATTGCTATAAAGGAACATATGGGTTGGAAAACCTCAGTGCGTGGCAAAGCGATCTGCTGAAGCCAGACTTTTATTATGGGAAAGGCTGCTACACAAATACGCTGACCATCCTCTGGAAGAGAAAAGCAAAATCAGTTTTTGCTCTTACTTCAGATATAAACTTATGCAATACTCTATGGTTTGACTTGAAAGTAGTTGCCTAGATGGCATAACATCAATGTTTTACAAATGAACTGCTCAGTACAAGGTATTAAACACACAGATGATATTACCATTCTGAGGGTTGTTGACACATCCACAGAGAGCACTAGACACAGAGGCCCAAAGTTGGTAGGTTTGAGTAGCATTAGCTGCTGTCAATGTAGCCTCTGTGGAGACAGGGGAAGTGGTCCTGCAAACATGTATACTATTAAAATTCTATGTACTGTATAAGCTTATATGAGTGTTTTTTAATACAATTTCCAGCATACTTTGTATAACTGCTGTTTAGAATTGCAAGATACCTGAAAAGCTGCAGTAGAATATCTAGGCAGCCACTGGTTTGGCCTAGAGTCTGTCCTGATTCTGTAATTGCACACAGATACATGAGGGCTATAAAAAGTACTGTATATTTCGTTTAACGTGCATGACATGTCTTTCATGAGCTTAAAACTAAACCAAAGCAAAGAAAACGTATGTTGTGACAGAAAAAAATTGCACATAAATGGGACAACCAATCCTGTAGCTTTGACTCATTTTGTCAGGTGAGGAGCTTGATCTTACTGTTGTTGGCTACCAACACAGACAGCAAATAGACAGACACTCTTTTCTGTGTTAGTGGGATGTCTTCTTTCATCAAAAAATCAGCAAGGTCTGCAAATGTCTCCTTTCTGCACAGAGAATTCTTGCAATACACTACCAGAAGGAAAGATAAATAGTAGATTATCAAAATTCAAATTTAAAAGCCATTAAAAGAAAATGACTTGCACTTGAAACTACTGCATTACACCAATACATAACATGAATAGTGAAACGTGATATTATGCACATATGGCAGTACACAGGTTTGTATACTTATTACACATATGCTGTATCTCAATTCAGGACAACAGTCTCTGGTGTCCACATTTTTAAAACTGTATGTCAAGAACAGGGTGACAAAACTATCCTGTGTGTCTTTTGCATCTTTTACAATCCAACAATCTGTAGACAAATGGAAAAGATTAACATTAATATACTACAGTTTTTGTCAGACAACCTATTATGTGTTTTGGCGCCCACCCATACCACTGATATTTACCACTTAAGGGCAACTTCCTGCCTGTAAACTTGCAAATGTTTAAATTTACAAGATGACAAGGACAACCTATAGTGTTGATCCCTGTATGGCTGAGCTGTCTCATTTGGGGTCGAAAATCTAATCTTCAACTACTGCAAAGGACACAACTTTTTGGACTGCATCCTTAACAAAATACAGCCCTGAATTGTGATTCAGCAACACTCACTCACTCACTCTCTCATACATACACACACACACACACTTACCATTGGCCTCTGCTAACGTGCCAAGCGTAAATAGTGCAGTCTCCTTTACATCTGAACGAACAATACTTGATTTGGAGAGGTTATACACAAATGCCACACCTCCCATTTCTCTCAGCAGGTCCACATTATCCTCTGAAATAATTAAAGTTTAAAGTGAAACAAACAGTAAAAAGAAGATATGTCAGGGTGTAATGCTGAATACATACATGCATCACTGACTTAGATTTATATTATATCAGCAAACGTGTCCAACAACAAATCTGACTTATGGTGCTGTAGGTGTATGTAGGAGATGGCTAGAGGCAAGGCCAAGTTTTTGTCATTGATGCTTAGGGTTAGCACTAATATTGTACCTCTCTTTTCACAGATTGAGTGAATCGCGAGAAGAGCTTGTTTCTGCAAATCGGGACATTTCATCTGAAACTTCAGGCACTCAAGCAGCAAATTAAGATCTGTCCTTGTGGCTGAAAGCAGAACAATGAAAAAAAACAATGTTAACCAAACAGGCATAAATCTGTAAATGTATAATGTTACATAAGCTACATATACAAATACAAAATGTTCATATATGGAGTTGGCATTAACGTCACTTACTATTCACGTTACGGTTGCTGCTGTAAACCACTGTATTATCCATGCCACTCTTTTATTGCCTCAATGGTTTCAAAACCATTAACAACGGTTAGATGTCACCAAAGTATGGCTAACTTAATATTAGCTACAAGAATATAATCTCTTATTCAACCACATTTAGCATTATATCGTGTGCTATTTTCAGTACTCGCTAGCTAGCTAACGGTAGCTAGCGAACAAAAAATGTTAGCTAACGCTAATAAACGAGCTAGCAAACTATAACTTCGATGCCAGTTGCTTTTCAAAGTTCGATTTTTCTTCAAGCTAATGTACAAACTTTTGCTTTAGGAGTATTAACGTTAGCGTATCCCCACTTCTCATTAAACAAAGGTTAGGGTAAGTTATTAACATATTTGCCAATTATCAAAATCATAGCTAGCATTGGCCGTTGGTGACAGAACGTCGACACATCAAGTTACCATAGTAACACAATATTGACGCCTGCGCAGTATGTCCGTTTTGACGTCGACACGTGTTTCGAGCTGTTTTGAGGTGCGATCATAGACCGTTAATATTTATACAGTCTATGGGTGCGAACAATATGTCCCAAAGTATGTAAACTTCTTTTGAAAAGATGAGAAAAGTGTGGTAATCTGTGGGTTTTGTCTCTCATTCTTTTTCAAAAGTAGAATGGTGGATTTGGAGTTATTAACCTTATATCCAGAGAATTTCTCAAAAGATTCTATTACACTAACGTTGGTATAGATGATGCCAGATTGGACAAATAAATAATAATATCACCTGCAAAGAGTGAAATTATATGCTCTGTTTCTTCTATTTTCACCACTGGGACTCTTGGTTGTTAGATGGCCAGGGATAGGGGCTCAATATCAAACAGAAATAGGAGAGGGGACAAAGGTCCCTGTTGCGTGCCTCTGTGTAATCTCAATGGTTGGGATATCTAATTGTTTGTCAATATCACAGCTGTTGGATCTGTATATAGGAGCTTCAGCCATTTAAGATAATTGTCACCAAATCAAAATCTTGCCAGAAACTCCATCAAGTATTTCCATTCAATCCTGTCAAAGGCCTTTTCAGCACCCAGTGACAGGATAATAACCCCTCTGGCTTGGGAGTTGAATGGGGCTGCAAAGACTTGTACAGGCCACCTTTTTAACTCTAGTCATATCAGTCAAATGTGATTCTTGCAGGAAAATACTTTGGGATTTACGTAATCTAATTCTGTCCAATACCTGTTTTAGTTAAACAAGTTTATTCAATCATTTAAGCATAAAGTAACTATGCAGCAGGGCACCACATGAAAACACACAAAAAACACCCCAGTAACCACATGTATACAGTAAGCAAAAAAAGAAAATATCAATAGATACCTGAGAACCATTATGCATTCCCCAACTGAAAACATAGTCATAGTTTAGACACCCGATCCTCGCAGTGAGGAACAGTGTGGCGTAAGAGCTTTATGAGTCCCATTCTTCCTAGGGCTCCAGCAAACTGTCAAATAATCAGACATTTCTGTGAACATGAAACGGATCTTGCCTCTTAGCATGGGAACATGTGTAAACTGTTATCAAACAAGGATATGAGAAATGACAAAGTAAAACATCCTCACTAGAAGGACAATTATTCAGAATGAAACAAACTGAGCTTCAACATCATTATTATAAACCAGATGGATTTGTACGTTTTAGTGCCTGGTCATATTTAAGCAGCCGTTCAGGAACAAATAGTTTCCAGTATAGCATTAGGCCTACATAATTTCACTGGCAGTTAACATTACAGGTTACCGCATTAATAGCTTATCATAGCCTATCAATCATCATGACGTTGCTCTTCCTCATCACTATCATAAGGTTACACCTCCGGCCACATGGAAACAGCTGGTGTCGTGATAGCCACAATACAGGAGATTCTGTTCAATCTACTCATTGTCCGGTGCTGATGTGGTAGTGGTATCTCTTTTGATTCTTTGGACAAACTTTTTTGTGTCGAGGGCCGACGTGGATGAGTGTATTAAACACAGTTAGTAAACACCAAGTGGCGCCAAAACGCCGTGAGAATTGTGACGAATTGTCACCCTTTTGGCTTTCCATACAATATGTGACGCAACTTCCTTGCATGTAGTTAGACTGCCAAAAAGCAGCAGAAGAAGACATCGATTCATTCGTAATTTTATCGAGTTTGTACGTATTTAATCAACCAAGTAACATTATTTATTCTGCTTACTTAACATAACATCAATTTTTTGGTTAGACCTGAGGAAGCCAGTTAGCAAGCTAACTTTCGGTTTTATGTTTAAAATAGTTGTCACCTAGCTAGCTAGCTTGCACACGTATAACGCCACAGAAATGTCATAACATTGACATGAGGTAACGTTAAGGTCATGCTGCTCGGTATTGGCTTAACGTTATAACGTTATCACCGTGAGTATGATCTTAATTTTGTGCCACGCAACATCTAACGTTAGCTTGCGTTAACGTTAGCTCCTTGTCAAGTGCCGTGCCAGTAGGGTATAACACTGGTGTTGTATCGAGCTCTTACGGATGGGGGCTACGCTTTTTGACAGGAGGGAAACTGCATCAAAATAACACTGTTGATTTCCCTTTCCCCCTTAGACATCGGGGTGAATACGTTGCACTACACCCTACCAACAGCGGTGCATTATTAGCTAGAGATGTCTGGACGTGTGTGCGCCAGCATCCTTCAAAGAGCTTCAAGCTACACTTCGACACTTTCTGCCCCATTCCAGGTTTGTACACCGACCGACTTATTATGTAATTAACCGATTTTTATATTCAGTTTTATTTTACGGTATTTTGTATGTTGTCATCACAATTTTTTTTGTTCATTTAGTACACCCACTCCGTAGGATTTCCCTCATCTCAACCTCGAGCAGCCCGCCAGTGTCACTTCTCATCCTGGGGTAACGTTACCTCCAGATCAGGGTTGTGCTTCCCCAGCGACGGGTCCGGAAGTTGGTCTCAAAGTGGGCGGCACCTCTCAACTTATCAGGACCTTGACTTCCAGCTCAGTCAGGTCCAAATCAACAGTATTCTGCGATCGAATGAGCAGGTAATGAATGCCATAGGTGTTTCAGAAACTGGCAAAACAAATATGTAGGATATGAAAACAAAGTAGACATTTTATTTCTGAGACAGAGTAGGATTAAAAAGGTTCTTTTTATGCAAGAAATATTTAAGTATTCAATGTAGTACATTTACAGTTATGAGTAACCCTGTCCATTGGTGTGTACTTGCATCTATGTCTCAGACAGTGAGTGTGCCAGAGTTTGACGGCAGGGTACTCAGTGCTGTGAAAAAGTTTGAGAGCAACCAGTTGGCTGCTAACACACCTAATGAAGATCGTCGTAGTGCAGCCACCTGCTTACAGGTATGCACGCACTTGGTCTGTAATTCAATCCATCTCCCTTCTTGTAAAATTGAAGGATTTAAAAAAAAAAAATCTGTTTCAGTCAAAGGGCATGCTCTTTGGAGTATTTGATGGCCATGGGGGCTGGGCATGTGCCCAGGCTGTCAGTGAGCGTCTGTTGTACTACACTGCAGTTGCAATGATGTCAAAGCAGATCCTGGAGGAGCTTGAGAAATGCATGGAGCATGGCAGAGCTGTTCCTCCCATCTTGCAGTGGTACAAACACCATACAGACTTTAACTGTCGTGAATCTGCTTCCCTCTACATTGACCACCTGAGAGTCTTCTGGCAAGAATTACTGGACAGTGATGAACATGGAGAAGGCATGGGGTAAATACAAAGATGTGCATTTCTGGCAAACTTACATTGGTATAATTTCAAAGAAATGAACCCATTTGCCTGTTTTTATTTCCCTTCATTTGCCATTTCGCTGTTGTTTTTTGCATTAGCTAATACCCAATTTACACTCTGTTGTTATTACATATACATGCACTAACTGGAGCGATGTCAGAGTGAGGGTGCTGCCCATGGAAAGGTGCCCTGAGCTGTTAGGGGTTCGGTGCCTTTCTGAAGAGCACCTTGGCAGTGCCCAGGAGGTGAACTTCTCCAGCTACCAGTCCAATAACAAACCAGAGACCCACCGGTTCCCTACGGACTGAGCTACTGCCACCCCTTAAACGCTTAAGATTAGCATACCTGTCATGTATATTCTTTTATATAGTCTATTTTTACCATCAGGGTTTTTGTTTGGTACACCATAATAGTAAATACAGTTAACCTACCTTGTAGTCATATACAGTGGGTAACCCCTTTAAATTTATTGTTTCATTGCAATTTTTTCCAAAAAATCAAAAAAAGTTCATTTTATTTCTCAGTCCACTCAAACCCATCTTGACAGAAAAAAAAAACAGAAATTTAGAAATTTTTGCATATTTATTAAAAAACAAAAACTGAAATATCACATGGTTAAGTATTCAGACCCTTTGTTCAGTATTTAGTAGAAGCACATCTAATACAGCCATGAGTCGTTTTGATGCAACAAGTTTCTCACATCTGGACATCCTCTGCCATTCCTCCTTGCAGATCCTCTCCAGTTCTGTCAGGTTGGATGGTAAACGTTGGTGGACAGTCATTTTCAGGTCTCTCCAGAGATGCTCAATTGGGTTTAAGTCAGGGCTCTGGCTGGGCCATTCAAGAACAGCCACAGAGTTGTTGCCCATGGAATTTTAGCGTGCCATTGTCTTGTTGGAAGGTAAACCTTCGGCCCAGTCTGAGGTCCAGAGCACTCTGGAGAGGTTTTCGGCCCCAGGATATCCCTGGGCCGATTCATCTTTCCCTCGCAACCAGTCGTCCTGTCCAGCTGAAAAACCCCCCAGTCCACCACCATACTGTTGAGACTGTATTGGGACAGGTGATGAGCAGTGCCTGGTTTTCTCCACACCCAGAATTAAGGCCAAAAAGTTCCCTTGGTCTCATCAGACCAGAGGATTTTATTTATCACCATCTTGAGTCCTTCAGGTGTTTTTAGCAAACCCATGCGGGCTTTCATGTGTCTTGCACTGAGGAGATTTCCTTCGCCACTCTGCCATAAAGCCCCGACTGGTGGATTGCTGCAGTGATGGTTGACTTACTACAACTTTCTCCCATCTCCCGACTGCATCTCTGGAGCTTAGCCACAGTGACCATTGGGTTCTTCTTTGCCTCTCTCACCAAGGCTCTTCTCCCCGATAGCTCAGTTTGGCCGACGGCCAGCTCTAGAAGGGTTCTGGTTTGGTACTTCCATTTGAGGATTATGGAGGCCACTGTGCTCTTAGGAACCTTATGCAGCAGAAATTTTTTTGTAACCTTGACCAGATCTGTGCCTTGCCAATTCTGTCTCTGAGCTCAGGCAGTTTTTGACCTCATGATTGTCATTTGCTACATGCACTGTGAGCTGTAAGGTCTTATATAGACAGGTGTGTGGCTTTTCCTAATCAAGTCCAATCAGTATAATCAAACACAGCTGGACTCCAATGAAGGTGTAGAACCATCTCAAGGATGATCAGAAGAAATAGACAGCACCTGAGTTACATATGAGGGTCACTGAATACATATGACCATGTGATTTTCAGTTTTTGTTTTTAATAAATATGCAAAAATTTCTAAATTTCTGTTTTTTTCTGTCAAGATGGGTTGCTGAGTGTACATTACTGAGAAATAAAATGAACTTTTTTGATTTTTGGAAAAAGGCTGCAATGAAACAAAGAGTGAAAAATTTAAAGGGGTCTGAATACTTTCCGTACCCACTGTATATATCCTCAGCACTTCTTTTTCCTGTATCCCTCTATGATTTCCTCCACCTCCTTTCTAGTCCTCTGGATGCTCTGGATTGTTCTTTTAAACGGCTCGACGCAGACATCTCCTTGGAGGCTCAAGTCCCCTTTTCCAATGATCTGATGAAAAGCACAGCCATCCAGGTACGAACACAAACCTTTCTTTGCTGCTTCTGTGAGTTCACAGCCACACACAATGTTGAGACACCCGCACTTATCACCTCTCCAGGTTGCATTTGCTGGTTGCACTGCCTGTGTGGCTCATGTTGGTACAGACAGGATCCACGTGGCAAATTCTGGTGACTGTCGAGCAGTATTGGGGGTACTGGAGGAGGACGGTTCATGGAGCGCTTTGCCCCTTTCCCAAGACCACAACTCACAGAACCATGCTGAGATGGAGCGGATCAAGGCCCAACACCCGCCCTCAGAGAGAGACACAGTGGTCACAGATGACCGACTGCTCGGGGTGAGAATTCTTTATTGCATATCAATTAACTAGGGTTGGGTATTGGTTTTTTTTTTCGATACCGGTGCTAAATTGATACCTTTGCCTGAACTCATACTACTAAAAAAAGTTTTATTTTTTAAAAATAAACACAAAATGACAGTCAACAACATTAAAGAACGACTTGTTTATTGCTAAAGCCACATGGTCAAAATTAAATTATTTTTTAATAATGTAATAACAATAAATTTTTTTACCAGTAAGTTGCTGTTAAATGACAAAAACAACCACCAGATGGGAAAAGGGTATTTACAATAACTTTTTAATGCACCATAAGGCTTAGGCTACCAGTTTCAAGTAAACATACCGTCTGTGTTGTTTTTCCAGCAGCTGCAGACTGTTACGTCCTCTACAGTGAAATACAGTCACACTGTCAGTATATTAACCGTGTTTAATCCAGTTAATAGCTAATTAGCTAATGGTAGGCTTCCGTTACCTGCTGTCCTGCAGTGTAGTGTTAACTAGCGTCACATGCAGCGATGCTTGTGTTGCATGTAATGTCTGTTTCGGAGCATCAGAGAGAAGCGCAAGCATTTCATTGGCACCGAAATGAGGTGCCAAAAACTTTGTTGCTATTTGGTCCAGTAGATACCGGTTGTTTTGGTCTTGTTACCCAACCCTACACTTAACAGGCACTGTTCAATGAGTTGATTGGTGGATTTAGAAGTCCCTGATCTTAAGATGTTATTGTACCATCAAGGTTCTGATGCCCCTCCGTGCGTTTGGTGACGTAAGATTCAAGTGGAGCCTTGAGTTGCAGCAGAGCATTTTAGCCAGCCTGGAACCTGGAGTTGACTTGGACTCTCTCAACCTGTACCACTACACTCCACCTAACTACCTAACTCCACCCTATCTGGATGTGGCACCCGACATAACCTGTCACAAGCTGAGACCTCAGGACCGCTTCCTGATCCTCGGCACTGACGGGCTGTGGGATGAACTAGGTAACGAGGAGGCTGTACAACTCGTCGGAGAGCACCTAAGTGGGATTCACCTACAGGTTTGTGCGAGGAGCTGATTCACAGCACACAACATTCACCTTAAACCTCGCAATTTGTTTCTTTCATTTATTGTATTGTAAGCTTATCCAGTGAAAGTGTTTTTTAACTGTTCTTTCTTTTTCCTAGGCTCCCGTTTCTCCATCTGAGAGGCAGATGAAATTGGGTCAGATGCATGAACTCTTGCTGAAACGCCAGGCCCGTGCCTCCCCCGCTTTAGATACCAATGCTGCTACACACCTCATCAGACACGCTCTGGGCACTGGGGAGTATGGAGAACTGTGCCACGAGAGGCTGGCCTCTATGCTCACTTTGCCAGAGGACCTAGCTAGAATGTACAGGGACGATATAACAGCAACTGTGGTGTATCTGAACTCTGACCTGGCCAGACACAGCTAACAGAAGTTAGTTTTATATTGGTAGACTGTTCATGTCATAGTCAACATTTCCTCCAGGCTGTCATTTTCTGGATATTTTGGGACAAAAAGGATGATCATTACAACCTGTTGCATTCATAGGTTTAAAGATATTTGTAACTGTTTACAAATATTTTTAAATGAATGGGCAGTTTTCAATGTTGTATTATGTAGTGCGGGTACAAGTAAAGAACTGCTGTCCCACTGTTCTTCAGTTTATTCATGGTGGACATTTTATATACATCACCCGAGTCACGTGTCAAAAGTGGAAATGTTGGCAGTAATCACAACACTACAGAATAATGCAGACACTCCTTTTGTTCCTGGGTAAATTTTTGTTTATTTTTCTCTTGCACAGTTTGCTCTAGACCAACGCGGGCAATGGGCCAGTACCGAGTCCCGCGCTTCTAATTTTTACCTTTAATTAGTTTATTAATAGGCTGATGTCACTGATATCACATATATAGTGTCTATGGCAGTTTGTTCCATAATAGGCTATATATCATAATTTATTTGGAAAAACCAAGCAATTCTATGTAAAATAAGACATTCAGCACCCCATATAGACTGAATGGAACAATCCTTTGAACCATATTTTCAGACACTGCGTCAATTTGAATGTAAGATTGGCAGTCGAATCAGGCTCCTTAGATCGAATTGTTGAATATTCAACTATACAGGGTCACTCCTACAATATACAGTACATATACATGTGTATATATATATATATATATATATATATATATATATTTTATATATATATATATATATATATATATATATATATATATATATATATATATATATATATATATATATTCAATATGTCATGTGTTGAGCTAAATCCTGCTCCATTCTCAGGGTTCATTCATTTAGTACTCAAAATCTCAGATGTTGAAATGTGAATCCATTTATTACATAGGATATCCTAGAGACAAAGTTACCTGGATATATATCTCCCCTTCCTTTGTCTGATATAGACCCCCAGTATATCTCACAAAGGGGGGGGGTCCTTGTTCATCTTTTAGTTGGGATGTGACTGAGGGTTTATGACCCTCATGCAACAACAGAGCAGTTGAATTGAAACCAGAGACTGGGTGTCAACTTCAATTCAACTTTTTGTAGAGCTGGGTTATAACAAAATGTACCAGAACATCTTATATTATAAAACAGGCATTGCTAAACAACAATCCAAACAACAAACTATGACTTTTCATTTTTCTTGAAATAATTGGCTTTTTTTTAGCTTGAATGTATAATGCAAATCACCCACAATGTTTAAGAATAGTTTTAATGTTGTGTAAATGTACTGTCTTAAATTATTTTGTTGTGTTGCTTTTGTTTTAAATTAGAGATGTGGATTAAAAAGTGACATTAAAAACAGAGGACAACTTACATTTTGCTAAATGTAGAGAGTTCTGACATCCAAACCTCAAAATGTAGTGCTGGGTGTCACAATAGCCAATCTGATCCACAAGTGTTATGTAAACACTGCAACTGTCGGAGGTGCATCCCTACACTGGGGATGCACTACAACACACACCTACATGTTTGACAAAGGCCTCAGGTCACCTCTAACTTATTTGTTTTTTCACCAACCATTCACTGATAAAAATCCAACTACTCGGCATCAGTAGGAGCAGAGCACAGCATGATTACTGTAGCCACAGGCAGCTTATAGAACAAGATGATCCATTAATCACACTTGACTGAGGAACTCTGAAGGTTAGTAAATGCCACAGACTTGGCAGGCTGCCAGTGGAACAAAGCCACAAAAGAAAGCTGGGTTTCTACACTAAAAGAGATGACAGGGAAGAGAAGGATTTTGAGAGTGCTCTTTTTGCTTTGCCAATTGCAGGTGAGTGTTCAAATTTGGAGTAATTCTTTCTTCAGTCAGCAGATTTTATGGCTCACTACAACTTGTTTTCCTGCAGTCAGTGCAGTCTTTATTGCATAACCCACCTTAATATTTATACTGTATTTATATCATTATGATAATATACAGTGGTGCTCATAAGTTTACATGCCCATGCTTAAGTTGACTAAAAAGAGGAATAAAAAAATCATCTTTTGTAAATAGATAATAAATTAATTTAAAAAAAAAAAAAAAATCCAACCTTTTAAGGACACCAATGTGAATGACTAATGTATTGTAAATAAATAAATGTTCTTCCTTAAAATGGTATACATACCCATATGTTAAATTCACATAGAGGCAGGCACATTTTTAATATTAATGACCAGTTATTTCATGGATCCAGGATACTATGCATCCTGATAAAGTTTCCTTGGCCTTTGGAATTAAAATAGCCCCATATCATCACATACCCTTCACCATACATAGAGATTGGCATGGGATACTTTCCATAAAATCATCTCTCAGTGCAAATCAAACCAGCTATTAGTCTAACTGAAATAAAACCATGACAATCTCTATTTTAATTGGATTGGTTGGATTTTTCCTTTTTTTTTAATTAAGGCATTAAGATCTATTTATAAAAGATGATTTTTTTTATTCCTCTTTTTAGTCAACTTAAGCATGGGCATGTAAACTTATGAGCACCTCTGTGTGTGTGTGTGTATATATGTATATATATATATATATATATATATATATATATATATTTGCCCTCGTCTGCGCATTTATTCTTTCGCAACCTCAGTTCTTGGAGCAATTTTTGGTCTTCTGTGTATGTAACAGGTCTTTTTTTATTCACCCGATGTCCGAAATTTGTTGTAACACAGTATGTAATATGTTTGCTCTGCAGAACCTGCATGCTGCAGACATTGACCCTGAAGCACCTCCTTATAACTCTCGTTTAGTCTTTGACTATGAAGGTGTTGGCTCAGATGTGGGTTCATTGAGTTCAATGAACTTCTCAGACTCAGATGAGGAGCAGGACTTTCAGAGCCTGACCCTCTGGGGACCACGTTTCAGCACGTTGGCTGACCTGTACACTGGCTGGGTAGACAAGGACAATGATGACACAGTAACACTGCCAGGAAAAACAGAATGGGTCTGACACACCTCTATATGTATTTATAGATCTGTCCATCTGTCCAAGGCCCTCAGAGTGCTGACCTCTTTCTTCTGCCTTCTATGGCTTTTTAGCTGAGATTCCATAGCGCTCCATCTGGCTTGTTCATTGCACTGACATGTTGGAATGTGCAGGTAAACAATAACATTTATAAACTAAATATTTAATATGTGTCCTGAACTTACGGTGATGAAGTCATGTTATTCAGGTATATGGTATCACTTGTTTCATGCCAAAATATCATTGCACAAATAAAAGTATGTATTCTGTACTGTGCTCAGCTTCAATCACAAGTGCTATTAGAATTCTAATTTTAATTAATGTATTTTCAAGTTAATGTGGGCATTAATTGCAGAAGTGAGTTTGAACAACATTTGTGGTTGGCTGTTCACAACATTTAGCAGGCCTGTGATGGAGCTCGTAGTTACAGGAGGCTAACATCAAACCCTACACATTTTATTTTACTTTCTCTGTTTATCTAAACTGCTGTCCTTGTGGTGCTGCATCAATCCAATTTCCCCTCTGAGGATCAATAAAGTTTGATCTTATCTTAGCATCTGTTAAGAGATTTTTATTTTTTAATTTAAAAGTGAAACCAGTACTGTTGTCATACTCCTGGGATTTTAAAAAAAACTGCTGCACTTAAACTATTTGAATAATATCTCCAGAAAAAATATTTGCAGCCAGGATAATAATATATAATAATGATATGATGATAACTCTTTTCTTGATCAACCCATTATCTGTGGAGTTCCTCAAGGCTCAATCATAGGTCCCATCTTATTTTCAATTTGCTCTTTATAGGTCATAAAAACTGTAAGCTCATTATCTCCTATTGCTATGTGGGTGAGACACTGTTACTGCATACAGTATCTAGCCTTGAACTTTCATTATCCTGCCATGGTGCTGAAGATTGATAAAGACAGGATTAGTCAAAGTTAAAAGCAGCATTGACAGAGAATCACACTGTATCAAAGACAGTTAATTAACAATCTCAGTTCTAGCTTATGACAATGGTGAAGTTATTGTTTTGGTCTCTTTTATCCACATCACATTTTACAACCTTCTTTTTCCCTGTTTACCATTTTGTTGTACCTGAAGGTCCCATGTCATGAAAATTTCACTTTATGAGGTTTTTTAACATTAATATGAGTCCCCCCTGCTTGCCTATGGTCCCCCAGTGGCTAGTAATGTCAATAGTAGTAAACTGAGCCCTGGATATCCTGCGCTGCCTTTTGAGAAAATGAAAGCTCAGATGGGCCGATCTGGAATCTTGCTTCTTATGAGGTCATAGGGGGCAAGGTTACCTCCCCTTTCTCTGCTTTGCCCGCCCAGAGAATTTGGCCCACCCATGAAAGAGAGAGAGACATCATGTCTTTCAAATGAGCAAAGCGGGAGTTGGTCAAGGCCACACCCCCAGCATCCACCTTGCCCCAAAATCTCAAAGCTGATTTGCATTCATGTAAAAGTGGAGATTATTTGAAGGGATGGAGTTAAGTAGTCTATGTATCGCAGGTAGCTTACTGCATCTATTTGTGTGTCTGTGGTCTGTTTATAATTTACATATATGTGTAAACTTGGGGAAGTGTATGTATTTTATAAACTGGTATGTATTTTGATGTACTGCATAGACCTGAGGGTATTATTTTTATTATTATTTTTATCTATGAGCCTGTCTCTAAAATGAAACTAGTCCTCTGATGTCACTGTAACCTTTGCCTACACGTTGATAAGCTCTTTTAGTCACGACCAATGATCTCCCTGAATCACTTCCTCAAGGGTGGACTTCAACCGTTCACTATCATCCAACGCAAGTGATCTTTGACCCCCTGGATCTGCTGCTACACTGAGGAATAATTGTTGCAGTGAGAAAACGATCTGTTTACATGTTTCATGTTTAAGCTACATGACATTTTTTGTTGAAATGAGGTCCTATGGATAAATGAGGGAAAGCTTTACAACGTTTTGTGGAAGGTAAGTTGGCACTAAATCAAGTGGGAAATCTGAATCAAAGGTGTGTGTTTGTTTGTGTTTGATTTTTTCCAGCATTCATTTTGTTCCCCTACAAGTTTACTTTTTTCTTCCACAACAGATGACGCAAAACATGTTCCAAGAGGGGTTGTACCAGGTGTTTTTTAAGGAGACACCCTCAACTCTCCCACTGAGCCAGGTTACCAATCATGGGGAGCTAATCAATGGCAGGATTCATCGTTGGTTTGGGACTGTGGTTAATACCAGACTTTTAGTCACTGGGGTGAGATGCTACTTTATTGTGCTCGTCCAAACCATTGGTTAACATGTTTTTTTAAGCTTTTTGAGCTATTAAACTGCCTACTTCATGCCATGTGTTTCCCCTCAGGTGGTGCAGATTCTCAGTGCCTTAGCTTGCATACTAGCCACAGTAACCCATGCATGTGTGAGCTACAACTGCTCTGTCTCCATGACAACACCTGTGTGGTCAGGCATATTTGTGAGTTCACATCTGCTTCCATTGAGAGAGAGAGAAAGAGAGAGAGAGAGAGAAATATTGGGTCATAACTGTTGGTGTTGTTACAGTATGTGGCTGCTGGGTGTCTGGCAATGGAGGTTCAGAGGAAAGCTAATAAATTAAAGGTAAATATATAATATATAATAATATGTGATAATGTCAAATGTGACTTTTTTGCATTCAACTGCCTCACCTAATTTTGCATTAATCATGAACAGATCATCACTCTGATGGGTCTGAACCTCTTTAGTCTACTGTTTGGCTTATCTGCTCTCCTGGCCAACAGCCTCAGGTCTACGCAGCCTGTCATACACAACACAAACCAACAGGTGATTCTGTAATTCATTTATAACATGGAGACTGTGAGAAGATCATTCTGTTTGTTTTTCTCAATACATCCACCAATAAGCCTGGATGAAATATTTCTATTCTAACCATTATAAAGTGTGTTTCAACTTACTTTTAAATACTGAATGTGTAGAAATAAATGCTTTCTGAGCTGCAAGTAAACTGTCCTCCTTACTCTTACTCTCTCTCTCTCTTTCTCTTTCCATTCTCCCCACTAGCGTGTTGGTTCATATGTTGCAAAGGGGAGCTCCATAGCGTTTACTGTACAGTGTTTTCTGGCATCAGTCTACATACTTTTCCTGTCTTTGAGAGGACTGCGTCGCTACAGTCATCCACATATTCAGACCTACAGACGCCTCTCACAGGTAAATAGTAGGGTGGGATGTATGGAGAGATTGGTGTACCATTAACTTAGGTGCTTTGGTCATTTCCAGTTTGATAAAATGCTTTTTCCTTCAGGAATGCAGTTTAACTATGTCAGCTGATTGGCTATGATGATGACAAATGATCAAATGTTTTTTTGGAAGATGTTCTCTGAGTACGTTTCCAGTGAAATAAATCAGAGTATCAAATTTGAAAAGCACAATATTCCAGTCTAGATTGTCATAGATTTAAACTGTGCATGGTCTGTTACAAATAAACAAAAAGTTGTTTTGCTTTTCAGGATCCTGATGAAACCAACGGGCCTCTACTGGAACAAGTTGAATTCAGTCTGTGAAACTCAAAGACCTGAAAAGACACACTCCTGCTTACACAGCTTAAACTCAGTTACTGTTGTTGATCAGGGTCTGTATGGTTTGTATTTAGTTTGTGCAATCCTGATTGAGAAAATTGTTTTAGATATTGTGAAATCATATCATGCCACAATTCCTCAGTATCACTTCTCCTTTGAGATTCCCAAAAACCTCAAATTCACCATAGACAAAGTGCAACAGCAAAGTTAAAACTTACAAAAAAATAAACTGTATTTTAAAGTATTTGTGTATATCACACACAGCAATGACTTATTTAATCAAACAAATACATGCATGTTTTTAACAGCTGAGCAATCTCATTAATTTACATCATTAAACCACATTACAGTTTTCCAATTTTCCCTTTTCACAGATGCTGCTCTGTGGTCAGCACTAGATGGCAGCATTGTCAGTGTTCTGTTGTGTTGCATGTCTCATCCACAAATCAACTCTCTGTTTAGTGTAATAATAGTTGATAAAATTGTATCAGTTGCAAAATATAAAAATCAGCAAGAGTTGTCTGCTGACTGCACACTAAAGAGTATATGTGCTGGACAGGGCAATGACATATAATGGAAAGAAGATGGCTGCACACTAAGCTGCATTGACCAAAGGAATTCACTGTTTTCATCTAATAAGCATTGACTGTAAATAAATGTTCTGTTTTGGTAAACATTTACCAATTGCATTGATCTCTTCAAGTCTTAATTTGCACATTCACCTATACCTTTACCTTAACCTCACCCAAAAGCTAACTTTACCCTAAAACCAGGTCTAAGCACCTACAACTTAATCTTAAAGAACAATAATAATGTTACAAACACATTTAAAACACACACTCATCCTCACAAAGATGTCCAAAAGTACATAGAGTACAGAGTAGTAAAGGGTGTGGTGTGTTTAAAGGATGGAGGATTTCATTAATGGTATAAAGCAAGGTCATACAACACTCCTATAGCACACACACACACACAGACACACACAGACTTGTAGTGTGAGAGTGAAAAAAATCACAGAGTTTCTCACGGCATGTCTGTCTAACAGCTTCCAGCTGTTGCCTGGTTGGGAGAGCTGCTATGGGAACGCACAGAGTACAAAGAGAAACATGGGATTCATTAGTAAATGGACACAGAAGGAGAAAAGAAAGCAGGATGACAAGTTTGGATGTCCTCACAGACCCTGACAACTGATTCCTCTTATAGAAACCACTTTTCTATGTGGTGAGGTATCCAAACTACTGTTTGCGTGTGTGTTTGTAGTGTGTGTAGCTGGCGTTTTATGATATGAGAGTACATATTCAGTTGTTTTTGGATTGTTTCCATTTGTTCAGATGTCTGTATCTCCTATGAGTACACTTGAATGGGTCCATGTTGCATTTACAAAGTACACAAAGAGAGATTGTTCACTGTGATCAAAGGTAGCAGCCAACCTCCTGACATGGCGGCCTGCAAATCAAAAGCAACAAAATGTGTAAAATAAAGCCTGCCATTTGTGCAGCTGTTTAATCTCGTGGTCGGCGGCTGGGTGATGAGTAATATCTTGGAGTGTATCTTCCCTTTGACTCCACAGGAAATCCTTCTTCTCCTTCTCATGGGAGGCCTGAGTGTTGGAGGGAAGTGACTGAAGCCTGGATGTGATGACAAGAGAGTGAGTGTGTCCGGAGGAGAGGAAGTGGCGACTACATGAGGGGGATTCCCTTTGATAAGTCTGACTGATACCCTGACCTTTCAGCAGAATGGCCTGGGACGATTTGATCGGAGCCATCTGGGAGTGAGTGACTAAATAACTTGAAATAACATGTTTCTTATTTTTTTTAAATGGAAAAGAGAAAAAACAAAACAGACAAAGGCATAATCTTGAGAACATTCATCAATAATTTATTTTTCTTACGCTCAAGAACCACCACTGCTTCTCCTCTTGAAAATTCATCATCAATTTCCAACAACACAGTTTTGAAAAATGTAAAGTTACTATACAAATTTTTAATAGAAAAAAGAATAAATTAACTGTGGAATTACATATTTTTTTTAACCGATTCCACATTTTTTCTACAACACCTTTAATGTATTGTTACAGTTGAACAGAACTGATGAAATCAAGTTACATGCTCTATTGTCTGATAGGGGAAGTGTTCTAATATTAAACTGTCTGTTAAAATAAGCTTCATTTTGCACATCTGGTAATTGAATCTACTGATAACATGAAGATGTCTAGATCCTATGTGACAACGCAGTAACTGGTCATTTTGTAGCACCTGAAAGGGTTGTTACAATGTCACAACAAAAAGAAGAAAAAGAACAAACAATACTGATTTGTATAAAATGGAACATTGTTAAAACAATGATGTGAATGTTAAAAACCCCCACAAAACCTTACAGTGCCCCTCCATACATACAGAAAAGACGGATAAAAGAGTTAGTTCATTTTTCTTGGAGTATTACAAAAACCTTATACATTTCTATGAAGCACAGAAAATATGGTGTGTTTGGAGCTATAGAGGGAGGGGACGTCACACTTTTTCACATTGGGCTCAGAGGTCAGAGATCACCACAACTTTCTTGGATCGAGGAAACACTATGGAGCAACACGTGCTAATGTTAGCGAACAGAAGTCGAATGCTGAATGTCTTTGTTTTTTTTTGTTTTTAATTTCCAGCGGATCTCCACGGCATGCATGTGATCGTGTCTTTAGCACACTAGGGTCATTCATTCCTATGACGTTAACCAGGTAGTGCTGGTTCCAGTCCTGGGGAAAGGCCGATCAAATGTGACCAGGCATGGGTGGGTAACTCTTGGAGAACCAACCATGCAGGGTTCTTCTTATTTACTTATTTAAATAGTCTAGAAAGTGGCAGATTACAACAATTTATGTTAGTGCATAAAGGAAACACAACACTATGAGGGACAGGGTAGGATGCGTACCATTCCTTCCCATGCCATACAACATGTTTTATCCAGACATAATGGGGCTATAAGAACAAACAAAAACCATCCACTTCTCTATCACTAGGATGTAGAATTTGTCATAATCTTAGTGAAATTAACATTTGAATAATTCAGATTTTGTGCAACAATAAAAAAAAAAAGATTTTTAACATAAACAGTGGTTCAGAGAAGATGAGGGAAACGGATCAAAATACAGCTAAAACATGCAGAGTTCGACTTCCTTCCTACAAAACCAGGTGTGCTTTTCTAACCCTATTCTGAATATTTGATTGTTGATTGGGATGTGTGAGAAAATAATTCTCACCAATTTGAGAGGGTTAAAGAATTATTCGTTTTAGTTCTGGCTATGGCTTCAAAGAGTACTATCATGTGACACCTTGTCCGTGGTTCTGGCTTTTCTAGTTTCCTCTTATGCACTTTGATATATAACTCATTGTTATAATATTGAGAGTGGAAAATTAAAACACACTTATTGTAGGTCGAGCCCTCATAGACACTGTTAATGTTGTGCTTTTCAAAGTACATTTGAAGAATTCCTACTACTGTATACTTGGTGCCAAATCATTGAGAAGTCTGAGTGTCTGTTGCTGTTTTATACAATGGCTATAGACTGTACTGTAGCTCGATTGAGTTCCAGTGCACAGTAGAACACAGTATACAGTACAAATGTAAATCACCAACATGTTTGGCACTGATAAACTATAATCTTGCATGCCTATAATATGAGGTGTTGTGACTGTCAGTGTGTGTGCTCTAGCCAACATTGAGTTCAGACTGTCTGTGCACAGTCAGGATGCTCCGGTCATGCTGAAGAGATGGACAGAAAGATGAGAAAGCACAATGCTACTAAAAGGGGACTGACAGATACTCAGTGTGGTGAGAGCCGGTATAGAGCCAAGACCAACGGAGAGGAAGAGACACTTGTGATAGAACAGATCATTCACTACAGAGATGTATCACTGAAAAAAACTCAATATCAAAAACAAGTAACGCCAACAGATGTCAACAGCTAGAAATCTTTTTTACCTTCAGGGGTGAAAATGAAAAATGTGAAAAGGCAGAATCAGGATCAACTGTTGCAATAATTGTGGACTAAACATGTGGACATAGTGGACAAATCTTGAAAAGACCAGACATTAAATTATCATGATTGAGGAAGTCACTTAAAATAAGCATAGATTAATGCCAAACCCAATAACCACAACTCCAAATTCTGCCCACTTATGATCTTTTACGCCAAGCATCACAAGGCAGAGAACACAGCAAAATACCTGCTTCAATTCACTCTGTTGATTTAAACCAGTTCATATACTTGAACAATGTTTGTTATTGCTATAGTCCTCATCAATATCCCAGATAGAGTCCCATAAACCATCCTGATATTGTCACTGTGAATGCACTCACATACAGTTGGCTGACACTTTTCAGCAGGGTCACTTTCCTGCAGGGCCCCCAGCCCAGTGAGACCAGGTAATCCACTAACTTGTCTTTGGTTGTGGGTTAAACTGAGAGGAGTTGAATTTATCATCTGTTTGTTAATCCAGATTTGTTTTTAAAAGTCTGTGTAGTCTTCTCTTCTTATAAATATGCTGGGACAAATGAACAAAAAAGACAAACACCATTAATGGCAATAATGAAATCAAACACAGTTCAGGCCTGGGAATGGGTTTTAAACTGGTGGCTCAAATCCAGCAGGCATCCTCTGATTGGGTGGCAGTGCACTGGAGTTAGTTTAGGTGGGGGGGGACCAAAGATACGATATGAAACACATCCTGGAATGGCCGATGTTGGTTCTGTTGAGTTTGAGTTGTATGTTTGATATTTTTATGTGCTATCTCTTCCCATCGCTCCTTTCCCCCTCGCTTGTGTGCTGAGGGTGAGTAAAGAACGGGCTCTGTGGTGCTGGCTGTATGGCAACAGTTCAACAGCTGAGGTGGCACTTCTCAGTCTGTCCTGTGAGATCGGTCCTTATCAGAGTGCAGCAAGTGTGTCCCTGTCCAGCTGAGCTGTGATAGAAGGGCATAATAAAGAGGTGGTGGGATGGATGGAGGGCAGGATTTAGGGAGGATAGATGCTCATGTCCAGTCCGCCAGTCTGGTCAAGGCAGGGTTTTTGTAGGGCCTTAAGGATGAGGTTGTTGGTTGTCTATGGGTACAGTAAGGGGCAGTGGAGAGGCAGTAGGAGAGGGCAATGGGACTTTTCTGGGCCCTATAAAAAGGTCTCAGACCAGGGTTCCAGGTTTGGCCTTATCGTGTCCGTACCACTGCACATCTGCCAGCTCTGAACACAGGGGGCTGCTGAGAAAACAGCTGTCACTAAAAGACCTGCAGAGGAAGACACAGACCACGATGAGAGTGACTTCAGAGAGAAGCGTTTTATCTCAAAAGGTACATTTATCAAACATGTAATAAGTACTGTCATCTACATGGTTTCAAGTGTTTACCTGCTCTTGAGATTGTTTGTTAAAGAATGTTTTCTGTCACAACGCATACAGCACATGGTTATGTATTTCTATTAGTAAATCCTGTAAGGAATTAGCCACAGTGTTGGTGTCAGATCACAGAGCAGAGCACATGCAGAGATTAGATACAGATACAGCCAAAGAAGGAGTACATGACACAGATACCACCACCGTCAAAGAGCATGAAAATGTCCACATTCCCCATTGTCAGCCCCCCACAGTTGACGATTAAAGTTACTAAAAATGTGGCACAAGTGCCTCATATTTTTAAAATTGTGCATGAACAGATTTCTATAAATAATAAAAATCTGATTGTGAGTAAATTCAGCAGTCTGCCGTCACATTATATTATTTGCTTCAAGGTTATTTTCTCTCTGTTATGCTGCTGCTGTGTTTTCCGAACAGTACACTGTAGGTTTAGACCACTGAGAGGCCGAGACCACAGACAGTACCTCTATGCATCAGAGCTGGGCTGAGGGGGAGACTGACAGACGTCCTCAGTAGGAGAGCTGTCTGCTGTGCCTCTAAACCAGGAGAGAGGACATACACACAAGGAAAGGAGGGTTAGTGCAGACAAAGAGAGACGAGTAAGAAATGACAAATATTAGGTCATAAGAGAAATCTCCATGACGAAAAGATGACAGGAAAAAGAGTGACGAAACAAGGGGCAACGATGCAGTGAGTGAATCAATAACACAAACAGCAGAATAGAATGAAAAGTCAAGAGGAGTGACATCATTTGAGTAGGAGAAAAAATAGATGTTAATCCCAAATCACATAAACTCATTCTTAAGGATTAGTTCCACAGTGTAAAACATTATCAGCTGACAGTCAAAGCATGTGAGGAGGTTAGAGTAAGGTTTGGATAAAGAGAGAGAGAAAGAAGTTAAGCAGCCATGGTGCAGTTTGTCCTAAAAAAATCATATCCAGCTTCAAACGTCTTGTCACCCCAGTCTGCTGCTGCGTGTGTGTGTGTCTTACCCGCTCTGCCAGTTGAGGATGTGCTGTGGGCTACAGGGGGGTGTGGGTGTGGCTGCGTGTTCACTGGAGGGCGTCATACTCCTCTGGCTGTGAGGGGATGCAGCTATGGGAGAAACTGACAGTTAGTCAAATGGGATACAACACGTGCAGCATGGAATAGAGGAACACAAAAAACAAATACACATATACAAAGACACGTGGACACACAGACAGAGCACACACACGTAACAGAGGCTACGGTGAGGTGAATGGCAAAGGAATTTCAACTATGCTTCCCATATGGGGAGTTCAGGGGATGTGGCCTCAGAGCCACTAAGCTCATTTGCCCCAGGGGTCATGTTTGACAAAGGTCACATGACACTATGCACACAAGCCTCGTTGGCGCAGTAGGCAGCGCGTCAGTCTCATAATCTGAAGGTCGTGAGTTCGACCTCACACGGGGCATTCCTTTTTCCTATCTTTGTCAAAACAAAGTATGCATGCTATTTAAACGTAAGAAGCCCTGTATTAATAGACGTGTTCAACACAGACTTAGGATGAATCCAATTTCACATGCAGCATATGACATATACATCATTCAAATGTGCAATTTTTAATTTCTAAGACTCACATCAAGAATAATCAGAACTATCGCCTTGCGTTTGGATGTCTCAGCCAGTCCGGCTGCAATTCACATCCGTTGGTCCAGACTCATATAATATATGCAGTGAAGACTTTAGAGACATTAATTAAAATTTTTTGGCAAAACGTGGATGCTTCACACAAATCTTCAAACCGGCAGCACAGGAGATCCATGTCACCATGGTTTCAAGATTATTGTCAGCAATTCAGTATCTCTCCTTCTTTTCCTGAGTTATGGTGTGGAATAATGTCCAGAAAAGCATTTATGCATAACAACATGATGTCACGGTAAAGTTGATGTTTGACCTTTTAGATACAAAATGTTATCACTTCATTTTATCCGATCAGACATTTGTGGGACATGTTGTCATAATTAGCGCAGGAATGCTTTTGAACGTACACATATTACACCAAAAAAAGTTCCTTCCCGAGGCCTAGCGCGGCCCAAGAGGATTGTGATTTTGATTAAAGAAATGCTAATAAACCAGAGCTCCGCGTGCTGTGATGGAGACTACAGTGACCTTGACATTTAACCTCCAAATGTGAAGAAATCCCCTCCACACCGATTATGCATTGATTGCTTTTCATCAAAGTAAGCAAAACAAATGGGGCCATCTACAATACAGTATGACAATCCTTAGTTAGAGATGAGAGGCTTAGATGTGAAGGTTATGTGACCAAAGTCTGCGAGGGTTCAGTCCACAAGTCCAGAAGGTGTCTCTTTTAAATATACTTTATATTGATTTAGTTAAGAATACATGTTAAATTGTTGAGTTAAAACTCATTGGAGCTTCTGTCAATTAAGTTTTAGTGCCCCTGGCAGCTGTCAGAGCCTCGTTGGCGAAGTAGGCAGCACGTCAGTCTCATAATCTGAAGGTTGGGGCATTGTGTTTTCTTAACTTCTATTAGCTTTTATTGAAAACACATACTGATAATGTGAATAAATGACGAACACCCACCTGGTGAGCCCTTGGCGAGTGTCCCTACTCTACTCCCTCGACCATGTCCCAGAGTGCCTTGCTGTGACCCTGTCTCCGAGGGGGTAGATCCCGAGTGTGAGTGACTTCTCTCTTTCAGGCTCCCTGAGGACCTCTGGTACCAGCACCGCAGCTCTTCAGACACTGCTGCTCTCCCCCCTGCTCCGCTTCCACCACCCTCTCGCCCCAATGACGGTGTCCGTACGATCTGAGAGCGCGACGGCGTGAGTCGGCCGCTCCCCTCTCCTCCCTCGTCTCCCCCCCAGGCCTCCTTGTACAGTCCTCCGGCGGTGTAGGAGCTGGAGGTCTTGAACTGGGCCTTGACACTGTAGTGGCCCTCCTGATCGCTCTCCAGGCTGCGCACTACCACAGGGTTGGGACTGCCCTCCACGTAAAGCGGGTACTCCTTGATGCGGTACTGGGAGGAGGGTTGGCTCTGGCTGTGGAGGTAGACTCCGTGGTGTCCCCCTCCCATCCCCCCTCCACCCGAGCCTCCACCAGAGCCGTTCTTAGCTGCCAGGTTTGGCATGGAACCGGAGTTAGAGGAACCCAGGTGACCTGCCGACCTGGAGAGAGAACATAGGACAACACATGTATCAATCTCACTAAAGAACGGTGTTTTACTTTACAGACTGTATATTAGGGCTGCAACTAATGATTATTTTCATAGCAGATAGATTTTCTTGATTAATCGATTAGTTGTTTGGTCTATAAAATGTCAGAAAATGGTGAAAAATGTGGATCAAAAACACCCAAAATAGCCACATTTAACAAGTGGGAATCAAAGAATTTTTACTTTTGTCTTAAAAAAATGACTCAAACCGATTACCGTAATTGATTATCAAAATAGTTGCTGATTAATTTAAAAGTTGACAACTAATCGAATAATTGTTGCAGCACAAATATGTATATATATATATATATATGTATATATATATATATATATATATTGTATATGTACATACATACAATGGCTTGCATAAGTTTACACACCCATGCTAAATTCGATTAAAAAGAGGAATAAAAAATATCTCTTGGAAATTGATCTTAATGCCTTAATTCAAAAGAATTAGGAAAATCCAACCTTTTAAGGACACCAATTTTCTTTGTGAATAAATAATGTATTGTAAATAAATAAATGTTCTTCCTTAAAATACAGGGTACACAAGTATACACACCCCTATGTTAAATTCTCATAGAGGCAGGCAGATGTTTATTATTAAAGGCCAGTTATTTCATGGATCCATGACACTATGCATCCTGATAAAGTTCCCTTGGCCTTTGGAATTTAAATAACCCCATATCATCACATACCCTTCACCATACCTAGAGATTGGCATGGTGTTATTTCAGTTAGCTTAATAGCTGATTTGATTTGCACTGAGAGATGATCTATATTTACGTATTTTAAGGAAGAATTCATTCATTTACAATACATTATTCATTAACAAAGAAAATCGGTGTCCTTAAAAGGTTGGATTTTCCTAATTTTTTTCAATGAAGGCATTAAGTCCAATTTCCAAAAGATGTTTTTTTATTCCTCTTTTTAATCAACTTTAGCAAGGGTGTGTAACTTATGCAAGCCACTGTATATAGTATATAGTATATATATATATATATATATATGGTACAAAAATTGCCGAAAAAGGAGTTGTCCTGGTCTGTGATTTTCACTGCATTTCCCTCCGTCCTTACCTGTGCCTTTGCCTCTGCCTCTGCCTGGCTTTGGAGGGTGAGTCCTCCCCCAGAGTAGAGTAATTGGGGTTGCTGCCAGGCCCCCCAGAGGGGTAGTAATGCTCTGAGCTGCTTTGGCTGGTGCAGGATGAGCAGTCGTCCAGTGGGTCAGAGCCATTGGAGTTGCGTCCTGGGACCAAGAAAAAGTCAGGGCTGCCCAGTGTGCCCAGGGTGTGCGGGTTTGCGTCAGGGTCGGGCGCCAACAGTTTTCCCTGGGACTCAAGGCTTGAGCTGCGGTTCCTAAAGTGCTGAGCGAGGCTGTGCAGACGTGTGGGACTGATGTCCACTGACCTGTGAGATGCAGAATCACAAAAGAGTTAAATATCATGTCTGAGCTAAAATACAACTGCAAAATGAATGGAATTGTGGATTAATTTTTTTTTTTTTTACAAGAAACACTAGAGAAAAGTAAGCCCTCTAACACCATTCATGTTGGGGTACAAATGGTACCCACATATAAGACATTTAAAGACTTGCCACTACTAGACATTTTTTTAGTTACATTTAACCTGTTATAGAGAGGTTACATCTTAAATAACCAGTAAACATTAGAAGGTATAAAGACTGACCTAGTGGAATGTACATAGTGTGGGGTCCTGGTCCTCAGGTCCGGAGTTGACGGCATGCTGGACTGAGAGTTCCAGTGAGGGAGGCTCCTGATGGGGCTGCTCTGCAGAGAGTTACTACCCCCTGCTTCTGCACTGCCAGAGCTTGGGAAACGCCTGTGACTTGACAGAGAGGCAAGGAAAATAAGCATCATTTTATCATTAATGTTATTATGTATATACTCCTAGGCAACCTATGTATGATACATCTATCTACTCAACCCACATTTGAGGCATTCGTTTTAAGACTATTGACCCAGTCTGTGACCCAAGTCTGACAATGTAGTTCCACACACATTACTATTCATTTTGATTGGATTGGTTATATTTGAGATGACTAAAGAGCATCTTAAATGCACTTGTGGTTGTTTAACACTTGATTAAAACAATTCTGGACAGCCTCACACACACACACACACACACACACACACACACACACACACACACACACACACACACACATTAATATGCAGTAGCTCTTTACTTAAGCTAGTTCAGATAAACCCCCTCATACCTGGAATGAGAGGAGCGTTTCTTGACTTTTTCATAGGGCTCATCCAGTGACGACTCACTCCACATCTTGGGTTTGATGGGTGATTTATCATAGTCAGGGCGTGAGTAGTGCAGGTGTCGCAGTCCATCCAGGGACTGCGGTGGAGGGGGCCGACTGTGAGATGGTGGTCGAGGAGGGAGGCCCTTATGAGGCGATGCTACTGGAGAGAATGTTGGAGTACCTGTAACTTGGGGATCATCTGAAATGAGAAAAAAAGCACAAGAATCAGATAGTTATTGTTAAAAGCATGCAGAGTAATGTGGACAGAGGACAGAGACTCACCATCATCCAAGACAAGTGCGTCAGACAATGAACTGTCTTCAGAACCAATATTGGCCTCTGTAGAACAGAGAAACAAGGACAAGAGGTTAGAAATTGTACAATTAGAAAATCAAAAAGCTTAAAAGCCTTTGATGTATCAAAAAAGCAACAATGTTGGAACTGTTGGAAGCTGTGTGTGATGGCAACTACAGCGATTAGATACAAAGAAATATGAACATAATTTAATTTTCCTGTAGAAAATAGGAGTATATTGGTACCCTCTATGATAAGCGACGCTCTCTGCGTAGGCTTCTTGCCAGAGCGGACCCGGTACTCATTGATCGAGTTCTCAATTTCCTGGAGCTTCTTCAGTGCGTTCAGATAAGAAGTCTTCCTCTGTTTCTTCAGCTTCTTACTGCTGACATGAGGATCACTGGCAAGACGCCTGGCTGCCTCTGTAATCTGGGACTGAATAGCAAACTCCCGCTCCAAACGCTCCAGTTCTTCTTCCTGGGATAAGCACACATACACAAACATGAGTAACACAAGCTCAGACACTGGATTCGCTCACAGTTTTAGCAACAGAAAACTGTCCAATCCAAAAACAACAAGGGTTAGTTTGCAGACGCGTACTCAGACTGTATCTCTCCCACGCAACGTATTTGGTTAGACACACACACAAAGCCTTGCCAGAGAAAACATACTGCGGAAATCATTTATCTGTGCTGCAACCCCGCATTTTCTCATCACTGTTTATTGAGACACTCTGCCCCCCAATAATAATACCTCTCCATCAATCTATCCTACACTCCTCTACATGTCTCCTGAGATTTTGGAGCAGTGACTATGAGATGAACCAGGTTTAACATTATCTGTCATGCTGCAAATGTGTTGCACATTTTGTTTTCTGCACTGCAAAATGTGTCTACTGTACAACATACTGTACATATACTTCAATATATGGTGTGGTATACTGTTGTAGGATAGTAGAAACCTGCAAATGTGATTATAGACAAGGAAATGAGCTTATGGCAGTCGTATGTCCTATATGTGAGAACACACATGATTTCACTTGCCTCGAGAGAGACAGCGATGATGTTTTCACTTGAGTCAAAATCTTACTGGACTACCTCAGTTCTGAGCAATCCCTCACTCTAACAATCCCTTAATACTACTGCCAGAGTGGCTTCTGTTCGTGTGTGTGTGTGTGTGTGTGTTTAAGGTGTTCCGTGTAAATTAAGAAACATCTTCCTGCTTGCAGGGCAGTTGTGTGATATTTTATCCCTGGATTCTTTTCAAAGTATACAACCTCAGCGAGACATGCCTGCACACATACAAGCGCGCACACAATCTTACTATCACCACTTCCTGTGGTGAGAATGCTGCCAGACTATTTTTAGAAGTTCTGCTCTGGAAAATCTACCCGTGGCACAAAAAGACAGAAAGACAAAGATTCAGTAACACTACTTTTACACGGTCCAAGACAACTCAGACTGTGGCTTTTCAGTGCTCTCTGTTTCCTCTGCTTACTTAACAACTGAGTAGGGATGAGTTAACGTATCAATTATGTCAATTATCATCCCGGTCATTATGTGAGTATTGGCATTAGATGAAGATATTGGTTTTAGATGAAGATAATCCTGAACAGCCCTCTGAAACTTCAAGAGCTTTTAAACACCAGTTTAGATCTATAAAGCCCATACTGTTCATAAATGTATCACTAACATTACAGCTAGGTCAAAAGGAGATAAACACTCTTAACTAATTAGCGTCGCGTTAGACATATTCCAGTAATGCAGCACAGTGCCTGATACAGGTACTGGTAGTGTTATGTATTTGTTTCAAACACTGGCACCACTAGATGACCTCCTGTTTTTATTTGGCCTGTGTGGGGAGTGGGGAGATTGTAGAGTGTGATAAAGTGCTACTGTGGAAAACAGGGAGCTTCACCTCTCCCTTAGGAAGAATTTTCTGCTCGTCTAGTTTGAAGGCGGTACCGATCTTCCGCCTCACTGTGGGTGGCTCCTCTCCTGGTTCCAGAGGATATTCCTTTGGAAGCTTTCCTGTTAGCTCCTACAAAAGTGGACATTGGGACAAGTTAAAAAGGAAGAGCTAAAACGTTTTCTGGTTTTCTAAATATTTGCCAGATCTGTGTTTTCCCATACCGCCTCCCTGATGCAGATGTTCTTGAGTTCCTCGAGTCTCTTTTAGCGTTTCCTCCAGAGCTTCTTGCCTGGCTCTCAAGGCTGCCAGCATGTCCTTCTTAGCTGTCTGGGAGCTGTCCGATTCCTGAGAGCCTGCAGCGTACAGACAACACATAACGTGAGTGCAGGAGTCTAAAGCATGTGTTCTTTTGAGGCATATTGCTGAGGGGAGGTAGAAATTGTGCGTGCACCTGCTATCCTCGCAGGATGTTTACAGGGAAGTGAATGGAACGTTTTGATAAGGAAACTGAGTTTTACTGGTGTGTTTGTGTGAGTGTTTCAAGAAAGGGGCTATTTAGGACAAATTCTGTGACGCACAATCTCTAAGGCCCTGACATGGTACCAATCTTATTTGCAACATTCCTTGTTAAAAAAACACACACACACACACACACACACACACACAACACACACACACACACTGTTTCTCTCTGTTGCTCTGACATAGCAACAATACAAAACTAACCACTGCTGAAACAGATGGCAGAAAAAAACATTAAATGGCTCTCTATTATTACAAGATATACTATATTTAAAAGGGATCAACTGATCAGCCTTAGCCAATGACAAATACAGGCTGCCGATTTTCTTGAGCCGATATTGCTTTTGCTCCCACAATTTACATCATAAAAATGTAAACCCTGCCACATTGGATTTGTTTTCGGAATCTGCTCTGCCATTTCTTTAAAAATAATAAACAAAAACACAGATCAGTGTCACTTATGCAGTCATCTTACATTCATATCCCCCAAATGATGAAGTATGCAATTTGCATTATATGGATGGGTGCACTACATATGGTTAACTGTGCAAGGGTAAAGGGTTTTTATCAACAACACATACAACACAACCTTGGTGATGCATTGATTGCTGACATATTATAAGACAGATATAATCAGGTCATCACTAAATGTCCTTCGGCAACACATTTAAATAATTTTAAGAAAACAATATACACAAAAAGTAGCCTGAAAAGTTTTTTAAAACGCAAATATCGGCCCGATATATCGGCCGGCTGATAAAATCGGTCAATCACTAATATTTAAGTTCATTGTTTCTACACCTATTGTTTTGCAGTTACACACACAGCAAGCAGTGGCCATCCAACTGGTCCTACAGCTACAGTATGTTTGGTGTGTTAAGTGAACAGCCATATTTCTTAAGCACCTCATTTGCATTCACAAAGGGTTTTTAAATTGATCAGACAAACTCAGACAGATAGAGACAAATTGGCTGTGGTAGAGAAAGTGGCATCACAGTTGCTGTGACATGTTTATGTTGCAGGGTAGAGATGGCCTCCAGTCAGCAGTGGATCATGAAATCAACATACTGACACACAAGTGACAAGACACCCTGTATGATACAGAGAGGAGGAGGGGCCACAGAGGGTAGACTAGAGAGAGTATCTATACTAAGAAAAGGAGGAAAAGTAATAAACCGATGCAATCAGGAAGATGAGCTGTGGAGTGGTGAACATGAGGAGAGCATGCAAGACATTTTTACTGAAAGAGAATAGTGTTCTTCTTTCCTGGAAACAGTAACTGATTGGGTGCTATAATTGAAATAGATGAGCCCACAGCCATGTACAGACACACATGCTTGCCTCTTCAATCATAACTGATGCTGCTTTGGTCTAGTGCACATCATTTTGTAAATGAATAATGCAGCAGTAGCTATTTAAGTTTCAGGAGCCAATTACTGCACTCGCTTTCCTAGCATGCAACACAGTTTACATGGCTGTCTGGGTTTAAAAGGGCTTTCTCCTTTCTACTGTAAATGTGGTACATGTACAAATCTTTCTGTCACACTCATTACTTGTTGAGCATGGATAAGCCATTGTTTTAAAGGCCGTGGCAAAGTTGTACACTGACCCGCTGCCATTTTCATTCCCTCACCTACTAAATTTAGAGGGGGCAGGGGCCTCTGGAGGATGAGTCTGTGTGACATGGAGAGTGGGTGTGGTGTGTGTACAGTATGTGTGTGAGAAATGTCAGCACAGAATCAATGGCCTCTTTCCAGAAGCAGCTGTTTCTGTCGCTTCAGTTGTCAAGACTCCCCTCACCACTACACAAAGACTAATACGCACACAAATCAATCTCTCTCTCCCCGTGTCACAATCTGTTTCTCCTTCTCTCTCAAGCACAGTCCCACACACTGACCAGGTACTGACCTGACGATAGCAGACTGCCACTGCTGCCACTTATAATTTTGCCCTTGCTTCCCATGTTGGCAAGTTTGGAGGTCTTCAGAGTTCCTGTTTCCGTAAGGTCTATAGCGATCTCATTCAAACTCCGCGCAGCATGGATCTTAGACTGGAAAGACAAGAATGAAGAGGGTTCATCAAAGCACACCATGCAGCAGTTTAATTGCAACACTCTTGCTGACCATGCTTGCTGAGTTTGCTGTATCTCTTGTACATCTCCAATCCTATCTGCGGTCTGTGGTGTGAGTGTGTATGTGGTGGGCCTGACTGACCTTGCTCTGCTTGCGGTCCAGGTAGAACTGGTGTTGGCTGATAGCCATGGCCCAGATGGACTTGATGAGGGCCGGACAGGCGTACCACGTATGCACAGCGATGCCACTGTGACCAAACGTCCTTCTTGTCACCGACGCCCTACAGTAGGAGCGGACACAAGGCCTCCTTATATACACTGAATACAAAAGATGACTACATATTTACAACAGTGAAAACACTCCCAGCCAACAACTCCACCACCACTACCACTACTAGAACTACTACAGTGGCTGTTACAGTAAGCGAGGGAAACATTAGAAGCTTTAGAGAGCAAACCCGATGGCAATATTCTTTTGCAAAGCCACACACGATGTTCCCCATTGTTTACTCATCCTTATTTAAACACACATCTGTAGCTGAGCAACAGACCAGCTCACCCTAATGACAGCTTCTTTTAAAGAAAACACCACTGCTCTCTGTTTCACCCTGTCTGTCTTTTTCTCCCATTCCCTCCCTCACTCTGTCTGTAGAATAACACTCCAAATATATAGCCATGTTAAATAAACACAAGAGAGGTCACTTCCTCTGCAAAACAGCTATCACACAGCCATCTATCCTTCTGTGGTCAACTATCAAGGGTTTATCCTGAGAGTGAGTGAGTGTGTGTGTGTGTGTGTGTGTGTGTGTGTGTGTGTGTGTGAAAGAGCACATGTTTGCGCATGCATGTGGCTGCACAAGTGTGTTAATAATCAGTCTATCAATCTATGTCAGGCTCCACTGGGACATCCCCAATATCTTGCTCCATTGCCAAGACAAATGCTGCAACCATTACTGAATTAGATTCCAATCTCTCCTTTCCTTTCCTGTAGTTTGAATCATAACACATTCACATATGGCACAGTGGTAATTTACAGTAAAAGCTACTGGAAGGTGTCCATAACTCAGGGAAAATTCTATCATTTCCAAATATAAGCTGCAGAAAATTCAATGGCAATAGCATTCAATTACTAAAGTATCATGCAGTTCAACACTCAGTTACTCAGCTTACATTTGTGATATAAATTTACCTCCTGGGGTCATGAACTTCCACTGAAAACTTCTTCTCTCTGAAGTAGAGGTTCTCCAACTGACGCCATTGGAACACCTGAGGTTTAGGAGAAGCATACACTTCAGCGCTGCTCACACTAAAACATGCTTCACATGAATCCACACAGCCTTCAGCCAAATCCTCTCTTCTCTCCTTTGTATGTTCTAATTTTTTTGAGAGAAAATGCAATGGATACAAAGGGGGGAAGGGGGGGAAGCTGACAAAGAGGAGGAGTTAGACACAGAGAAGGAGGTGGAGGGAGAGAAAAGGACCCTAGTCTCTGATCAGGTCCAGACCAGGCATTCTTGTCCACAGCGGATCCCTGCGCTGGATGACCTCACTCTGAAGAAAGACAGTGTGAGAGGGAGGAGGCTTTCTTCCCTCTGCTTGAATTTTTTTTGCTCTTTTCCGTCCCCTTTATGAACCATCAGATCCACTTTAAATGGAGCCAAAGCCAGCTGGGCGAGAAAGTTTCCCCCAAGACGTAGTCCACACCATGTGTGTATCTTAAATCCTCCCAGACGCAGGGGAACAGAATGTTATGAGTTGGTGGGTGTTCACCATCTGTAGGCATGTGTGTGTGTGTGTGTGTGTGTGTGTGTGTGTGTGTGTGTGGGGTAAGAGAAAGTGTGTAAAGTTGAGTTTCCTCCTCTCCTGTAGCTTTGCTAGGGAAGGAGGGGGCGTTTATGCATCCCCTCCTCCTGACCCCTCCTCCCTCCCTTAGGGACTGTGCTTCCTGCTCTGGGCTGTGTGTGTGTGTGTGTGTGTGTGTGTGTGTGTGTGTGTGTGTGTGTGTGTGTGTGTAACAAGGGGTCAGAGTAGGAGTGATGAAGGCGAAAGAAGCTTTCTGTGGCCCCGAGAATTGAAGTGCCCTTGCTTTGTTTAGTCAGTCCTCTTTGTACACGCACACGCACACACACACACATTCACAAAGTCTGAGTCTGTTTCTTGTTAGAGACGAGTAGAGTGTGGGCTATTTCAGAACACAAGTGGGCCTGCATCTATCAGCTGGAGCTGACATACAAACACACTGGCCAACCATCATTGATGGAAGCAAAACTAAGGACTGACAAACAGGAGAAAAGAAACAAAGTATAAGACCCAGCTATGTCAGGAGGGAAGAAAAGAGGAGAAAAGGAGCTAAGGGAGGAACGGGTCACAGTCCAGGAATTTTAACAGCTTGGGGAAACAATGGTCATGAGAGGATGAGAGGGAGGAAAGGGGAGGAGAGGAAGAAATATGATAAAAAAACAACCTAATTTATGTATTTATGTACTGTGTCTGTGTGCACGAGCATGAAGAAAGAAAACGGCTGCCCTTATCAAAACTGTTGCTGTACCGTACATTTTCAATGGAGTGTGAAGTGCTAATGTAGCATGGTGCTAAATATAGCGAGCAGGGTAGATTGAGTGAGTTAGTGACTCTTTAAGTGTGTGTTTGAGTGTGCGTATGTGTGTGTTCGTGTGTGTGTGCGTGTTGGCTACGTATGGGCCAGAGCTGTGGATATAAGATAGGTGTTTGTAACTGTGTTCAGGCACGAGACCACTAAAGTTGTCGTCTCCATTAGTGAGACAGAGCTGCTGCAATTTTGGAAGTAGACTTTGATGTTTTTCAGGATAAGTTCTAAACATGTAAGTGAGACATTTTTGTTATGGTTCTCTGTTTTTTCAAAAAGTGCCCCAGTTACATAAGCCCATTGTATTACTGTAATGAAACCTTTGTAGTCTTTATGGCAGACTGTGAATAGCGTCAAAATCTGATAAAAAACATGCTGACAGATTTTTTTTTTTGGAACTCAGTCAAAGCCGTTGGGTGCTTCTATTAGGGCTGAGCTGGTGCACGTACGCGTACGCATATGCTATAAATCCGCTTCCTTTTGACTGTAAAACACTCACACACAATGGCACAATCATGCACAAGCAGAGGAAGTGACTGGTCATTATTCATAAACAACTGGGTGCTCATGTGCACAGACGCATGTCTATCTCATGATAATGTCTGTGCACCTGAGCACACATCCATTACAGATGAAAAGGTCAGATCTGATACAGTGTAAAGGCCTTTCTTCAATGTAGTGGACTCCTGGGGGGGTTACAGGAAGAATAGAAAGTTTAAATAGCTACACATATTATTCTTTTCTAGAACTGGACCCAGGGCTCTCAAAGACTATTGTTTTACCCATTGGTGGGGCTCTATGTGTAACACTATTTCTGCCAGTTGTCATGGAGATGCAGATACACTCTGGAGGCACTTCCTGTTGTTTGTGTTTGGGTTGTTGTGTTTTGGAAGGATAACATTTATTGGAAAAGTAATCAGAAAAGGCTGTATGTGCCTATTTGCTCTGAAATGAAACACAGACAGAAGCTGACTAAAGTCAGTGGGTGTGTATTCTCAATCCACGGCAGAAAAAGGTATCAATATGCAGTGAAATGCCTGTAGCTTGCTATGTTTGATTAAACCATCTTGAGGCTTCTTTACAGTGTTGACAGAACACATGTTTGCCTTAAATCAGTCAGGTAGACCTATAACCTCTGTCTAAATGAGTCAGAACACACTAACGAGGCACTAGTACTGTGTGTGGTTTAGCTGTAAACCCCTGCCTGTGTGTACTGTATGCGTGTCTGCATGTGGCCTGCGGTAAGCAGAGAGGGAAAAGTATGTTAAGATCCTCTAATAAAAAGAGTAGATGATCTGGATTTAGAAACAACAGGGATCTCCCTTGGTAACTAATTAAACACAACTGCCTCCAGTACACACGCAGCTATTTTACAGCACAAGTTGAAGTCACTTAGTCGCTAATTAATAAATAATAAAGGTTGGTGTTGAAAAAATCCACCTTTTTTACAGTGTCAAAAGACAGTAATTGGCCCATAGTGTCTCATAATTAGTGTTCTGCCTACTCTCACTGACTCACAGTCCTGAGTCACAAACCTGAGCAGCGACTACACTCTGAATCACTGGTTATTACAGTATTACTGGACTGACTGGCTAATTGACAAATCACCAAATAAAGTGCTCTTCCACTGGTTTGCTGAAATAGCGATGACTCTCATTACTACCATAACATATGGAAAGCTCCTAGTGACCTCTATGAGTCTCTCTTCCAATGAGACACTGAACAACATTAGAAATGAGCACCGTCCACCCTCCTTTGTCCACCTATTTTAGGGGACAAAAACTTTACTGTGTTCATTGGGATTTAGTCAGTCTTGTGATGTTGCATTAACAAACATGCAGTTCACATATCTCATTTGGGTCAAGCTCCTTAGACTACTATCTTACTTGCGCCATGAGGAGGCCCAGTCTTTACTTTCTCTGCTTCTAAATGTGTGTGTGAGGGAGAAAGAAGGAGAGAGGGGGGAAAGACAGTGAGGGGGTCAGTACAGAAGCTTAATGGACCAATGACTCACATTGACTGTTGCTATAGCAGCTGAATACTTGACAAGTCTTATGTGTGGGAATGCTATTAACTCTTTCATTCTTTCATCTCCCTCTAAAATATCTTAAACCCCTCTTTGTCTTTGTTCTTACCACAGGGAAACATGTATATACATTGTATAGTAAAAAACATTTGGGACATTTTCACAGGTTTCTCAGCAGGTTTTGGCATTTGTGTCTGTGAGTTTGAAGTTAAGTACTTGGGAATAAGGCAGGGTTGGTAAACAGTGGTGAGTCATTTAGACTGGAATGCACCCATCAAGATGCACGCACACACACACACACACACACACACACAGTGCATAATGTTAGTGGCAAACAGGAAAGCTGTTGCAGAAAGGAAGTATTCATTAGGATGGTAAGTTCAGAGTTCAGTCCAATTCCTATGTGTGTGCACGTTTATTAGTATTAGTATTATTTATCAGTATATGTGTAAAAGGGTTTGGGTGGTCTGTCAGTATGCAGGGATGGTGTTAACCCCATTAACACCCTATAAGACAAGGCTGAATGCCACAGATCAAGGCCCTAAAGACGACTGGAGGTCAGAGATAAAGTAAGAAAAGCTTTCACAGACAACCCACTGGTTGCATCGACTGGGAGGAGAACCCATTCACAGAAATAAAAGAAGAACAGGATGCAAAACATTCCAAGACTGAATGTCTCCAGACAGTAGTATTTGTATAGCAATGTTAGGGCTCTTCCCAAACATAATATCCTGACTCACTGAATGGAAAAAAAGACAGTGGTGGCCATGAAAAGATGTCCTTGTGTACATGTTACTGATATTATGCAACTACTCACTTTTCTTTAAAAAGGCAGCTGAAAGAAATTAGGTACCAAAAACGGAAAGATATCTAAGATAAGTCATACATTATATACAGGAGCAGAATATTTTGTTATTAAAATGTTTTGCAATTTTGGAAATTATACCAATTGCTGTTTTAAAACTCATTGAAAAGAGTAAAGTGAAAGCTGTGCAGAGGACAGGAGTTTAGTTTGTGGTGCAAAGAGATCATCATCTCACCTTCCTGGGTTTGACTTTGTCTTGGTGGTCATACTGAAAGATGCCTTTATAGCTCAGACCCAACCACCATGGGATGCCCTGCTTGTCCTAAAACATAAACAGAGACATACCTCAGGAAATGTTGTGCACGTGTATGGGATTGATTGAGAGAGAAATGGAAAGAAGGACAGATAAAGAAAGACACAAAGTACAAATAGCTTTAAACTCCATCATATCTCCAAATCCAAAACTCCCTCCTCCAGAGTCAACAAAAATGTGTGTGGTGTGGTGTGGTGTGGTGTGTGTGTGTGTGTGTGTGTGTCTGTGTGAAAAAAGTAAAGGCAGAGTAGTAAAACTGTACCTTAACACCATAGTAATGTACTCCATATGTGGGGAGAGACTCTACAATGCTCATATAACTGTGAGGAGCAGAAAGAAAGACATGTAAGGGATACAGCGTTCCATAAAGTGAACAAACACAACCAGAGATACATACGCACACTTACTTTACAATAGCTTGCCCTCTGGACTGCCCATTGAGCTTCTTGTAATGCTCTACAACCCGGTCTTCACTGTAGGACAGTACAATAAAAAGAAAAAAGGAAAAATATTTAGAAGGGGGAAACACAACAAATGGAGTATGTGCAATATTGTGGTGGTTTGCTGGATAACTGACTGGTCTCTCACCAGTAGGCTAGAGATGGGTGCTCCTTTAGGGCCTGGGTGGGCAAAGCGGGCAGCTTTTTCAGGTCAGACCTGGTTGCATCATTACTGTAAGGGAGAAACCACAAGACATGGTCAACACTACTTCTGCAAGAACAATCATTCTCTGCTGTAGGCCACAGTTTCATTCAAAAACTGACTGGGAGATCCCACTGAACTGTAGAAAAAGGAACACTTCAAATTTGCAAAACCAAATATTTCCCAGAACTGAATTTATTGTTAACATTGAAAGGATGGTGGGAAATAAACTAAGTTTAGTCAAAGAGAGGAATAATTGCTGACAGCCTAATTGCTCTCAATTTTAGCGACTGGGTGCTGCTTATCTCAGAACAGCTGCAGAGACACTGACAGTTGGAAACAGGAGAGAAAAAAGGGACACAGACAAACATAAAAAACAAGTGAGAGATAAAGAAAGGAGATACATACGGGATGGAGGAAAAAAATAACTGCAAAGGCAGAGTAAATGAGACAGGGAACCAGAGACTTGGCCCCAGATTCAGTTTTCAGGTCTTAATACTCGACTCTAATCCCCTAGCCTCTCTCCAGCCTCCGCCAAGGCCTCCGAGGAATGGGGAAAGCCCTGGGAACATTACAACCTATGAGCTAAAGCCCTGGAAGAGTTCCCATCCACCCTGCCCATCGGTTCAATGTGTGAACACAGCTGTGTGCCCAGTTGATTTCCATTCAACTACTCATTAGGTATACGTGGTTGTGTGCACCACGTTGGCATTGTACTTGATGAAAGGGCAGGCAAGGGCTCAATTTGAAAAATGCAACATGTGCACCATGGCATTGTAAGATGTTCATCTTCACAAGTTACTAAATCATATTTTCAGTTTTAAAATCTGATCTTTCTTTGAGAAGTCTGAAATGAAAACTAAAAATTCAACTTCTTTCTAATACAGATTCACCTGTAGATTTTTAAAATACTGATAGCATTGAAAGGCTGAATCCACTACCATCAAGAGAAGTGCTCGTGATTCAAGGAAACTCTTGGAACAAATGGTTTGAATTTGACAAAGGAACATTAATTCACACTCATTTTGGAATAATGATATCTACCATATACAGCCAATACATTAGCGTCATAATGGGATTTTTTAGAGGAGCAGTAGTGACAGATATAGTGAAACCTAATATAGATGTACATTGTATGGTTTTGAAGACATGTGCAGAGGGTCTATAGAGCTTTTAGAGAAGGAAAGGTATTTGTGCGTGGGAGAAAGAGGATAAAGAAAAGGGGGAGGAGGGTGAAAGGAATGTCTCCAGAGTGTGTCACATTCCAGCCCTCTGCAGGATATTGTGTTTATTTACTCCTTTCACCGGCGGAAATGAGGTCAGAGGTGATGAGTGCTGTGGTCTGTTATCATCCCTATTACAAAGGGATGAGGAGATGAAGAATGACATACGTTTAAATGTCACACAGATGTACATCTAATGAGCCACATGTGGACGTAGCTCACATGAAACATGTACATGACTGGAACGTTCCATAGCTATAGAGTTTAACTAATGTGAGTTTAATGACTTATACTTAATCTGATATGTTTGAAGTGAAGTCATCAGTAAAACATTTCATTTTCTGGTGGTATATTAGAAAATCTTTCATGTCCCAATGGTGAACCCTGTCTTAAATTGGAAGGAAGTCACTCCTAATGAAGACTTTCTGTCTTTCATTACACACTGCGTTGAGGCCCGCACACGTGCATGCTTTTTTCACGAGTGGCAGCATAGGCTGAAAAGAGTGAACCAAAGTTGAACAGGGATGGCAGGAAATAAGGAGGGCTCAGAAACAAAGAGAGTTCTCAGTGATCACATCAATGCCCAATGGAGCAGACAGACCACTGATATAACTTCAAGTGTCATTCTGTTCTTCTCTCTTCTGAATCAACGCGTATAAACCCAACCACCTCTGTCACTAGGGAAGAAACTTAGGTGATGAGACAGATTATGTGATATAAAAATTGGCAAAGAACACTCCAAGCTACAACCTTTTACTATCTTACATGTCCACTACATCATAGTCATCACAAGTTACTGATGTGCTTACCTGGTGAAATCACCTTTAGCCTCCTGTGGAACAGAAAGGGAAATAAAAAAAAGTATTGAGAGAAGAAAGGATTTACATATGTTAGATATGTGAGCAACAAGCAGTGACCATAAAATGTGCATTTATATTCTGTTTGCATTGGTGAAAGTGCAGTCAGGTCTGCTGTGCTGGAATCAGAGAGAAACATTAATCCTCCATCTGGAGTGAAACCTCTGAAGGTCTACAGACCAGACACCTGATACTGTGCATCTGCACCTGCATGGAGAGCACACTCACACACACGCACGCACGCATGCAAGTACGCACTCATGCATGCTTGCACGCATGCACACAACACAAGAAAGACAAACCACGTGGCCCAGTCTAGGTGTAATATGACCTTGCACAGCATCAGTTAATGGACTGACCTACTCTGAGAAAGGGATAGGAGAGAGAAAGGGCTGGCGTTGAAAAGATTTTGTAAAGTAAAAGAGTTTCCCTGCTGCTCTGTTTTATATTAGCACTGACTGACTGCACCAAGAATTTAGCTGGTAGCCAAGAATTTCGCTACCAACAAAGAAAGTTCAGGTTTTTAGGATTTCAAATCTCCCAGCGTCATTTCAGATTACAAACAGATTGATGACGGTAATAGATAATGTGAGCTCAATCATCGTCAGTTAAGACAGAAATAGATAATGTGAGTTTAGTCATGGTCAATTAGAGTCAAAGGCTGGTGGAGACATTTTAGAAGAAAACTTGAAATGGCAGAGCAACAGCAACTGGAATAACTAGTGTGTTTGGCTGCATGTGCGGTGAAACGGTGAAAAACGGCCTACACACACACAACACACACACACACACACACACACACACGCACACACAAACAAACACGCTTTATCTTACTTGTAGAATAAAGGAAGCCAATTCGAAGACAACATCACTGTCTACTTCAATAAGCTCCTGGAAGAAAAACAGAAGAGAGTACAGGGGCCATGAATGACACATTGTCTTATTGCTGGCAGCGAATAAATAAATAAAACACACTGTGCAGAGTAAAAGTGGACATGTCTCTGATCATCATCCATTTATCCGAGATGGATTGCTAATTCCTTTCATCTCCCCACATGACACTCCCCCCTCCATTTTTCCTCTCTCCCTTCTCTAATTTCATGACCTCTTCATGTGGATTGAGCTCAGAGATTAGAGGCAAACTGAGGGGGTTTGGGAGAGGGGCTTAAGGGTGGAGGGTGGGCATGGATGCTCTGGTTACTAATTACTCAATCCATTTTCCAAAGATGTGTGCTTTTTTTTTACTGTTTTACTGTTGGTTATTTAAGGACATGGACATTCCTGGTGAAAAGGTAAAGGAATGGAGTCTTTATCTGCATCATCATTAGTGTTGGTTTTTCTTTTGGTGTTTGTGCATGTAATCACCGACCATATGTAGGTACATATACATGGAATGCTAGGTCTGCATTGACAGGGAGAAGGAGAAGGGTTAGTGGGCAGTGAGCAGTGGGTCAACTATGCCAGGAATGCTCCCTTTACAATTCTCCACGTAATTGTTTGGGAGATCAGACAGCCATGATGAAACACTAGACAGAACAAACCCACCCTGGGTGTACCACCCAGAGTGGCTAGCTACACATTGTCACATAGCGTGTGCTATTGTACTGTATCCCACAGCACAGTAGAATGTGTCTCAATAATTACATTGTATATGCATATATCAATACAAATGAGGTAAATGTATACCCTGATCTACTATATTTTAACTACTGTGTAAGTGTAACATGTTTTCTTGCTCTCTTTTTGCCTCTCTCCCTTAATGGGCCCGTCAGGAGAGCTGGTAGAGAGATCGTTGGTTTTTAGCTGTTGTTCTTATCAGGGTGACTTGTGATAAATGAGCAGTGAGGGATCAGGTATCTCTGCCAAGGACATTTTAACAGAGCTACTGGTGGGACTGTATCATAAACCTTTTGTTTGTGGGACAGTCTCTCCCTGGCTACCTGGTTACATAGTCACTGCTATTCGAGTCTCAGTGTCCTAATGGACAGTGCAGTAAGACAGATGCGACATGTGTACAACTAGGCTTAAACTAGACAACCTAAAGCCTCCAATGTACGCTTAGGTTTGTTTTACTATTTGACAACATTAACTGAGAAAGGCACCCATGCATACCCCTTGTATACGAGAAACCTGTGAAAGATGTACTGTTCTGGACATGCATTCAGCAACGGTTTGAGCCACTCAAAACATTGAACATTACAGGTGAGAAGTGCTGGCTCTATGTCAATTGATGGATGGGACACTGTATTTAAATGTACTGGATTTGGCTCTAATAAACTAAAGGGTCTTATAACATGACTACTGCAACGGTATCCTTTTTGGTCTGCCTAGCAAGTCTACTGACAGACTTCAGTATGTCCAGAACTCTGCGGCTAGGATGCTCACCCACACAAAACTTGGACTTCACATCACTCCCATCCTGAAGAAACTCCACTGGCTACCAATTAAGTCCCGGATCAAATATAAAATTCTCCTACAGACATACAAATCTCTCCATGGACTTGCTCCTCACTACCTAACAGATCTGCTCCACCCATACACTCAGTCACGGTCCCTGCGGTCCTCTGACAAGGACCTGCTTGCTGTCCCTAAACCAGGCTCCGACATTTGGTGACAGAGCCTTCTGTGTCAGTGCACCATCGCTCTGGAACAAGCTTCCTCTTGTTATTCGTTCTGCCTCCTCTATTATTATCTTTAAAACCCAGCTAAAAACTTACCTCTTCACTGAGGCGTATGGAGTTTAATCTCAGACACATCACCTAAACCCCCCCTTGTTTGTTAAGCGTCCTTGGGTTTGTGAAAGGCGCTATAAAAGTCAAAGTTATTATTATTATTATTAACATTATCACAGCTTTCTACAGGGCTTTGACTGGGATGTTTCTGCATAAATTTTTTCCCTACAGGCCACATATGCCCTCCTCTGGACATGACAAAAAACTGCTTGACATCGGTGTCAGGCTACAGTATAGCTATGCACAGGGTAGCAGACAGACATATGATAAGAGAAAGTGAACATTTTAACTGAATAAGACAGTCTTCCCTCATTGTAAGCAAACGTGCAAATGGCCTTCTTCTTTTTGGGCAACTTGTCAGTGTCTATTTAAGCAGCTGAAATACATGTGCTTCATCATTGACATATGGCAGTAAATGTGTAAAATTATTTGCGTTGCATGATGGGTAACAGCTGATGCAAATGGTTAAAATTTTCTGCTTCACCAAATCATGTGGAAGTCCAAGCTGGCCTCTTTATTTTGAGCCAAAAATGGGCTAATGAAGTGGCGTGTTTGTAACAACATAAAGTCCTTTACTCCACATAATTCTAACTTTAAATAGACCCATTAAACTCCTTCATCTTCTTTTAGCAAAAAAGACTAGGAGAAATATTTCAAATACAAAATTACAGAGTATTTTTACCGTCCATAGTTTTAAAAGCATTTCAGGATAAATACATTCCTCCATTATCAGAAGTCAACAGTATTAGGAACATACACTATGGCAATTAAATAACGAGTTTACCTTGTAGATGATGGACTTTGCATTAAGGAAAAACAGTTCAATAGTGGCATTGTCCTTCAGGTAGGATATACTCTCTATGTAGAACCTGTAAACATAGAAGGAAAAGCTTCAATACATACATTATGCAACAGGAAAGGGAAAGGGTTGATCTTCAGTCCAAGAATAAGATCAGTGAGGTTTATTTTTTATTTTTGTCAGAAACAAAAATAACACAAAAATAATAAAGGCGAACGATTTAAACATGGATGCTATAGTAGTGTAAAGTCAACATATAACAGAAATGTTGCAATGACCAAAGTTACCAGAGGGGGGCACACCATACCAAAGGCTGACCCTGTATACCAACATCCTTCCACTTTCAACCCTTAAAAGAATTCCCTCTTTCCCAATGGTGGCTGGCAATAATCCATTATTAGTTTGTTAGTGTGAGCACATTCCACAATCTGAATGCACACACCCACACCCGCAGCCACACCCACACCGAATGTGCACATGATGCACTTCGCACATTGTTTGCTTCTCTGCATCATCAGCAGTGTGTAGTGATTCCACATGCACATACAGTACTTACACACACAAACACACAACACACACACACACACACACACACACACACACACACACACACACACACACACACTCAAGAGAGAAGCACAGTAACCCACTTCTGGCAGATCGGTGAGCAAGAAGCTAACATAATAATGCAGTCTAAATTTAGCTCTTGATAGCATGCAGAGCCAGAGGGAAGCTATGATGGTACACTAAAGCTACACATTGTTAGCTCATCTCTGGTGGAAATATAAGATTTTAAACACTTGCCAGTATATGAATTGGTGTATCCCTAATTCCCTATAAGTGTGTATAATGTGACCTAAAGAACACATGTGAATGAATGTGTTGATGTGTGTCTGTATGAGTGTATAGGTATATTGAGTGAGAGTGATTGTAGGAGGATCAATATTTGAGGGCTTAAATCACGTTACCTATTGAGCTGCAAGAGAGAATGAGAGGAGCCCTGTCAATATTCAGTGTGAACATTTAATTAAAGCCCCAGTGTTGATGAGACATACACACACCAGCACACCAGCACAGCAGCAAGCATGCAAACCACTGAACCAGCAGGAGGTGGGCATCTGCCCTACCGAGCATTTATTGGGAACACACACATCATGCAAACACACACACACACACACACACACACACACACACACACACACACACACACACACACATAGTGCTAATGAAAACAATACGTTCAAATTGATAATGGATTCAGGCCTGACATTTGGGATGAATGTAGTATAGTCCTGAATCTGCGTATGTGTGTGTACTTGAGACAAAGAAATACAGTGGGATGTGTGTGTGCACGTAAGAGAGGGGGGTGTAGTCAGTGTGACATTTGGAGAGATTGAGGTTAGAGATTGGACTGAACTGCGAGACAAAAAGGGGGATGAAGCGTCAAAATGTTGTCAAAGTTCACAATGTCACAGCAGCACGACCATATCCTCAAACACCTATTAGTCTATGTAAATACACACAGTGACCCCACCCTGACCATCAAGGATACACATACACAGTTGTTTTATATGGTTCTATGGCTGACCTAAGAGAGAAGATAAAGAGAGACAGTAACCTAACTTAACAAAAGTAGCAACGATGGCTAAAACACTAGTAATAGGAACCAAATATATTTATCTGCATATCTTTTGATTATATCACTGTCACATTGCACAATGACAGAATTGTTCGCTAAATAGGGTCCACAATGAGTCTATGTGCTAAAAATAAGATTTTCCTATTTCCACTCCTCTTATTGTGTCAAGACCGACAAGGGGTCCCAAATGTCTACCTGGAAATGACTTCTCTATGACATTGTTTAGCAGAATCAGCAATGTGTGTCACGTTACTATTTACATTGTTAAAGGGTAACTACCGTTTTTTTCAACCTGAACTGGACCTATTTTCCTATGTTTTTGTGTCAAAGCGACTGATGGGAACAACAATTTTTGAAATTGGTCTAGTATTAAGCAAGACTACTACAATGTAAGTTAAGGGCAATTGTCCAGCTTGTATTTACCTTTACAAATGTGCTCGTTTTGCTGCTGACAGGCTCAGATTTATATTTAAAGTGTCTGACAACATTATGGAAAGTATTTCTGAGGTTGACCTTTCTGTTAAAGAGTAAGATCCTTTTTTTTTTTTTAACCTTAAAATTGCATTCACTAAACCCACCAGACTCCATGTTAATAAACAGAAATTTTAGCATGGTAAAATACACTTTATTCAAAGTTGACAGAAACAAACTATGAAAAGCCGTTTTGGGTCATCTGTCTAATTTTACAACCATCACAACTCTAGTTTTGGTTGAAATAAACCCAGAGTTTACCGATTTACATATGAAAATATGTTGGCTCTATACACGCTAAAAGTATTGCTTTGTTTGGTGGGTTTAGCGCTAGCGACTATCGAGCAGTTTCTGGATAAACAGAAATGTCTCATGTGACTTACAATATTAATCCGAGCCTATCAGTGACAACACAAGCACTTTTGTGAAGCTAAATACAAGCTGGAAAATCGCCCTATTACTGTAACTTACATTGTAGCTTGTTTTGCCGCTGCCGACTGCAGCGATCTCGCTTAATAAAGAACCAAGTACAAAGATTGTTGTTCTAGGGTGTATATGACATCATAGAGATATGTTGTTGGGAAAGAGCACACCACTGGACCCAAAAGAAAGCCAGGTGCCCTTTTCTTGTTTATTGAATAGCTTCTGGAAGATAACACACCCACATTCACACAAACAAAGAAACACACACACAAATGTGCACCTTTTGTATTTCTGTCACAGGTTATATACACACACATGATCCAGTGTCTGTGTGTGAGTCAGGAGTGTTTCATATACTGTATGAGTGGGGCCATTGTAAGGGCTAAGAGAGGAGTGTGGGATTGTAGGGTTATTTCATAACGCTTCATAATAGGTCAGAAGAGTTAGCTTCAACTGAGGGAATGACTATATAATACAGCAATAACAAGAACCCACTGTAAGGACACATGCCTCGTCATAGGTTGGAATCAAGTACCAGAATATTTTCTACCATGTATTGCATTACATTGAAAAGTGAACATTTTACAAATGTGTTTCCAACAGCTGTTGAAGTGCTTCTGCATAACAATGTATAGCACTACTAACGTCGAGATAAATGGTACGGCTCCTCTCTTTATGGGATTCTGCCACCTTATTTGGAGTATGTCGGTCTCAATCACTGAAAAGCTATTTGACGGGATTTACATACAGCACATACTGATGAGGTCTGAGAGGCTCATGATTGGTGGAGAGGCCCCGTGGCGGAAGTTAAACACCAGGGTCAAAGCAATTTCATAGGGCCCTGTCATAACTAACCTTGTTATTCTGTTCCTATTACCACATGAAGGCATGTGCATGCACTAACACATATACAGTACATACACTCGCACCATCTTTCTTTTTCTCTTCCACAGAAGTTCAAACACCGTCTGCAGTCAGAGAACATGGAATGCCTAAGTTAGGTGATTAATTTAATAAATAAAGACTTACCTGACACAGAAGTAGAGGACAATAGGACCAGACTTCTTGGGGAACTCATGTTCTAATACCCTGCGGTCCAACTGCAGCCAACTAAAATGGCCCCTGAGACAAAACAACAAAACAATCAATGCTATTATTATTCAGGGTTGTCTAAATATCCAACAAGGATAGACAACTTAATCTAATCACACTAAACCTTGTTGCTTAAGCCCCCACTTTATTCTTTTTTTTCTCAATCCCTCAATCCCCCTCCAACCAACCTAGGAAAAACTGCAGAGACAGCTTGTCACCCTGGTAACCCTGCATGGTCTCCTGAGCAACATCTCCTTCAAACTCTCCCTCCTTCTGTCTCTGTTTCTCAATCTCTCTCGCTCTTTCCCCCACAAACTGCCTCTTTGACCACTGACCGCTCAAAGCTGACCCCAGGCACACAACAAACCTACACATCATAGAATTAGCCCTGGGGGACTACAAGACTGCAAAGCTGATATTGCTTTACTGGACTGACGTTGGCTACAGTATGTGTCACAGCCATGTAAATGCCACGGAGCAGAGGCCAGTCTTGCTTGGCATGAATGGGTGCATGAGATAAACAAAAAAGAAAGAAAACAAAGGCCATGGCAATGTTTGCCTGTCTGTAAAAAAGTGTGTATGTTTGCATGGCAGTGATAGTGCTGCACTATGCTGTGGTGTTTCTTTCTTTCTAGGTCACCAAACACAATGCATATAATTTGAATGTCATTTTTGCATTTCAGGCACAGTTCTCGTAGCAAGCCTTCTGGCTGACATAGACCTGTGATCCTTTGCTATTCCAGAGCAAGATAATCATAGCCTCGTCATAACATTAAAACCCTTTCCAACTAGGGATCATACTGTATATCAGTTTATGGTTCAGCGTGATATTCATGATCACAATTATGTTATTTTAACTTGAATGAAGGTAGCCATCCCCTTTTACTTGGAAGTGAAAGATGAAAACCATAAACTGGATATCTAGGTTTTTTTAATTGAAAAGTGAAAAAGAAAAGATAAAAAATAAACTCTAGGGGCCTTGCTTTGTTTACCAGCACAACTGGTTGCACCTGAACTTTAATGTTGATTTTGCCGATTGTCTGCTTCTAGTCTAATATGTCCCACGTGTTGCTTTAACAATTCTGTTGATAGAAACTATCCAGGCTGCGTTAACTGTTGATAGTCTGAGTGTAGTTACAGTGTTGTGGCGAAGCACTGACGAATCCAATCCAACAAACAAGATCAACTGCAGAGATAGTCCTGGGCTACTAATATACCACGTGCAGTAGTAGAGTTCAGTGGCATTAGTATTTGAATGTGACTTACGTTTCGTCTGTGTATGCAATTCCAAAGTATTCCTTCTCCTTGAGGTTGAAGTGAGAGGCCACAAGGTCCAGCAAGTCCTTAGCCATCAGCTTGGGCTGCAGGGGGACAGAAATATTAGTATTGCTCTTTTATGATTTTATATACCAGTTCAAACTTTCCCATTGTGTGAGTGTTGTGGTTTATTTCACTGTAGTTTAATTGGAACACATACACTACCGGTCAAAAGTTTGGGGTCACATAGAAATTCCCATTGCACTCCATTGTAGACAGAATGCCAGCTGAGATCAGTTGCATTGTTTTTTTAACCAGGGCAGCCGTTTTCAGATGACATTATGTGCTTACATAATAGTAAAATGGTTCTCCAATGTTTTTGTAGTTTTTTTATTTTTAAATGATAGATTAGTACACAGAACGTGCCTTTGGAACATTGGATGAATGGTTGCTGGTAATGGGCAATGTAGGTATTGCATTAAAGATCAGCCCCCCCACCCAAATTAGCAGGTATTCTGTCTATAATGGAGTGGTATGGAAATGTATAAGTGACCCCAAACTTTTGACCGGTAGTGTACATGTGTAGAGCTTTATGTTAATGTATTCTATCAGCTATTGATTTACTGCAATGACTAAGCATTCTGACAAACACTGGGGAAAAGAGCACGAGAGGAGGAGATAAATAAGAGAGAGAGTGCAAGAAAGATGGATGGAGTGTGTGGAAGTTGCTGACAGTGCAGGTACTCTGCCCTTCCCCTCCCTCCCTCCCGAACATCTGACCCGAACATCTACTGCAGAGTCATGGCTCTGGGCTCAAACACTGTATTGTAGGGAGAGGGCTGCAGCTAGCATTAGAGCTTTCTAACTAGTTAATACTGTGGAATACGGTCCAAGCTATACCATGTGATGACCACCTCCATTCATCACGACATTCAGAGCATGCAGAGCATCTTAAAGCCAAGCAGAGGCCGGGGACTGCTGCCATATGCTGCTGGTTTGTGACATCCTGAGTAACAGCCTGCCCCACCCTGAGGTCAACCATGGGTGTGCCTACATTTTCATTACACACACACACACACACACACACACACACACACACACACACACACACAGACAGACAGACAAATCTGCATGGAGCCCATACACAACATGCATGCAGCCTGCTCACAACACACAGGAGGTATGTGCTGTGCTGTGCATATATAGGATAGAGGAGAAGAAGAAAACATACTGTGTGCATCCATATATGCACATGCACAACTTTACACACACAGCTACTGTACATGTGCCATAGCGTGCATATTCTTAACAATCTCCCCCTACACAATTAAAACTTCATTGACAGTAGCTACTGAAAGCTATTTAAAGAGGTGACATCACACACACAGAAAGCACACACACACACACACACACACACACACGTGCATGCACTCACACAGACACATACACACAAAACTCCAATGACCTAGATCTCCTATAAGCACGACGCCTACAGTGATCCTGCAACAGAAAAAGGTCTGGAGTGAATAGATAGAGTGGAGCAAACACAGGCTGATTCTGATTTATAGTTCTATGTATCAGATTTCTGCATCAGATAGAAGTGTTACTGTAAATAGAAAAAAACATGGCTACTGTAATGGCTAGTTCTGTCTCAATGTCCCTTTGATCTAACCTCACTAGACCCTACAGCACTGGTAAATTATCTAGGAGACTCTCACACTGCTGTGTTAAGGAATATTGAGGTTATCATTAACAGAAAATCTTTCAAATGCATATTCACAGTAAGAATGATAAACTCACCTCCCTCAGCAAAGAGAAGATCATCACCATGCTAAATTTGTGTTTATACTATGGTTGTGTGTAGATAATACAAGCAGTGATCTAAGTGCTGACCTTATCTGTGTGTAAGTCCTGATCTGTCTGACTCTTGACTAAAACTGGTTGTTCAGTCCAGAAAGGCTCTGATTTGCTCTGTTGTTTCTCCAAATGGGAGAGCAGCGATTCACAAGAGCAACACTAGATCTCTTTGAAGTACTTAAAAAATTGAAGGTTTGGAACAAGCTATGTTTACATTATTAGCAGTAATACATGTTTTGGTTAAGTCTGAGACACATGCAGCCGTGGTCTCTCATTACCACACAGCAGTCAACTGCCTTGGCAACAATATCAAATCACCGACACCCATGCCACTACAGCATGACAAACAACGAGTGGTGGACAGGGGGACAGGGACACATACAGTAAACTGTATATGGAGAGAAAATGAGCCCCAGATACACTGTTGAACATCAGAAGTGCATGACTAAAGTTGAAAAGGACAGAAGGACCCCTGTAAGGTTAAGCTGAGCTTCTTGCCTCAATGTTGTTATGAATACCAAGCAGACTGTAAAAATCAAATGGGCTGCACTGGATAGTATAATTGAGTTTGGTTCCCACTTCAAGTGACGACTCGCTTCCTCCTAACGCATACCCACATCCAGACGCTACAGCTTATCTGTAAGATGGGAGATACCAAACGGATGTGTAATAATGTTGTGGAAGATACCAGGGAACAGGGATACAGACAATGAATGACAGGTAATATAGTAAGTGATATGGGACACTAAACACACACAATTCAGACACACTCCTGATATATACAGACACATATACGCAGACACAGACACACACACACACACACACACTATAAAACCATCAATCAGACTGTAAAGCTCTCTGCTAGCTTAGACAGCATTACTGCTAATAGACATTTAGCCTGTGCCGCCTCAGCAGCACAGGTAATTAACAACATAGCAATTACAGGGAGGTGCAAGTGAGGAGGAGACTCCCAGACAGGTGACAAACACACAACAGTAGCTCACTTGCCTGGCTGGCAGCAAGTCATGGCCCAATCTCTGCAAACAGTTAGCCAGGCCCTTGGCACCTTCAGGATTGCTCAGATTTATGGCACGCTAACTGATTTATCAGTGCCAGTCCTTAGGATTCCAAGGATGGGTAAGGAAAAGGTTTTTAGCCACATGCCCTAAATGTTTTAATAAATAGTACTTTGTATACAGACTTATGCTGTAGCTCCGTACCATGTCACAGTGAAACCCTGAAGTGTCTCTTTATGACATTAATGTAGAGTTCTTAATATGAACATTGGCATGGAAGAGCAACACTGTTACACAGCTTAATACTCCATTCACCCTTCAACCTACACCGCTCTAGCCTTAGGGAGTGATAGCCATATGACATATTATATTTTCACCCGGTGGTGTATTTGGTGGTTAGCTCACTTTAATCTTTACGACCTGGTCAATCGGTGTGTTGGCCTTATGGCACATAGTTCCCTGCCAATGAGGCGTTGCCCCATTAGCAAACCACAGAGGACACACTATCAAAGGTAGGAGGAAGGGGATGAGGAAGAGGAAAAAGGTGAACGGCACTTCTGGGATTGAACAGCTAGTCAACGTTACAAGTCAGTGACATAAATGAGAGCCAGCCTTTCAGAGGCTAGCTGGCTGGTGCCCATGGCGTGCTACAGGAACTTAAATAAAAACCGCAAAAGGACTGACTTGGCCACACTGCTGTTAAATGATCAGTGAAGACATGAAATAGCCCAACGGAGTGTGTAATACTGGAGTAATGCCTTAATATTTGAAACACAACTGTGTGCACTGCTTATAAATTATGAGCATCACTCTGAGAAATCCTTCTTAGTTCACAGTAACACTGAGAATAACATCCTAATTCTCTGTGGCCCTACTATCAACTTACTGGCCAGCTGTGAGAGAGTGAGAGGAAGAGAAAAAAATAGATCAGTATCCTGATTTATATGACAATGGTTTGTTAATAACATCCCATCTTCCAGATGTCTCTCTTGCTAATACCATTGCCAAACTGTAAAAAAACAAACATTAGTTACCTTGTGTATAGTATGTGGTAAACAGAACTGATTTTCTCATTCACAAGATATTCAAGTATCTGGTAAACTCTTTACATAAACAGATTACTTTCAACTCTTTAACTCTCTTTTTGTTTATTTCCTTGTTATTTCCTTTCTTGATAGCCAAGAGGATGAGCGGAAAAGAATGACGATGAATGGATGAGATATGGAGCTGCTGCAGCTGTATTTGGGGATATAGAAGGAGACAGAACTGGTACAGGTAAAGGCGAGCAAGGAGCTGAGAAAGGAAGATATGGAAAATGAAGAGTGGGAAGGCAAGAGAAATGGATAGCAAGAGTGGAAGAGGAACAGAAAGAAGTACCGATTTGAAAGAGAGGATCAGCTCTGGCAGAGTAATCAAATCAGAAAGTCAGCAGAGCTATCCTCTGCTCTCCCTCCATTCCCATCCCTTTAGTGTCATCTCCCCTCTCTCTATTCCTGAGCTCTCATCTCACTTTTCTCTCTCTCTCTCTAAACCTCCTGAGTTTCTGTGTCAATTTTTCTTTGCTCTGCTTGGTCTGCTTCTTCTGTTCCTTCTTTTGTCTTTCTCTCTTTTTCCAGTGAAATTATGTAATGGTCAGACCCACAAAGGGACTAAGAGAGGTTAGGAAGAAGGACGGAGCCTAATAAAATTGCTTCAGACTTTAAAGCCAAACCATGAGAGGGCTCTTATAGATGATGAAAGTAAATGTCATCAACAATCAATGAAGAAAAAGGTACAACAGTCTTTAACCTGAACAGCTGTAGAGCAGAAAGCAGACCCAATCAGATCTACAATAGTAAACATCTATCGAAAAAGGGACAGACAAGGGGAAAACAGGTGTGTGGTGGCTGCTGCAGCCTTTGGCCATTACTGCAGAAAGCCTTGCTGTGAGGACTGTAGGCTGAACGTGGGGGGAGGGGGCAGCATGATGCTTTGTTTTTCCTAGACATTTGGAGGATAGGATGGAGCATTGTCAATTACACAGAAATATTTAGAAGGTAAGAGGGAGCATTGTCAATTACACAAAATACACACAGTTGATGTTTTTGTTAGATGATTCAGGCATTTCTAAGGCATTCTGGGTAGGCAGTAGGGATGGATGATGTAGAATGATTAGCGAAGCATGAGTTTAGGGGAAGTAAGAGTTTGTGATGATTAGGACTGAACTCTGTGTTGGGATGCAAAGGAGAGTAATTTAGGACAGAGTCTATTGCATGCAGCCAGCCTTGTGTGTGTGTGTGTGTGTGTGTGTGTGTATGTGTGTGGATAGATCAGGTGAGCATCAAGAAAGCGCAACGTCACCTACTGCTGACCAAATTTCCCTTGGTCAGTAGTAATTGAGTCTCTTAGGACACCAGACATCACTTCTCCCTCGCTCTGAGGAAATGAGAGTCCACAAAGACAAAAGGGAAGAAAGAGAAGGAAGAGTGGAAGGGTGGGAGGAAGAGAGACTCACCTGTACAAGGAGCTCCAGCTTCCTGTCGTCCAGGAGATGGACCTGACATCGCCTCCCCTCTGTCATCTGAGAAAAGGAGACAAAAAGACAAGGGATGCTCGTTTATAAATTGATTGATCAAAAGCATGGCTCCACTGATGCCAAAAAAATGATACAAAGAAATGTATATAGTTTGTTATAGTTCCATATAACAAACAAGAATCAATTAGTATAGGAAATGTGCTGTATGCCAAGCTTGGTGTGTGCATATATGTGTGCGTGTTATCTCAGGGAAGTCTTATTAAAAACATGTAGGGCTAAAACCTTTTCCCTTGCCCACCCTTGGACTCTTAAGGACTAGCACTTATAGATCAGTTAGCATTTCATAAATCTGAGTAATGAAGTCTTAACAAGGTTAGGTGACCTAACTAGACAATGGGCCAATAGAGACGACGACTGCGCTGCTCTCTTCCTCACTGACATTTCTAGAATCCCTCCTTAAGCAGGAAATCTATTATCCATCAGTGGACTACAGTGACCACAATGAGTAAAGCTGCCTGCTGATGTTCACTCGAGTGTTAGTTTGGTTTGTTGATGCAAGGTTTGCTGAATAGAGCTGCAAAAAACTATATTCGATAATATGCGTCAGTCTGCCAAGTTCAGGCATAATCACTAAAGCAGGTGCAATGATGAAACAGTCAGCTGTGAGAAATTTGTGCCTCATACACACGTTAGACCAAATGTTTTACATGACTGACACACCAAGGCAATTCTCCAAACTTGTCTAAAAGTTTGCTAGCGGGATGAAATTCGATCAAACACAGGACTAAAGTTATAAATTCACAGGAGCAATAAAGTCAAGAAAAGATGTAGAAACTGTGCCAAAGTATTCCGCATGTTAGGGTCTGTTGTGTGCGCTGGTGTTTTCAGCACATGTGGAGTTTCTCAACAATTTATTAGGAAGCTGGGACTCTGAGGAACACATACACCCCTGGCTCCTCCCACACTTCCCTTACATCTGGGAGATGGGGAGGGACACCAGAAGGCGTGTGTGTGTGTGTGTGTGTGTGTGTGTGGGTGTGTGGAGGGGTAAGAAAATGTTGGATAAAAAGGAGTAGAAAGAAAGAGGGAGAGACATCCTCATAGATGCCACCATAGATATTTTTTATGTTTGGAAACCATAAACACAAGCACAAGCATAACCAGTTTGTAACTCTTCACCACAAGGATCATAATGGCCACCTGAGGCCATTGCAATTTGGCAAGGGTGTGTGTATACAACATGAGTATTACAGAGCTCCTACTTTCTCAGCACTCGTGCCAGCTTGCATCCAGGTGGCAGGTTGGAGGTGAGAGTTTAGCAGAGAGCTGAAGATAGCAGAGAAAGAGAGGAAGAGGAGTTACAGAATTTGGTCTCACCCCTCATCACTTTGTGAACCCTGCTAAATGGCCGTGTGTATGTGTGTATGTGTTTTATGTGTGTGTGTGTGTGTGTCTTCTAGCTACTTTGAAGGGTTTGGTTTACCCTCCCACTCACCATTGATCTCCTGTGGTTTGAGGGTTTAGATTTAGGTGCACCTGTGCATACAGTGACATACACAAACCCACATACACACCCACCCACACGCAGCCACACCCACACCCACACACACACACACACACACACACACACACACACACACACTTTCCAATATTGTCTTTTGTTTTCATCTCCCACCCTCCTGTCTTGGAGTTACATTACCTTTCCAAAACGGTTAATGTTTATACTGTATACAGTGGTTTTAATTACTGCCATGATAGCTGAGTAGAAGGTCATTGGGGAAAACATGATTCCATAGATTAATTCCTGCCAAAAATAGTTAATATAACAGCCCTGAGTCAGTACATCTTACGTTTCTTGTCCGCATAATACTTTAAACTGCAATGCAGACAGTGTACTACTCTCACTGGCACTCTGCTTGAGGCACCTGGGAATAGTTCAAATCTTAACGTCAAGGTAACAAATCACTGCCTTGAGGCTAAAATTAGGCAGCCCAATCTGGCAGAGACAGACGCTTATTGGTTTTAGTCATACAATTCACTTTGTGGTATTGGACACATGCTACTGAGTTCCTATCCACCGTGAAACCAAATGTAATATAGTTTCTATGAATAGCTTCTCGTCATAAGTAGACAAATAAAAAAAGTGGTTAGTGCTGCACCATGAGATAGTTTAGAGACAGACAGTTCATTTTATTTCCCTTTTCACATGACAACATCACTGAATATATTTACAGCATCTTGACACTGACTTCTAATATATGTTGTTATCATTATAGTACCATGTAGTAGTGCAATCTAGTAGGTTAGAACGCATGTGCTACTGGCAACATCACTTTGCCCTGGTGTGTGTGATTCATGCACATTCACCAACATTTCATGATCCATTACTAGGCAGGTTTGAATGGGCTAACTTATCTATATCCCCACTGGCCAAAAACAGAGACTTTAAAAGACAAGACATGAAAATAAACAACGTATAAAGCAGCCATGTCCACAACGTTTCATTATTTCGCTGGAGCTGACACAAATTACAGAGGCACACACAAACACACAGCTGACAGTGATGCTTTTGGTCAGTGAACGTGATCATTAGTTAGTTACCTTGCAAACAAGTGCTCGCTGCGAGGCTCCCACGCAAAAAAATCGACTCCAAGAGGAAGAGAAAATAACTAATTATTAATCCCAGAAAGAAACAAGTCGAGTCACTGCCAGAAAACCGTCAAAAAACACCCCCCCGGTCGGCCTAGGGGAGGAGGCACATCAGCATCCATGTTAGTAACCATTAGTTAACGTTAGTTAACGTTAGTCTTCCCTGCATTCTCTAGTTAAACGCCACAGACGCGTTATATCTCATGTCTTCACATTCAAGCTAGACTCGGCGCTAACTAACGGTGACCGTGTAGCGTTTTCCAAGGCTGGCTTGTCTCCCTCCTTCCGAAAGCAGAGAGCGTCTCACGGGGCTACTCCTGGTCGACCAACCCCCCCTTTCGCTACCGGTACCGTGCACAAACGGTGCGTGAATGTGCGGATAGCAGGAGACCGTACCAACGGTCAGCAACCGAGGGGGATAACCGGAAGAAATGGCTACGATTCCATCCTGCCTTCACTTGCCAGCTATGTTTCTCGCTGTCAACGGAGTTGCTTCGAAAACACGGGAATAATAGAGGCAAGATGTGGGGGCGGGGATAGGAGGAGATGAGGGGAAATTTTCTGCAGCAGCTCACAGCCATGAGAAACTGCAGACCTCTCTCTCTCTCTCTCTCTCTCTCTTCGTGCGTGCGTGTGTGTGTGTGTGTACGTGTGTGTGCCTACAAACCCAGACATTTGTGTCAGAAGCACTCACCAATAGTCTGCCTTTAAAACAAGTGATGCACTGCTGCTACATAACAGTAGTGATCAAAGTCTACCTACTTAAAAACAGCTGTACCTTTTAGAAATGCAGGCTTTGTGAGTGAGAAAGAGTGCCATTGAAATACCCTATCCTCGTCTTATTTCTTTTGCAATACAGTTATGCCATGTGTATTTTGATGGGCCTGAAATGGTTAAATGATTCTGCTAAAAAGTAGGAGATTCAGTTAGATCTCTACATCCCTGGTTTGGGTGATGTAGAAATCAGTCTCTCTCTCTCTCTCTAACTCTCCAGCTGGTCACTTCCTGTCTGCTCTTTTAAACACAAATCTCCTTGCTCTCAGGTTTGGCTTGCTTGAATGATTTCTGGCCTTCAGTCCACTGCAGCCGTTAGACAGACTTATTTTTTTTTGAATGACCTAAATTGGGCACTTGTGTTCACCTTTCACAGCTGGAGCAGCAGCCGTTGAAACCACCAAGTTGTTAAAATAACAAAATCAGCCCAGTTTTTGGTACCATAAATAGATAGCCTACTAATGTGGGCTGTGAAGGCAGGGTTAAGCCTATACCTACTGTCAATAAAGTATGAATGACTCGGCAAGCATAGGCTAGTCTGTTTTCTATTGTTGTATTACAACAAGAGTATAATCCCTATGTTATGACAACTGTGATACCACATGTACAGTATGCGCACATATGTAGTACACCTCTAAGCTGTCAGCATCAGTGATACTTTACCATCATAACTTTTCCGATAAGAAAATACAGAAATACAGTTTGTCTGAGCCAAATGCAATTGCACCAAATTTGCAATATGACAGGAAATTTATAACCTTAAATTTGCATGATTCATCAGAAATACTCTCTTCCCAGACATTAAGCAATGCAATTAAATTGAATGTGCTTGGCTTGAACAGTTGTGCTGCTACCATAGCTTATGCTGCAGGCCCAAAATTAAGTTTAGTTTGCTGAATGTAGAAGGTCACATGAGAAAAAAAGGTGGTGTATCCTTTCCCCTCCGTGCTGGATTTGTCTGTTTCTGGATATTTTTGGCCTGTTCCAGACACCGGAAACTGGCCTGTCTAACTTAAACATCTCCAGATGACTCTTTCTTTGGCTTTAATATATACATCCATCCCTCCTTTGCTTTCTCCGGTCAAATACATATCTCCCTTTATTGGTAACTTCCCCAGTTTGCTATCACAAGTGCCCTGTTGTTTGACTAATGCAAGGGAAGGAGAGAAAAGGGGACAATGCAGGTAGTGGGGGAATTGGGTAAAACGGATAGAAGACAGAAGAGGAGGGGCAAAAAAAATGGCAGAAGGAAGATCCTGAACCCTTAAACTACATGAGTTAATGAATGATTGTTCCTGTTTGGAATGGATGTGAGGTGTTCCAGAGAAGCTGAACGAGAGGGAGACAGTTTCACAGAAAAAGCCACAGTGGAAAAGGAAGGAAGAATGGAAGCCAGGGCAAGAATGAAAAATAACAGCTGTGATGTAGTGAGCCTCTCTGGCCGATGCTCATGTCCTGTAACTTCCCTTTACATGGTCACCTTTCAATGACCTATAGAGAGTGTTTCCAAGAAGCACAAGGTGGGAAACACTTGCAGGTGTGACATATCTGGGCCCTGACAGAGTCTTGTTATGGAGCCAGTGGGCTTCTATTCTGGGCTGAGGTGTGGTCGTAATGAGGTGCTGATCTGGTGTATTTCTATAGTGCAGGGCTCCAAAGGGGAAAGATCTGGATGGGTGAGGTGGGTTTAACAGGCGGTGGGAATTAGAGTCAGGTTTTAGGGTCGAGCAGGGGAACAGGGTTGATGGTCTATGCTGGAAAATTTAACCTATATTGGTAGAATGTGATATAAACAGCGCCCAGCGGTTAATTGAAGCAAGCTGGAGAATCTCTTTAACCCTGACTACGGGACGCTGCGGTAGGCATATGAGACTGACACACACACACACACCATGGTCTCGCTCTCTGTTTTGCTCTGTCTGTCTTTGTCTGCATCCCTCCCACATCTATGGAGACTAAACAAACACACACACTTGAACACGTCACTTTGAGAGCAAGCATGGTCTGACACCAGCAGTCCTAAGGTGATTTATGACGCTGAGATCATTGTAGCTAAATAGGCTTTATGACTCGCAGTCAGTTGTAATGTAACAGTATCTGCATGTGGTGCAGATTAGATTACAACACAGTATTTAGCAAACACACACTGTGGCTCTCAATACACTACAGCTTCAGTTGAATGGGTTATTGAAAACCTGCTATAAAAATAATAGCAGGGCCAAATCTATCTTCTCCATCCAGTGCAGAGTGAGACGGAGCAGGGAGGGTCATGGAAAGGCAGCCAGGAATGTGTAGAGAAACGACTGACCTGGAGAGATCTGTTTTGTTTGTTCAAGTGTATATATACGTGTCGTGTGTGTGTGTGTGTGTGTGAGCTCCACCCTCCCTGCCCGTGAGTGACTTTGGGACTGAAATGTGGCTCCAGTTAGGGCGTTTTTTAAAATCCAAAAACACTGGCACTTCAAACAAACTGTAGATATTTCTCTAGCCAACCCTGCTTTGTTCCCATTTTACAACACAGCACAATTGCCAGACTTTACAAAAAATCTTTCTTACTTTTTGTCAGGAGATGTTTCCCCACATTTTCACAACAAAACAGCTTCCTCTAAAACATACAGCTGGAGATGCTTTGGGATTCCAAATGCTACATAGGCACTTTTACTGGGAACATCGCTGTGAGGTGTTTCAGTCGGCACTGTAAAGACATCAGAAATCATGCTTTATAGAAGATTCTGTGTGATCCAAACTTGAGTTGTGCTGAATTTACAAGAATCCATCTCTGCCTCAGTTCAGCTTCACTGTCATTTGCATCTAGAGGAGCCTCAATCCCCAGTGAACTGTAAGTAATCTCTCAAGGCATGCCAAAAAGTCACAGAAGATGCACAAAAGTTGCTCCTCACAAGTCCATTACACATCTATAGTTTGCCAAAGATACAGATAGAATGACACTGCGTGTCAGAGACAGAAAAATAACAGGGGTTCAAGACAACACAGGAAGACATAAAGTTACGTTTTTGTATTGGTACAGTAAATTTGTAATATGTATGTAATATGTCTTCTAGTTATAACACTAACAACTTCACCTTGGTCTTGATAAATTCCTGATGGTTTGACATTCTTGTTTTCATCCTTTTCATTGTGTGATCCTAAATAAATCACATTTTTTATATCCAGCAGCATACCGAAACAGTGAGTAATGGAGTATTATCTTGTGCTGTGAATTTAATCTATTTCCTAGTTGCCAACTAGTAACCCATCCACGAAAAAAGACCGTCCCACACAGCTCGGCCACTGGTTTCATGTTCACATCCTTCTTCTTTCCTCATTTGTTTCCTTTCCTTTCCTCTCCAAATCCATAATGTGGTTTGTTTCTGTTTCACAGAGGCGGCTGGAAAAAAAAAAAAACTTGCGTGCACAGGCAGTCACATATAGCCAGAAGTCATTCAACATTTAATACAGAAAGCTCTTAAACAAAACCACAGCAAAATCTCTCCCTTGATGACATCCAAGCAAATAAAAGCCTTTCATGGACACAGTGTGATGATGCTGCGCCACAGTGTGTTGTTTGAGAGCAAGTGACCACTGGCCAATTCTTACATGCTACCAACAATTTGAATGCTCACGTCCGCTCACGTCTTCTTTACATGTTTGCCTTTTTATGGGGATGAGCTATATTCAAAATAGTCAAAAGGGGATTATTCCATTTTGGTTATTTACCAAAAGAAGACATAAGCGTATGATTCCCTCTGTTTCAGGCGTTGCTTTTTCTTGTCAGCTCTGCCCTTCACTGACATGGGTTGGACATTCCAAAAATTCCAGTCCAGAGAGAGCATTTGGTTGATTAAGCCATTATACTGTAAGCACAACGGTTGTCTGTGTCTGGAGGGAAAAAATAGATCCAGCATAGATTTGCGGCAATACTGTATCAATACACGGGCGCCAAGTATGTCCCTTTGGCCCTCTGAAAACGTGGCCATCCATCTACTATGTGTTTTGGATGAAAAAGGTTTAAGGTGACTCGATAACTTCAGTAGCTTCTGAGGTAGGACAGAGGACAAAACGAGAGGGGGAGCCAGAGGGCTGACGGCCTAACAAGAAGCAGAGGGGTTCAGGACAAATAGGTACGAGTGATGTCATGTCTTAAGGACTTTTATCTCAATGAAACACAGCCTTAGTGATAATGGGGGTTGATCTGCAAGGATCGGAGTCGTCAGTGTGTTCGTGTGTGTGTGCGTTTTCACAGGGGAAGGATCTTTTACCCCTACACCTCCTCTATTCATCTATAATTTACACAGTGAGAAATCAACGGAGACTTGAGTGACACTGTGTTTACTGATACTGCTGGTAATGCATGCAGAAAGACAAAGTGACATAGAGCAGTCTGCACTGCTAATTGAATCCTATATATAAATGTACACAGTGTGTGTGTGTGTGTGTGCCAGCACACGTGTGTGCTCTCTTTTAGTGCCTAAACCAATTGTTGATTGATTAATCTTTATCATTGACCCCTCTTTATCTGCTGCTTTTTCTGTCTCTCTTTCTGTTTCTCTTAAACAAATAAACACACACACACACACACACACACACACACACACACACACACACTGATTCTAAATTCAAGGGTACTGTGTACTGAACTCCAGTGGCCTCTATCCCCTGTCCTGCAACTGGATAGAATACCAAACACTCTAACCATTTAGCATGCTGAATATTAAACAGTCCTGTCTGAAAACTCCTATGTGTGTGTGTGCATGTGTGCCACAGTCCTAATGTATTCTGCTAGCCTACTAAACATATACCCTAAGACTTGAACAGCAGGGGACAGGAGAAAGGGGGTTTCACATTAAAAGCACCCAAATCCTCACTGTTGTTCACTAATTTCGCCCTTGAGGGGAGGGGGGGGTCCTTCAGGAGCTCCGAAGACCCTCTAGGCTAATTAGGGAGACAGCCACAGAACAACATCATTCAAGGCACTGGCTTTACAGGAGCACGGTGAGCTTACATCCACATGATAACTTTTAGGTTTTAAAAGCACTTATGTTCTTAAGCTGAAAGGCATAGACACAACCTGTATGTCTGTCAAGCACGCACACACGCACGCATGCATGCACGAATGCATGCACACGCATGCACGCACACACACACAGTACACATATACACACATACACACACATTAATGTTTGACCAGCCTCACTCCCTGGTGCTCTACAACCTAAGACGCACACAAAAGTTGCCATGACAACTTTCTGGGAGATCTTGCCGTCTCCACCATGCACACTCTGCCAGAAATGTAGGGCACTTAGAGGAAGAGGCACTGTAAGACAATACGACACTGTACCAGGCAAAAGTATGACCCAGGGGTATAAACTTAAAGTAAAAAAGCATGCAATGAATGTTTCTCTCAAAGATATTCAATCCAGTTGATGACAGTATCATGATCCCTGGATGGCAAAAACAAGGAAATCCATCACTCTATAAAGTCAACATATACTAAATTTAACAAAGACATTCCCCCCTACCCTTCACCATGTGTGTGTGTGTGTGTGTGTGTGCGTGCATGTGTGCACATTTCCTCTTGTCCAAAGGGAATCCCGTCATTGTAAAGGTATTAAATGTTTTCCATTTGGACTTTGGGGTAGCCAGAATCTGAAGGCAGGAGGTGGAAAGCTTTTGCTCAATGAATAAAAACATCAGGTCAATCATGTGTTAGGTTTACAGAACTGATTCTACAGATGGGAACTCAAAGGCATTTGTAATATCAAAGGACAAATACTAAAAATGTATGAGAGCAAAAGTGTAGTCCGTCCTGCTTTCAAATCTCAAAATTATGTTTTATATAACTTATTAAATATACTATAGTGGCTAACCATGCCTCCCCAAAGGATCATGGGAAATCAATAACTAAACTCCACCTAGTCCGAACACGTGTGCATAATATTTTCCACTCTCATTCAGCATTAATGTGACTGATACACTTGTATAAGATTATGTCTGCTGAGAGGAGGCACTAGTTGTAAACTGTAAAGATTTGGTTTGAGGAAATGATCATATTTGTTAACTCATTTCTGAAAGTTAACACACGCCTCTGTTCGGTAAACACACGTGGGCACACTGCAGGAGGATATAATATCCATACAAACAGAGGATCTGGGAGTCCCTGAGAGGGATTTCCTCAGATATTCACCAGATTCCCCTAGTAATCCTCTGGGATTACCATTCTATACTCAGGCCCTAACCTCTGAACTTAAAACATTATAAACCCTTATATCCCCATCACTAATGCCCAGTTAAACCTATCACTTCACTCACTACAACGGGACCACCTCCAAAAATCTTATATTGTGTCCACTCTCGCCACAACTCAGACACACTTGGAGGATTTAGAGGGATACCAGCCAGATGTATCATGTAGGCTGCTCAACCTTGGCCCAATAAAACACCAGCAAGATATTTAACATGTTCAACATCTAAATAGTTTCCAACATGGCAACAATATTTGTGAAAGTGTTCATATCTGGCAATCTTTTTATATGAAACCAAAAACACTGTCAGTAAGGCTTAGCCTACATCGGGAATATCTTTGTGTGTCATGCAACAATAGTACTGGAAGGTCATTTCCTCTGTCGCTTGGCTGGAAATACCAATACCATCCTATTTTTAATCAACAATATGCCTTAAATCAGAGAATCAGTAGTCCTTTGGGATGACTGTGTGAGGAAGGGAGCGTGTGAGCATGCAAACGCCTGTAATTAATCAAGCGAGTGGCTGTCCTATCAAGTAGTGTGCCATATTCGCGCATTACCAGAGAAATTAGATACTAGCATGGCTAAGAAGCTTATGGCGCACAGTAACTAAATGACACATGGCACATGGGGGAGCAGGAGTGTCGTGCTTTAATTTTTAACATGCAACAAGCATGCAAATCACCAAGAGACTCGTCAAACACATATAGATCAAAAGAGCATGAAGGTCTGATAAAATTTTGATCACGATGTATGATTTATGGAATGAGGAGAAATGTGTGTCCCATGGCTGAACTGTTGATGAATCTCCACAGGAAACTTTTTGTTAAATTCAGACATCAACAAGCCTGACAACTCCCCCCCCTTTCCTTTTTCTCTTTCACACACACATTTACACTCTTGATAAACCTGGGAATGGAGCAGTGGAAATGTTTTCCAGACCAACTATGCAAATAAGACCTCATCCCCAGGGAGACACATTAAACTGCTTCAACCACCAACAGAATCTACAAAGGCGTGTTTGTGTGTTTGTGTGTTTGAGTGTGCGCCACCATGCAGGGATATCAAACACAAACATGCCTCTTGCTAGTGGCAAACAAATTAGAAAATAAAAAAATATATAAATAAAGTGCTGGAAAATGTTGAGACAATGTCCATTCTTGCCTTAACCCCTCCCAGCAGCAACCGTCTCTCTGTTGGTTCTGGGAAAAAAATCTCTCGCATACAGATCCTGACTTTGGCAATGAGAACAAAGATGGCTGCCAGACAGGGATAGTGATCAAAATTCTTCAGTAGGAAGACACAAAGTTCAACTTCAACCTCTATCCAATAAATACTTGGCTGGGGAAAAAAAGGAAAAAGGCTGGGGATTAGTGAGGACACACAGATTTCCCATTCTGGATATTTGCCTTCACGAGTTTAGTTATTGACATCTGCCTCAGTGGAATTGATCAAATGGATGATACATTGAACATGAGAGTCAGAGAGACTTAACAACCTGAACCGAATACAATCATCTCCCGATTCAGGGGAGCTGCTGGCAATCACAGTGGACTGCTCTTCCAAGAAATCCACTTGCTTGAAAACACCATGGTTTGACTAAGCGCCCATAGCTTATCAGACCACAAACAAAAGAAGTAACAGAACAGACACTAGTGATCCAGCTCCTAGACAGAGGGAGGATTGTGTATCTTGGATATTCTAGACTTGTGCTGCTGTGTCTCTGCTTCGTATCATGATGGACTGGGACTCGTCAGGGGGAAAGGAATATGATCAGCGACAGAGCCATTCTCACAGGAAACAGGACCAGATGAGCTCAGTGGGAGTAAACTGGCCTGGGTTGCATTCCTAAATATGATGCAGTCCACCCTAAAAGCTAATAAATGTGTCTGATCGATGTGACATTATGCAAGATTTTAAATATGTCTGAAACATTTCAGTGGAATTGCGTTGCTAGGAAACAGCTTGAATCTAAGTTCATTTGACAGAGAGGAGAACCATCTTCCTGTCAGCTACTGTTATTAGCGAGTACTACAACAGGAAATGAACCTGGTCTATCTAGGATAAAAGGATGTTGAACAAACTGAGGATGAGTTTTCCTTCACAAAGTGTCACTTCACATTCCTAACAACAAAATGATGGCGTGTAAGTGTTGTTAGTTGCAGGACTGTGATGATTACAGGTAAATGAGCAATTGTTGCAACTCAGGGAACGCCCAACCACCAGTGTTTGCTACAGTCCTTACCCCTGCTTCTTTCCCATGCAGGATATCCTGCTTTTGGGATGGGGTCAGGCGGTAAGAAAGACTGGTAGGAAGGGAAAAAAAACAAGAGGCAAAAAGATACACAGGTAAAATCAATTTTGCAAAAGCAACCAAAGAAATAACACAGTGCAACAATTACCCAGTGACGCTGTCTAACACAGAGCACTGCCCTCACACACACAACGGTACTAACCATATTTAAAGGGTCATACCACCAGAGGAAAATGTGTGACTGGAGGCTGTTGAGTCAATATTACTCAGCCTGATATGTATGAAAGTGTGAACACGCGGCTGCATTCTCTCACGAGAGACATAAGCACACATCTGCGGGAGCAAACAACACTTCACAAATGTTGCAGTCCGCTGGTTACTGTGACGCCACAGCTCAATCACAGCCCTTTGGACAAGAGGAAATGTGCACACATGCCACGTAACATGCAAAAGCGTAAAATGATCATCTTGACAATATCTGAGCTGGTGTCCTGATTAAGTATGTAGGACTGCTGGCGATGGATGATGGCCTTCTCCAGTGAGAGTTGAAAAGAGAATATAGAGAGTTAAATAAGAAATGAAGAATTAATTTAACTAGGAAGAAAAGAATAGAATGTCAGAGAGGAACAGGATACATGGGGGAACAGGTTTAGCTCAGGGCACTGGAGTGGAAATGTATTTTTCTTTTAGGATTAAAAAAAAGGTGGAAAATGAGTGTAGAAAAGTAAAAACGGGTTGATAAAATATATAGACACAGTTAAGTCCTCTCTCACTCTTTCTCTCTGTCTGTCTCTCTCCATTGTGTGTCTGCCAGTTGTGTGAAGTTAGGTATCTCATTAAGAGTAATAGAGGAAGCTGGGCAGAGAAGCAGTGCAGGGAGCCAGGGGTATCCCCAGCCTGCAGCCCGACACACTGACCCCTCCTTCCCTGCTTTTGTAACTCCCTCTACTATTAACTGCTCCACCTTGGACCATACCACTTCATCAGTCAAGGGGGGAGACAATGTGTGTAGCTCATCAAAGCACCAGAGGATGTTTGGGAAAGTGTTAAAATACCTCTGTTTAAAAGGGGTTTTAATGTGGCCTCTCTCAGATGTTTGTGCGTCTCTAAACCAGGAGGGGGTGTTAAGGACAGGGTTGTCTTCGGGAGGTCTGGTATGTTATTTCAGTTTCCTCTGATTGTCTTGCCCTCCCTCAGGATGCTTAAACTTAGGAGCCACATGAAAACACATCCGAAGACAAAAGTTAGAATAACAATCCAGTTTATCCCCCTCTTGAGATTTATGGAATAAGAGCAAAACGACAGGAAAAGGCACTTGGTGTTTGTGTGTGTGTGTGTGTGCGGTTACTCCACTGATGCTGTGGGATGATTTTGTGCTATGCAGTCCAGTGTGGGCTTTTTTAAAATCTAGCAACAGGCCTGATGAGTGGCTCTCTGCGAACATGTTGGGTTTGTCCTGGTAGTGCCAGCTGCATACAGGGCAGGTGAGACGCCTGGAGAATACTAATGGCTCCATGAAAGCCCTGAGTGCCGATTCTGACTTGTTGAAGAGAATACTAATCACCCATTTTGCTGAATCACAGACAAACACAAGGCCCAAAAGACACAGTTGCTTTTACTAAAAGTAATTAAAACATAATTCACCAGTGAAACTGTTCTCCACAAGCAAACTTTAGTTTAGTAACTTTAGAGTTAAATTGTGTGTAAATGTGTAAGGCAATGGAGGAATTGTGAATGACCCGGCAGCCTATAAAACAGTGTCTGTGTGTGTTTTCAGTGCAAGCACCCCCCTTTCACATACTGTATCCATAGTGACAATTACCAGCTAAACAGTTTGGTTACTGACTCCTTATAATGACCCAAGCAACACAACTTCCTGTTAAGGCTCTGCGTCCAACAATAACTACAAAAGAACACTCCACACAAGGAGAAGAATGTAATACAAAGCAGCGTTGGCAGGATAGCCCTTCACATGCACCTGAGCTGAGTGTTGTAAACTTTGTCAGCATATGTGTCCCATTTTACTAGCATGAACACAGCATCTAACCCAGTTCTGTCCTCCATGCTTAATGACACAAATCACGTCCAAGCCTTGACACAAGTGTGGAATCAGTCATTTATAATAGTTTCCAATAGCGGCTATCCGTCTCCACAGGTGGCACAGCTAGGAGACAATAGGTTTTTAAGTACACATTTCTAAATTGAATTTGCAAAATTCCCTGTACGAGGGTGCCCTTTTTGAATGCTATACACATGCACATCTAGTTTATGTTTGTTTTGTGTGTACTGTATGTGAGGCGCAGCCTACTGTACCTGGTAAAGTGGCCTTGAAACACACCTGTGTGTGCGTAATAGATGTAGGGGTGCAGGGAGGTTCCTGGCATGCACACGAAGGCGTCGGAGGGCTGTTGAGGTGAGAGTTGACAGCAGACCCTGCCGAGTGCAGACGGCCTCGTCTAGACCTAACAAGACTGCCTCCATTACTTCACTGACTGCAAGCTCTCTGTGATGAGAGACACAACTCCAGAGGTACGTGCAGTGTAGCAGAACAAGTCAATATCAGTGAGCTATCCACAGGTATCACATTAGGTGAGTCATTACAGATAAAATCCACTGAGGCCCAGGTAATTAGAAGTTATTAGTCTTTATTGTCCTCCTGATACCACGTAGCTCTAGTATAGATAATAACTGGGTCATCTCTAGAGGTAAGCCACAGAGAGACAGGATAACCTTGTGGCTGTCTCCTTTCCTGTGTCCATCTCTGTCCTCCAAGTCTCTCTGGGATTAAGCTGTCTGAAGACTGATGTTGTTCTGTTCCAGTCCCACACAGCTAGTGGTCCCTGTTGACTCTCTCTCTCTCTATCTTTTTCCTCCCTTCCTCTCTCTTTTCTTCTCGCCGAAGCAATGCGCCCTCCATCCATTGGTCTGTGCGCCACAAACACAAACATTCGCACTAAGAAAATGCAGCCGGTCCGGTTTTTAAAGCGATATGCACTCTCATACTGCAGCTCACATGGAGAGCAACCAGTCCAGTGCCAGAGAGAAGAACAGACGACAGCACTCTCTTTCACTGTCTCACTTTTCAAGGAGAGAGGGGTTGGTTTTCAAGCTGCACCCATCCTCACACACCTGGTCAGACTGGACAATATCTTGTATGCTTGAAGAAGACACAGTCATTCACACACACACACATACACACACACACACATTATGATATTTAGTCTCCAAAGTCTATATATAGAGTATTCTAACAGCACTGGGATTGTAGCCAGAATGTTTTTTTTGTTTTTTTTTTTAAAAGGAGACATTTTCCTCTGAGCCAGTTTTCCCAGGCTGGAGTATCCTGACTTGACCTTGCTAAATTCTTCCAAAACAAATGTAAGAATATACAACCCATCTGTTACTCTCTTCCAACTTCTCACATTATCCCTGCACAGTATTCGAGATAGAAATCCACAATGAAGCTTATCTTGCTTTTGCTGATACACACCCATTTGCAACAATGGCCACATGGAGGCAATACAACCTTCACATAAAACCTGTGCCAGGCTTATAGTCTGTGTATATATCCTTGCCAGTCGGTGATAAAATATTGGCTTAACAGCTCTGCTAAAACAATACAGCTTAAATGACCAATGTTCTCTGTGTTATGGGTGATATGAATGTTGAAATCATTCTGAAATTAAACACAGGCACACATTTTTCTAGCTCCAGCAACCATTTCTTGATCTTTACGGTCACAAAGGATTTCTTACATGTCAGTTTAAACATTTAAAAAAGAGAACAGCTCAAATATCCAATGGGTTTAATCAGCTGGACTAATTCACTTTTTCCACTTTCCTCTGAGAGCATTGATCTATAGAGAATTCAATAACTCTGTATAGTCCAGTAATTCTCTGCCTTCCTACCCAACCCGATCTGACTGTAGGTGGATTAAATGGTCTTTCGTAGCCCACTCTGATTCATGGAGGGCTTTATCGATAAAAGAGGTCACTCCTGTACTGCTGAGGTGGTGGTGTGTGTGTGTGTGTGTGTGTGTGTGTGTGTGAGAGAGAGAGAGTGTGTGTGTGTGTGTATGTTTGTGTGTGTGCACCGAAGTTGTTTTATGATGCTCAAAGCATTTGTTTGTTACTGAATGTCAACATGAACATAAGTGAGTTACTGCCATGGCATTAATCAACTATAGTATGCTGTATATATGACAACTTGTATTTTTCTCACTTCTGCCTCTTTCTCTTTCACTTTATATTCTCCACAGATGGCTAATTAAATAGATTGCTGAAGGTTGACTGCACAGAAATCCTAATCCTCAATAATGCAATAAGCTTGCATCTTTTTAAATTTACTTAATTTCACCAAACACATGCTCCGAGATCCTTCATTCCACAGCACCGATTTCCCATCTCTCTATCTCAGGGCCTCATGTTGATTTCTCAGTGGTGTCTTGAGAAACCCATGAGGAATGTGTTGTATTCCTATAGTGTGAATTTTCCAAAATAATTCAGGGTTTGGCTGGAGCTACACATGAAGGCTAGAGATGTTAACCTCTCAGCCACTGTAATTTATAGTTGTGTAAATGTTTGTTGTGGTAGGGAGGGAGGTGGGAGGTTAGGTATGAGTGCACTGTTCACATGATTCTATGTGTGTGCAATGTCCAGCTGAATCCTGGGAAAGGTCACACAGGCCCTGTGATGTAAACAGTGAGCACCCGAGTGTCAGTTGGCCGGCTGTTACCATAGTAATAAGACAGAGAAAGAAGACACCATTTGTCTTGTGATGGACAGGAATTGACAGGCAAACAGTGAGATCATCTGTGTGTCATCCACATATTAATGACTAATAAACCTCAGACCTGTACCCATGTGAGATCCTGAGGTCTCCTGCTGTCTTCCACCCTTTTACTTTCTCCTGTCTCCATTTCTCTCCCGCTTTCATCTCTCCCTCATATCTCTCTCTATCTTTCAATCGTCCTCCTGCTCTCTGATCTCCACTCAGGCGTTTTATACTAGTGCAGGCAAGAGAGAGGGAGAGAGAGGGAAAGAGAGAGGGAGCGCAGTGGAGGGAAATGGGTCACAGACACTAAAAATTCACAAGAACATCCTCAGCTGAGGCACTATGGCACACAAATTCATAAAAACAGTTGTGTGCAAGAGAGGAGAGCGTGTGTATGACACAGAAAAAGTTGTACAGGTACTACTTGTGCACTTCTTCTGACAATAAACCTGGCATCTGTCTTTTGCAGGCTTAATATTCTTATTGGTTCATTTGGAACGCACAACCACCGACCCACTCATATACACCAGCATCGCTGTGACTGAGATTATAAGTGACATCCGAGTATAGACCCAGTGTGAAATTCCATTCCGATCAGTCTAGTTTAATGTGATTGTATTAGAGGTGCAAGCAGGAAAATCAATAACAAAACGTAATGTGGCTCGAGAGGGGGCTGAAAGCAGTGAGCTTCTTTATGTCTATGTGTGTGAGAATGTATGTGCATGAGCTTCAGTATTCACAAATGTGCTTATAATAATTAAAAAAAAACTGTTTACTATGCATGCAAGAAATGAGAAACCCCCACGATGACGTGAAAACCTTTGAAGTATCGGGGCTTGTTGGTCTCTTAAGTAGAGAAGTTGACCTAGTTCATGTGTTATATGCTTTCATATGTTATACACACATGCACAAAGGGTTGTTCACTCAAGACAGCATGCACATGCACACTCTCAAGCTAATCATTCTCTCCACTTTGCCTGGCAGATAAATATTAATGAGGATTACTATGTTACTGCAGTACACCCACGGGAGAGACTGCACCTCTCTCACTGTCTCTCTTTCTAACCCTTTCCCGCTCTGTCTCTCTTTGTCACTCATACACACCCACACACACGCCCACACACACCCCCAAACACACACACACTTCAACATCTTGTCTTTTTTGATTTTACAAGAGAAATTATTATTTTTTAATCCTTTTTTATCCTCCTTTCTATCCCTCTTATTTTGTCACAGCAAGATTCTGATACGCAACACACTCACAAACTCTGAACAAACCCCTTCATATGAGTGAGTCACAGACAGTGCCTGCGTTCTCGTTGAATCGTGTTATCTCTGTCTGACAAAGGGCACACATTGTGCTGGGATATTTAAGGAACATGTCGGGGTCTCCACATCCTGTTTTGGGGGAAGATGGAATCCAACAGACTCTTTCCCATCAATCCACACTCATCTTTTCTTTTTCTCTGCTCTGTTTCTCTCTTTCTTAAAAGGATTCCACACAGTCATTTCTGAGAATAGAGAAGCAGAGATAATGAAGAAATCCTTCTGAGCTCTGCATGAAGGTGGCAGAGGACGGGAACATGCACGTACGCACATGCACACACACACACACACACACACACACACACACACACACACACACACACACACACACACACATACACACACACACACATCCATCCACTGGGGATGTTTTGGCAGAGGATAGAGGAGTCCACTCTCACCATAGCTACCCTGCTATGTTTCCATAGAGAAAACACATTATCAGCAGCTCACCGCCTTCAGCCTTCGCTCACAGTCAATGGCCGATCATCTCTTCATTGTTTGATCATGCTCGGTTCAGATGTACTTTGAACATGTATGCAGCTGTGCCAAGCGTCTATAGATCTGCGGGTTGATTTTGGACAGGGAATAAAAGACAGTGGGAAAAAAAATCATAGCAGAGAGTGATGAAAGAGGCATGGAGGAGAGGAGGGTGGGAGTCTCCCATGTGCTCCCCCCTTTCCTCTCTTGCTCAAAAACATTCTTCCTCCTGAGCTGCCTTGGGGAGAACAGGGGGGTCCCCTTTCATGCCAAACAGGGTGTGGTGCAAGAGGGGCCTTCAGGAGCCTTTTAGCTCCAGCTATTCCCACCTCTTTTTCTCTTTCTTCCCCTTTTCCCCCTTTTCTTTGTCTCTTTAATTGGACTGACTGACCACAGCTCTCTCACCTACAGTCCTGGGGGTAGGTTGAGATCCCTGGGAATCAATACTGTAGCGAGGCAGAGCAGAGCTGCGGGGGCAAAAACTCACAGCTCAGAACTGATATGTGCCAACAGAGGGACGTAACAGAAACTCATTTTGAATGTTGTCCCTTTGGTGTCCACATCAACTTTGCAGCTGCATAAATGAATCCTGACTCTAATGTTGAGACATTTAGATCAATCTGATAAGAAGAGTATCAACCTGACCCACAGAATGCCAGAGTCCAGCGATGACCTTCTCTGTTATTGGCGGAGACGAGATGTTTAAAGGTAACAAGGATGGATTAGTATTCCTGCCTCGCCACTTGCCCGGCTGCCTCTAGCTCTCAGCCTATTGTGGTAAATTACAGTCGTGCTATTGTGCGTTTGCATTCCTATTCCGCTCATGAGTGTCTGTTTTCAACACGTGCATGTGTCTAAGTCTCTATTTGTGTGTCTTTGTGAACTTCTCCGACAGTGATCCACCCCTCCCACCTTTAAACCCTCGCTCCCCTGCGGTGCCCCTGACAACAACATGTTTCCTTGGAGAGCGATTCAACCTCCTCAAATCTGAAATGTTTTTCGAGTGTTTAGAAAAAGCATGCAGGTAAACACACTCGCATGTCTCGCTCTTTCTTGTGCCCTGTCTTCCCATTGTTTGTTTGTTGTTTTTGTTCTTAATTTCACAGAAAAGAGCTGAGCAGCTTAACATGATAGCAAAATAACAAAGGCGGGGATAATCCTAATTCTGGTCTTAATCTAAACAGTAAATATTCTTAAAAGAAGCTGTTTTAAACTGTCAACACCAACTGTGCAATTTATCATCATCATATTACACTGTAAACACCTAGGGCCCTATCACAGAGTGGTGCAAAGACTGACGCAAAGACCAATGCAAGTGTCTTTGCTATTTTAGGACCGACGTAGTTGTTAATTTCCTGTCCAGCACACACGTTGTTTAAATAGCAAATGCACCTGCCTCCATCTTTGCACCCATGGGTGTGCTGGTCTTACAGGGAGGTGTGTTCAGGTGAATTCTTGCTGTATTGCTATCTTACAAACACAGAAAGCGATTTTGCCATTGACCAACAAAAACCTGGTCTAAAGTCAGTAACGCAGCATTTCATTGTTATTTTAACAGTGCATTAGTAAAACGTGCCTAGGCTTGTGCACAGTGCGCACACACTATGCTTGTTACATGCAAAATATTAAAAATAAAAATATTATGGTGCAAATCTGCGATCATAATAGCATTGCGCCAAGGTACAAACGCGCCTGGCTTCAAAGGGAATGGGAGATGACACTCTGATTGGTTTATTGCATGTTACCCCCAAAACACACCGATGAATTAATGAAGACACTAGGTACAACACTTTTGAAGCATGTGCCTGGCGCTCTGACCCTTTTTTTTTGCCGTCAAACTAGCAAAAGTGGATTTGGACATGCCATGCACTTCACGACATGCACCTAGATCGTTAAAATAGGGCCCCTAGTGTTTATTTTTCTATTTTTCATTTTGTCCAGGTTACATTTCTTTCATGTGTTACCATTTCTTCTGTAATAAAAGGTATGCAAGAGCCAAGGAAAGGGGGAATGAATAAAGAAGCATGACAAGTCAAGATCTGAAGACGGCTACGATTTGAGCCACAATAGCGAGGAGTAGAAGGACAAGATAGGAGATAGAAAAGAAAGGGATTCATTGAGCAAAAGAGGAGTAATCAAGTTTGCCTCCTCTCCTGTTGTTCTGGAGTTAACGAGGCATGTTTTGTATGTATCATTGCTGTTGACTGTGAACAAAGATGGTCTATGTTCTGCCTGTAGATATTACTCAATTAACTGTGATGGAAACCCACATCCATCAGAAACTACCAACATGGACGTGAGGCAATTTATCTGCATTAGATGAGAGTGACAGGGCACAGACGAGAAGGTTGGCAATCTGGAAGGTGAAAAGCAATCTGGATGATCCATTTTGAAAATATCTTTCAGACAAGATAAAGGTGCTCTAAGCGACATTGGGTGACGTTGCTTCTTGTTGACGTTCAAAGTATTTTCAAACAAAACAAGGCTAACTTGCCCCTGTCTCCTCTTCATTCCGTCCCGTCTCCCTCCATTCTGTGCTTCCGCGCACTAACCCCCCCACCCCACCCCCAAATCGGTTATTGGCTGGAATGCTGGAAGACTGTTTGTTATGTTCGCTGGCGCAGGTGGGTGCAGTTTGTTTTTGTTGCCGTTTGTGGAGCCTGGGCTGTCTACAAAGACAACCCAGGGGACAAGCAGCCTGTCACTACCCGCTAGACAGGCAGCTAGCAGATAGTGAGAAGATGGTTTGCTGTACGTGACAAAATATTTTGTAGACTAAAAACTGCATAACATCGCTAAGAGCACTTTTAAGTTATGATAACGATTATGGAGTCGAGTGTTTAGCCAGAGGCGGTGCACACCCACAAACCTCTGCGTGTTCACTGGGAAATGGTGAAGGTCCGGAAATGAAAAATTAAGCTGCCAAGTGTGCCAAACACATATAGCTGGATTTAAGCTGGCAGCAATAAACATTTCCACTACAACATTCCCCTCTGCTCAGTCAGCTGCTTATAGATAAAGATTTTGTCAATGTTTTTTTCTGTATGCTGTTACACGTCAATGCGGCTCACGCAGTTGCATAAAGCGGAGATTGGACGACAAAGCAATGAGTTATCTAACATGGCAAGTCAGAGCAGGACAGAGAAGCATCTATGTATAAAACTGAAAGTATTTCAGTGGCTCAGTGAGGACACGGGCAGGTAAAGTCATAACCCAATAGACAGTCAACCTTTCTAGAGCCTCTAGAGTAGAAACCAGTCAATCACTGAGCTTTGTTCACCTGCCATCACTAAGGAGAGGAATCAGTCAGCCAGAGGATTTAAATTCTCTTTTCAAAAACACCTTTGTCCATTTATTGAACACTTTTCTGCCTGTGTGATTTGATGGATAGCTATTTTGAAAATCCGATGCATTCACTACCTTACACAGCAAGCTGATGCACATTCATCCATTCAGACCCTTTTTTTTCAGCACAACAGCACAATAATGCGGGTGAATGTATGTAAATCACAACAAGTAATCCCCCTCCAGTCTGTCTGCGCACAGCTGGCTGCCAGAAGAATGGGAGGCAGAGTAGAAAAAATGCAATCAGGAGACAGAGACCCCCCTTGTGTGAGAAAATCTTCTCTTCTCCATTAATGAAGTTGATTTGAGTGAGTGTATGTGGATGTGCACAGGCACCAGCTAATAAAGCAATTACGTCTCTGAAATGGACAGTGAATATTCAGTTTCTTCTCATCAAGCAATATGACAGTTGGATTACATTTAATCAGATTTCCATCCACTAAAAATGACTGGCACATGACCTGTCTTTAGATAATGAGACCTGAAAGCATTAGAACAAATTCTAATTTATATTGCCTGAGACCTGTCAAGTTGTTTACGTCAGTGCAACTTCACTAAAGAAGCAAATGAGCCATATAGTGTTTTATGCATGTGTGTGAAGAGATGTGAAGGTTATAGCAGTTCTTTTTGTGTTGAAGCAGGCTGGGAATATGTACTGTATGTCCAGGGTTATTAAAGTGAAAGCTGTTTTCATTCAATATTTAGAAACCATTCTGTGTAATTTATGATAGCACGAGCACAGCATGTGTGTGCTTGTGCATATTACTGTGTCCTCTGCGTACACTCTCAATCAAAGAGAGAACTACAAAGAGGCCAGCGGTTCTCAGAAGTCACATTCACACAAAGAGGCGTGATAATGAAACTAAAGTCACATTACATCAAGTGGGAAGACCGAGATATCCAAAAAGGAGTTAGAATTCAATTCAATATGATCCTATAAGCACCTCATGATTTTAGGGATGCAGTTTGGATAAGCCATAAACCCGGCTTGCTCATCACCTGCACACACACTCTACTTAAATCGGATTCACTTAATACTGCTGTATTTACAACATGAAAGATGTGCATCACTATATGAATGCAATGGGGAGTTGCACACACAAATACAGTCACAGCTGCAAACTGGAGTTCTACTTTCTTTTCCAAGCACTTGCAGCTTTCTCGTGGTGTAAGCAACTTTGTGGAGGATCGTAAGAGGTGAATCACCTGGCAGGTTACAGCTTGTCTTTACACACATTCCACGTCTTGAGCTTAGCTGGAAAACTATTATCTTCTGCCGTCAGACAAGACCCACGAGATTCACACAAACACATGAACACTGAAGCGTGTGATGCCCGGCAGGAAAGCTTGGGCAGGACAGGATCCAGCACTTTAAACCACGCTAAAGACCAGACTATGTGTGGCTTTGCTTGATAAAAGGAAGCTAACTCATGCCTCAAGTCAGTTCAATTGCATTGACAGTGACAGGCAAACAAGCTGAACTCAAAGACAGCTCTCCCACTGTGAGACTTCCCTGTAACCTTGGAATCCAAGGACTGCAGTGGAATACATAAGCAGAGACAGACTGAGTTCTGGAAAGATTGACATACTTGGACTGACAGACAGAGAAACACAGACAAGTATTGTCCACTGTGGAGATTAAAAGCTTTGCTCTTGACTTGCCTTCCACCAATCCAAATCTAATACCATCCCCTGGATTAGCCAAGAACCTTTTTAAATCCCATTTACGCACACGATAGCACTACAAGACACAGTCTCAGAGTGGAGGCACTCAGAGAAGAAGGGTGAAAGTGTAAAAGAGAAATTGAGGGAAGTTTGTGTCTTACCCTCTCTCCACTGTTCCTCCGTAGAGTCCCCACCGGCAGCTTAAGCATCATCCGGCGGGTTCTCCCGGGCGTCACCGCTCCCTGGACCACCATAGTACGCTCCAGAGTGTGTGTGTCTGTGGGTGTGCGAGCATGTGTGCGAGTGTGTGTGGTGGGTGTCCTCGCCGTCCCGTCCAGCCTGGCAGCCAGGGTTCACGCGAGCTATGCGCGTGGTTGTGTATGAGGAAAGAACTGTGTGATACTAGTGGTTGGTGTGTGTGTGTGTGTGTGTGTGTGTGTGTGGGTGGGTGGGTATAGCAGCCCCACACTGGTCCTATGTGCCTCTCTCTTCTTCTATTTCCCTCTGTGTTAAAACACTTCCCATTCTGCTCCGCTCAGCTCCACTCTGCCGCTCAGGAAGAGAGCGAGTGTAGAGGGAGAGGGAGAGCGCTTTGTCTTTCCTCTCTCTTCTCCGCTCTCTTCTCTCCTGCTCTGGCAGCTCCCCCTCCCTGCCTCCCACACTCACTTCCTTCAGTTGGGGGGCTTAACCAGGTCACTGGATTAATGTGACGTTACGGCTGTTATTAGCATACGCGCTTGTGTCACATGATCCAATAATAATTGTGTGTGGGGTATATACCCCCCATCATCCACACACACACACACACACACACACACACACACACACACACACACACACACACACACACACAGCCCTACAGGGGATCACGTGGGGAACCTCAAAAGGAATATGGGATGTTTTGCCATCTGGTAGGGAGATTATCTTTGAAATCCCACATCCAGCTTTCTCTCCCTGCACTGTCTGGATGAGGACACAAAGGGGGAATACTCACACACACACACACACACACGCACACACACACACACATGCACACACACACCCTTGCACAATGCTCATGCATGCAGATATTGATCATTCTATCACTTGATTCATTGCAGGCATGCAGAAAGGTGTGGAAATCGGCCTGATTTTTTTTCTCAAAGCTGTGACAGTTGTGGACTTTTAGCTGTGAGGCTTCAGCAGAGATCTTCTATCATGATGGCTGCAGCCACGGAGAGCTGAGTCAGTCCTCTGTTTCCACCACGGTGGTCTTTACATGTCCATTAAAGCTATTGGACTCATGAGTTACAGCTTAACCTAGTGACTTACTGTCATATTCTCATCATCACTCACCGCTAAGCTCTGTTTGCCTCTGCACATCGATACTCAACTGCCAGCTGATTAACTTAAGTGGATCAACACGCATGCACACACATATGTAGGCATACACAGATGTTCACTTTGCACATATGCACACATACAGTACATGTAGGCTACAGTAAGTTCACGCATTAAACAGCTAACGTCTTGTAGGGGCTAGCTATTGTAAGCCAGCAGCATTGTATAATAACGGTATGATTTAGCTTGGTATTATCAGTTATGAGGTGATTTGATGCTGGGTCACAGTGTATGAAATCAGATTAAAGTCACTAGTCAAAATGAACAAACAAACAAGCCTTTTCCATCCACTATATCATTTCTTTAAGTGGGGACTAGCGCTGGCTTTAGAGACATGATACTGTATATGTCACACTTTCATAGACACACATACACACACACACACAAACACACATACACACATTGTGCTAAAGCCACACGGCAAGCATACAGGAAAAATCATCTGCAGTGGTAATCCCCAGTAAGCATTATTTATTCAATACCCTAGCCCACATCAGTGTGTGAGTGACTGTGGCCTACATGAAAAATATCAGAGGGGTATTTATAAACTTAGTTCGCAGACATCCAGGTCTTGCAGATGACACACTGGAATAACTGAACAGGGATCCAAAAACAGAATTAATTTCTTTTTGCCCTGTTTCAGGTACTCTGAAACACACATGAGTGCGTTTGATGTTAATTCAGATCGCGATGACAGAGATTAACAGCCACTGCTGATTCAGGAGACAAACCTCGCTGCTTTTATAGTAGGCTCGTATGACACCTTGACAGGGAGATGACAATACACTCTCCTAATTGAACAGTTTAGGTATGGTTTGTGTTCGTTTGTTCTCCTCTTCTCTGTTTTTTAAATTATTATTTTCTTTTACTTTTGAGATTTTTAAAATTCCACTACCTCAAATCCAGTGAGGTGATAAGCCCTCGTCTTGACAAGAGGAACAAAAACAACAAAATCTTGTTATTCTTGATGCCTCAGGCTACGGGCACAATGACCCATTTCAGTCAACAAGCATGCAGAAATAAAAGCAAATGGGATTTGCCCTTAATAAAAATATGTGAAGTACCAAACTGCATACATAATGAGGCATAAACATACAAAAATCTGAGCAAAAAGCTGGGAGATTCTGCCTCTCTGTGCTGGATCAGTTCACACCAACTGTCCTCTAAATGAACCAACAGCTATTAATTCCCAACAAACCTGCATATAACAAAAGATAGCAGGAACGAGACAAAGAAGAGAAAGAGAGAAGATCACTACCTGGTTATGAGAGATGCTAATGAGGGAGGTGCAAACAAAGCGCCTAGACTGTCTGGGTTTTATTTCTACTGTGTTTTTAGTGTGTGTGTGTTTGTCTGCTTAGTCTTTGTCTGTAGTTGTAATAATAAGAAGCAATGGTTTTCGATTGTAGACCGCTGGCATTGTTACGCATTAATTTACCCTGATAAGCCAGTCTGTCTCTGCCCACGGCTGTCTGACTCATCCCTCTGTGTCTCAATGTGTTTATGTGTGTGTGTGTGTGTGTGGGTGGTGTTTATGGAAATGCCCTCTAGCTGGACTCTCTCCCCATCCCAGGCAGGGAAGGAGGGGGTTGAATGTTTAGGTTCCAAGACTCCACAAATTACAAAGGGTTGAGTTTCAGCGCCATTGCACAGAAAACACAGATTACATATCTAAACAATACCACCCTGATAGCGTAACTCAATTCATTTCTCACTGTGCGCTTCTGTCTGTGCTTCTAAGTGTTTGCTAGTGTTGTTTTTTTCTATCTCATGAGAGTGAGATGAGCAGAAAGCGGGCCCTCCCACCCTTCATCAGGCCAGAACCAATCATAATGACTTCTCCACAGGGGAGCATCCACTTCAATTATCATCCCCTCAGTAGTGTCAGTGTGAGAAGGCCTATACTTTTACATGCTCAGAAAGGTAACCGAGAGGCTGAAAGATGTTCAGGAAACAGGGACATTGTGAAAACTGGGACGTGTTTATGTATCGGAGAGATTTGGTGGAGCACGGGGACAGGTTGTCCTGGACAAACTGTGTCGCTTAGCACAACATCTGCTCAACCCGCTGGGAAGTGACTGTGTTTGGGTGTGTGCACATACTGCATATCTGCTTGTGTGTCTTTCAAAATGATTAAAATGTCATACAGTGGCACCAATGGAATCTAGACAGACTGAAAAATCACATCCATCTTTCACTGTTTGTACCCTGACGTGGTACGTGGACATTGGCTTGAGAAAAAAAACTGTTTTTTTCTGGGTGCAGTCCACATTCACACTTACACAGCCATTATACAGTCATTCATGCCTAAATGGAATTAGAATGTACCATTGCAATGGGCCAATCAGTGAGAGAGAAAAAGCAAGAGAGCGAGAGATGTAGAGGGGGAGAGGAGAAAGAGACAGAGAGAGTGAGGGAGGGAGATAGATGGAAGAGCACAGCTTGCTATAATTTAACAATGTAATCAATGGGCAGAGGACACACCTATTACATAACCGAATGGTCACACATAATACACCCAGTCAATGGCCTCTATCTGAACACAACTCATCCACAGTTGCACAGTTAAAAGAGAAGAATATGCTGGAGAATAGGTTACCTGCTATTCACATAGACACACATGACGTACAATACAGTGACACAATGTGGAGAGAGTATCAGTACGTCACAGTGTTTGTGCTCCTGGCAGAATGAATGCTCTTACAGACCACATGCACTTTATGACAGACCAACTCTCCCGAAGATGAAATACTGCTTTATTGCTGCTGGAAAGACAGCAGACAGTGCTGAAAAGAGCAGAGCAAAGCAGTGCAGCTGCGACGGAAACAATCCCATCCAGCTGAGCTCTTCCTCTGTTAGAGGAGGGCGAGGGGGATGGAGGAGAAAACGAGAGGCCTGGGGAGGAAGAAGAGTGAGAGAGGGGAAGTTGAGCTCTGCCTCCAGGCCTGCATCATAAAGATGATGAGGATGTTGGGGGATAGGACTGTGGGGGCTGGAGACGTTTGTGGGTTGCACGAGGAGGAGATTCAATTAGACTACACAAGGTTTGAATGCATTTTTAATGATGTTGCTTCATTTCCTGACGTAACTGTCTTTGTAAGGCAGAATCGTAAAGAAGAGCTGCCATCCCTCTCCCTGTCCTTCTATTGCAGCTCACACAGCTCAGCGGACCAGCAAAACAATACACAGCAGCTTAGAAAAGAACTGATGTGACGCCGCAAACTGACATTTTACAGCAGCCAAAAAAAAAATCCAATCACCAGCTAGTTAAAGGGTCTTGTGTATGTGGCAGAGATGCTATCTTCGTTGCTATGTGAACGAACAAATGTTATGGAAATCAAGCTATGTATATAGTCACACAGATGATTGTTATTTTATTTATTTTTTACAGACGTTTAATTTTTTGGCAGGGCATGAGGGGTGGGGCTGCTATTTTCAAATTTCCCTTTAATATAACAGTATTGATGGATTTTCACGCTGTATTTCTCAATTCTAAGCTGGTACAGTAGACTGAGTTTGTAACCAGGTTGTGTGCAGTCATGTGCTTTAAATCTATGAGTGTTCTTGTATGCAGCGGAAAGTGTTGACCTGAATAATCTACAAGTCTACAAATGACTCTCGCTTTGACTCCAGTTTTCTGCGAGCAATCAAGGCGACAAAATAGTAACCTCCTTTTCTAGTAGTAAAATAGGTTGCAAAGGAAGTTTGTTGCCCTGGATCCTCTCGGCTTTCCTGAATCATTCATATGCGCTGCTGTGCTAATGAAAATAGCTGCACACTCAGCTGCTGCTCCAAGCCAATGAGCATCATTGATAGGGCTCTGGAGGTCCGTCTCTGAAGGAGGATGGAGAAGCACTGTCATTATTCTAATGACCCCTAATATTTCTCTAACGACCCGTCTTTGCTCACTGCTGGGTTAATTCACACAGACAGAAATGTTTAACCCTTCATTATATATTACAGCCTATATTACTGTTGGTCTCCTGTTTTGGAACACTGATAAAATGTTTTTAGTAACATTAGATTCCTGATCCAAGACACAACGTCTGCTGCTGGTAAGCCTTCCAATCAAAGTATTTTATTCACCCTGCCTTCATTTGATGGTTCACTGAAATAAGCCTCTTCTTAGCTCATCTTAACATGTGTGTGTGTGTGTGTGTGTGTGCGTGTGTGTGCAAGTGCGTGCATGTGAGTGTGTGTTCGTGTGTGTGTGCATGTGTGTGTGTGTGTGTGTGTGTTGGATGCCATATGCACATTCAGTAAGCAAGCAGCCTGGAAAGGGTGCAGGCAATTTGAATATTTCTCATTTAAGTATGCAAAGCGGCCAGATAACCCTCTGTTTTCCAGCCTCTTTCAGAAATTACAGAAATAAATAAATAAGCAGTCTAATTAGGATGCTGAGAGGAAATGTGGAGGACGGAAGCATTTTCCTGACTCCCATTTTTCCATCCCACATGACATGCATAAATAATCCAAATGCTGGTCTGGCCACAAACACTTATCGTTATTGCTTCAGTCATAAATCATCTATTGGATATATGAAAATGACAAAATCTCCAAAACATGCTGATGGATTTAGGAAGCACATATACACATATGTCGGTGACATGGATGCCCCTGCAGCAGTGGAGTGAGTGCTGACAGTGTTCATTGGCAGCAAAGTATATCTCAGAGAAGGACAGATTACTGTTTCCTCCAACAGATGCCTGTGCCTGTAAACAATGTTAAAGGGAAACAGCAGCTTAACGACAAAAGTCATTACAGCAGCCGGCAGATCAAAGCAACCAGGGATTCTGACGTCTCATATTTACAATGTATGTGTGTGTCTGCAGAGGTAGACTGCATGTGTGACTGACTGCTATTGTATTTAAATGTGTGTGAGGGCACGTTTGTGTATCTGTGTGTCTGAGCTGGGATGTAGTTTAGAGCAATTTTTTTTATTCCCACAGCGCGAATGCCTTGTAAACCACAGGGGCCTGAGTAATCTACCTCTAACCAAGCGTCACAGGCAATGGAAACCTGACGATCACATCAATTAGACTTCACTTCTCCTTCTTATTCCTATTTCATCCCTCATTTCCTCATTCTCAATCCTCACTTCCTTTACTTGGAGATTTCATTCCTTCCTAATCAAAAGATTTATGGCTACATGCAGATAAATATGAAGGCTTCAGACCACGGAAAGCACAAGTAAGCCCAGTACCTAGATGTAATACTTTAGAGTTGATGGGATCAGTGCTCCTCACATGCTGAGTTAACATTCCCAAAGTCTTAACTCAGTGGGCTAACCCTATGTTGAGTTATGTATTGGCCATGCAGTCCAGGTTTCATTCCTGGTCTTCTAATCAGCATGTTTCAGCATATTGTTTTTTTTGGGGGCCAATTAACGAGAGCGCATCTGGAAGGAGACATATGCTGGCCTCGGGTCTCCAATTGTAATTACAAACCGGAGAGGTCACACAGAGACAAGAGAGTGGAATAGTGACGAAAGACAAATGCATTCAGTTAAATGCACGTTATGACAGATAAGACAACTACAGTGATTAAAAACTAAATTTGTCCAAAAAGAGAGTGAGAAAACTTACAAAGACATCCATAAGCATGTGCTCCAGGGTCACCTCTAAGTCCTCGAGCCGTGCCGCAAGAGTCATCCTCCAGCGGATCCAAAAAAACTCCACGTAACGATTTTCCAACTAAATTTAAAACTTTCATCAAGGACTCAAACTCTATATCTTCTTAGGTGTAACCATTCAATACTAACAGATGACCTGAAGGAAGTAGTTGCCATGTCAGTCAAATACTATCCCAATAATTCAAATGATCATATAATGACAGCTTCTAACAGTCCAGACAAATATGTCCACATTCTTCTCTCCTTCTCCATCCAAGACAGCTTCCAAAAGACCAGTTGTAGTCCAAATATGACAAACATGCGTTTATCTCCACTAAACTTGGCACTGAAAACTGTCTGAATTCCAGTTAGTGCTCCAAATGCGTCCAGAAAAGAGCAGGGGGGTTCCCTCAAAGTGCTTTGGTCACGCCTTTAATAAACCCTATGGCTTGGATTTGTGAGAGACTAGAGCCTTGTAGTCCCCTCTTCAGGTCTGAGTTATGATCCATGGGTGAGATAAAGACTCCCTGGCAGAGGGAGGGCAGAGGGAGGGTCTCACTGTTCAGAAGAGATCAGAAGAGGAGGAGGAAGAAGAAGCATAAGCTAATAGTCAGATAATTAACTACTATGTGATGAAGTCATGCATCTGCTTCATTTCTTATTTATTTATATCTTTCTCACATTCTTTAAGTTGTTTGAACAGGACATCTTCTCCCTCTTTTTTCACTTTCTATCCCTGTTTTTCTCTGTGCCCTTTCAGGTCCCTGTCCACAGAGGACGTCTTTGTGTGGAGGGAGAGCCTAGGGCAGCTGATGCCCAGTTCTGGGTGCTCTTGGCTGGGGTCATCCTCTCTCACACTGGGCCTCTCATCAATGGGCCTTTGTAGGGCCTCATTAACGACTGGCCCTGGATGCTGAAGCTCCAATAGAGACACAGGGAAAACAACAGCGACATGGCCCTGGATCTATGACTGGAAGCTTATGTAACAGTGATGGGGAGGGGTGGTGGGGGTTGCAGGAGACAGGGCATGTGGGGTAGAGTGCTGGTTGGAAAGGAGAGGGGTGGGAGGGGAAATAAGGGTGAAACAGAGCAGAGGGGAAATGATTCACTGAGGGAGGAAGGGAAGTAGAAGGGAAACAGAGGGACGACGGATGTTGGTAAGAAGCTCCATGGAGAGGGGTTGTTTTTGTTTTTCTGGCAAACGCAGGTGGAATGTACCCCCCGTTTTCTCTGTGTTAATCAGACTCAGAGAAAGTAAGAAACAGAGAGACTGAGTCAGACAGCGTGGTGTAAGGGGGAGAGTGAGTTTAGCTGGGCAAACAACAAACAGGATATGACTGAAAACAGTAACAAGCTTTAAGGACGGAGACACAAACTGCAGTTACATGAACCAAAGTAACCAAGTTACTTGGGGAACAGGAGGTACTGCAGGAAAACCTGACCATGCAACTGGTTAGTGATCAGATTTCTCTCTCTTTTTTAAGTGTATTAGTGATATAAGATGCTGGTTACTGAGGATTCCTTGACTGTTGACCAAAGCATTTTGACTGACGGGAGAAAGGACTGGCTCTGTAGTCACAGAATCACATTTTTTTTAAAGGGACACTGAGCATTAATAATAATGTAATAATAATGTATACTTTATTAATCCTGCAAGGGAAAATTACAATATACACTCTGTTGTTATTACACACACCTGAATTACACACACATGCTCAGTACCTATACATGCACTAATTGAGAGATGTCAGAGTGGGGGGGGCTGCCCATGGAAAGGCGCCCCGAGCAGTTGGAGGTTTGGTACCTTGCTCAAGAGCACCTTGGCCGTGCCCAGGAGGTGAACTGGCATCTCTTCAGCTACCAGTCCACCACCATACTTTGGTCTGTACGTGAATTGAACCAGCAACCCTCCGGTTCCCAACCCAACTCCCTACTGATTGAGCTAAAAAAGGTTTTTGACACGTTGTAATCCCTGAACCAAAGTATTTTAATGGTCTAACTAAATGGTCACACCTTTTCCTTTCTCTCCAAATCAAACCGCTTTCATACCTATGTCTCTTCACTCCTCTTGCTTCATCTCTTTATCTCTCTCAGACCCACTGCATCTCAGACAGATCCCTCTCAATCTTGTTTCTCTCTCCTCTGCCCTCTTCCTAAACCGTGCAGACCCAGAGTGCCAATGACCTTTGCCCTCTAACCTTTCTTGGGGGTGGGGTCGGCTGGATCGGCCGCTCATCAGTCCTCACGCTAACTCTTTGGTCAGGAGCACTGGGGTGTGACCAAGTCTATTGTACAGCCGGTATTCTGTGACACACACACACACACACATGCATGCATACACACACACATACACACGCACACACACACACAAACACACACGCATACGTTCACCATAATACACGTCATTGGGTGGCAAAGAGTGCACAGAAGTCCTTTGTTTGCCTTCAGGAGGCCTCACTGTTTTTTCTTTCCTAATTCTCTCCTAATGCTGCCTGATGTGAATATGTAACACCCCACCATTAGTAACTCAGAATATCCCTCTAATTCTCATCTGCATGCCACTCATGTATTATAAATACCTTCCAGCATGGTGAAGATGGACAGTATATGGCTACTAAGACTGGTGAAGCAGGTGGCATGTGGAGTCTAAATGTAGTGAAGAGTGTTGAGAGCAGCAGGTAGCCTATCTAGACTAGCATTTGTCATTAGTGAGGAGCTTAGCCCCCAACAGAGTGGCGACACAGGACAGCATGTCCCAGTGTGACGGCTAGGGCTAAAACCCAGATTTCTGTGTAGAATCCAGTGTGTGTGTGTGAAGGGAGAGGAATGAATCGTCGGTGCAATGTTTACAACAGTCATTGCAGAGAGAGTAGAACATCACCTCCCCTCTTTGCATAATACGTAGAAGCAAACACATTATTTTCCATCACACACATACAGGGGACACTCACATGTGCTTACAAATGCACAAACACATTACTGTGTCATTTACACAAGAGACGGAATCTGAACAGCCAAGCTACTGTTTCTGAACAGATCTATTTGATTATACATGTGGAATAAAGAATCCCATGTAAACACTGCCACCTAAATATGATCATACACACATAAATAAACAATGACTACTACATAGATTTATAGATACACATAAAAGACATTGTACCAAATATAAACTAATAATCACCCACTACATCAACTCCATTTAACAGTACCTCAAGATGAAGCGCACTGAAGCAGTCTGTGGAGTCTTCCAATCTCTCTCCACCACCGCTTTCCTCATGGAAGTTGACAGTCCCAGTAATCCAGTAAGCAGCGAGAACACCAGGGTCATGGTTATTGCAGCACAGCAGACTGTGCATCGCAAAACTGGCCTTAACAGGCCTCTCGGATTCTGATTGATAGTAAAAGCTCTGAGGACAGTTTTGGTCTTCAATTCTAATTTTGAGCAAGAGCGCAGAGTGTGTTTCGGTGTGAGCCTCATTGATCGCGATGTCCACCTTGCTTGGAAAATAAGGATGTGTTCTAATCAAATCTTCCAAGTGGTTTGAGGTTTGCACACACACAGACACAAACACACACACACACACACACACACACTCAAAAATAGTATCTATTCCAGACATGTTGATAAAGCCTCTTAAGCACCTGTCTAAAGGGTTTATTCTTATACAGTAGACAAGTAGCTGTTCTAGTCTGCAGAGAATGCAACACACTTCATACCCACCTCAACTGCTCATGTGTATAGCCAAATCAACTTAATTTTTTTTTTTACTTGATGTATGTCATACTGTGCGTTTATTATTATTGTGTTGCATTTTTCTATGTCTATCTCTCTGCCTCGTAGCATTATTATTTTTGACATATCTTCATTTAATGTAGGTCTGTTTTTGTCTTTAGTATTTTTATCTTTTTTGCTGTCAGTTGTTGTCTTTTCCAGTTTTCTTTGTCTCCATTCATGTCTTTTTTTGTCACCATCGAGTGACAAAGGACAGCAAGTGCAGGGACTCTGCATAGTCATTCTCTGCAGTACTGTTAGTAATTTGAATTTTGCTGTGTCACTCCGCACCCCAAATCTGTCGTTCCACATTACAGTTAATGGCTCTCCATTTCTGTCTGTCTCTCTGGGCACAGGCATGTGTGTGCGTGCATGGAAGTGTGTGTGTGTGTGTGTGTCTGTGTGTGATTTCTAGAAAGGCCTGCGACGGGAGAGGCAGGTGCACTCTACTATCTGATGTAATTCTTGCTGCAGTGAAAGTCACCTTGGATTTTAGTGAAACCCATTCATACATGAGTAGAAAATGAATAGAATATCGGATATACAGGGGATCAAAAGGTATTCGTTAAAACAAACACACACATTCCACCTTTTCTAACTTTGCAAAGGTCGCAGCCTTTGCTTCTGTCTTCTCTGTCATACAAGCCTCTTAACACAGAGTGAGTGTATCTGAGAGACATTGAGCAGACAGAATGTGACAGAGGCATATTTTAGAGGCTGGTTTGTATGAAAGCACTGGATTGAGTCACGCTCCAGCATTTTCTGCCCCAGTAAACTTAGCCCACTTTACCCAGTGCCGAGGAGGCTTCACAGCCCACGGCATGCACAGAAGTAGGCACAGATAGACAGATATTAATACATTGTTCACCTGACAATTTAACAATTAACACTCTGGTAAGCAGGCATGCCCGTCTGCCAGCAAGTCTGCACAACTTTTATGAATTACTCTAGCGTGCAAACAGCACACTCACATCAACTTAGGATCAAGACAAGCACGTGAGTCCCCATCCCCAGATTTGTACCAGCGTGTGGGTTAAATGTTTGATGATACGGCTACATAGTTAATCTTTACAGACCAGATCATGAGGGGAAATGGGTTATACATGATTGTACTCCCAGGGGAGAAAACATGGGGTAACACATTTCACATTTTAATGTGTGTGCGCGTGTGTGTGTGTCTAGGTGCTTTAAAAATGTGGACAGAGAATTTATAATGGATCTCTATCCTATATGTTGATTATTTACTATAGGTATGAATAGATGTTTACACAAATGTAGGGGTGTATCATCTACGAACAGTAGGCCCCAGAGCTACTAATCTATGTCCTATATGAACTAGCATTAGTTTCATTATCCACTGATGCTAACTACTGAAAACCCATAAATTAATGTAAGCTTTCCTGCACTCCCCATACTCGAGCCAAAGCGTTTTCATTCCTTAGACCTTTGCGTAAGACTCATTTGTCTAAACGCAGGATGCAGCTGTGCTTATAACCCTCGTAAACCTCTCAGCCCCTCAAAACTACACAACTCTCCTTCTTTATAGACAATGAAACATTAAAGACCCCTTAGGCATGCAAACCACAAACTAACAAAGGATTGGTAAAAAACAAATGTAAAGTACAAAGAGGATGCACCTGTGCACACCATTCTAACACACACACACACACACACTTGTACTTGCATTTCCTTGTTCTTTTAATGAGCCAACATGACCTACTCATTTTATAACCCACAACACACATGCATGTCTTCTCCCAGGAGTGCAGTAACCCAAACCAGATTGTGCCAGCTCCACCTCTTGCTGCAGGCATGGGACTAAGCTGCTTGTTACTGTACAGATGGGCCCCACACCTCTGACAGGTGCACCGCTGCCACGCAAACCAATGCCGAACGCTGGTCAACTGACTCAGCCAGATTGTCTTTGTTAACGTGCAGAGGAGGAGGAGAGCCCTTGGGGTTCAGGGAAAAACATGCGTAATTTGAGGAGATCATGTCCACCTCCTGACATTACTACATCATACCTCTCTCATCACTGTGAAGGTAAAATATAAATCACAACTGTGCAGTTTGTGTCTGTATGGTTTTACATTGATTAGCTTGATGTATTGATGGTCAGTTACTACTGCATGTTTTACAGTCAAACATTTAATATCTAAATTGAATCAAAGATGGAACCAGAGAGGGAGTGGGCTGACAGAGGGGGGTCAGACGGACCCCCTGGGGCTACAGCCTCCACTGGGGTCCACTGCTAGACTGACTAGTCACCTCCCACCCTTCTCTTGCCTTTGTCCTTGCTACACCTCCTCACCTCCACAGCAGTCAGAAAAAAAGTGCTGTGACAGGTAGGGCCTGATCAGTCTCAGGTTTCACTGCAAGCTAAGGTCCTGTCCCTTGGTATTTACCACTTTTTTACATTCAGCTCCCATCATTGCCATGGGAACAGAGGAGCAGTTGAAGCTACAAAAGATAAGGGAGGCTGGACAGAGCTAAACGTTGGGCACATGAAAAATTAAGGACTGGGGGAAGAGAGGGAGGACTTAATGGGGGGTAAGTCCTACGTAATAGCCCCTCCATTACACAGCAGGGGTAATGGGATGGCCACTCGGTCACTGACAAAACTCATTATAAATCCATGGAGCCTTTAACATATGCTTCCCTCCTTGAATCTCATTGTCCAACGCTGTCCTTCCCTTATTCCTTCTTGTTAGTTTCTCTCTCTTGATTTCACTTGCTTTCCCTGCTCTTTGTCCCCCTCTTTGACAGCAGGAGGAGCAGGATGAGGTCATTAATTATATACATAATCACCCCCACCCCACGGACCCACGCACACACACACACACACACACACACACAGACACCCTCCCTCTTTCTCTCCTCCTTCCCCACCTGGTCCCCTCCACAAGCCCTTGTGTCTCTGAGAAAGCTGTGATGACGGATGAGAGGAACTGAGTTGTCCAATAAAGCTCGGTGTTTATTGGGGCCAAACGGCCAGCACAAACACACAGCAGCAGAGCAGCAGACCACCGCTCGTTAGAGCTGAAGGTCTCCTCTTATTGGCTCCATACATCAGAGAAGACATAGCGAGGAGGAGGCCGGTTGCTACTGACAGCCGCAACTATTAAGCAGTGTCAGGAGGTTTTCTTCACCAGGGCTGTCCTTGCTGTGGAGAGATTCCTCTAAACTGAACTTTACTGAAGGAGCTACAGGAAGAAGTACGGACACCACTTCACACATAGGACCAAGATGACCTGCTCTTCTCAGGTGAATGAAACTCAACTGGACTTCCAAGGGCTTAGGCTCATGATGTAGGCAAGGGGAATCCCATCACACAGCACACTCTAGTGGTCAGAGTATGACATGCAGCACACTGGTGAGACGCTCTGGGAAGGATTTGAGGTGGATGAAATTACAGAAACGGCACATGAAAGGAGGAATTAAGACACATTTACGTACAAGACTTCAACAAGGCCAAGACTTCCAAGGAAGTCAAATAACACCTGGTCACATGTGCAGTGATTGAGTGACAGTCCTGTAATGTTGCATAATATTGCAAAATCAGGCAATTAACAATGATAAACATGAACAGTGTTGCAAGCTTACACAAAGACACAAGAGGAAGGTTGCAACATGCTGTTTACCACAAAATTGGATCAGTGCCCATGGGAAACGTTTGCCTCAACAAAAACTACTGTGTGATTTACCACGGTGTATTCCTGTAGCACTATTATTTTGAAACTGTTTGTATTCAAGGCCAGTATTTAAATAATAGTTTCCCAACATTTAACTGCACCCACTTCGGGACATGCTGGACAACATTCCACAACTGAGGTTGACAGTGTACTTTGTCTTCCTCTTTAATATCCATATTATATTTATGGAATCCCAACATGCGATTGATGCAATGCATGTAGAAAATTTGTATCACTATTTTACCAAATGTTTTAGCTTCTGCTGGTGTGTGTTTTAAGTATATGTTAAATGTGTAAATGTACATATTGGCAACTTCAACTAACTAAAGGAGGAAGCGTAAAATCCAGCCATTTCCCAAGTGAAAAGAGACACACACATTGACTATCTGTGTCTCATAAATACACATTTATATAAAATCAAGTTTGTCAGACAACCTCCAAAAGTACATGTACAAACAGAGTACAAAGCAAATACAAACAGCTGTTGCCAAAAACCAGACACATCCACATACAAACACCTCTAGACATGTATTAATGGCCTTAACTGCAATGGCAGATGCTCACATCTGTTCAGCACACACACAAACACACACAGGGTGAGTTATGAATCTGACACACGTCACGTTTATTGTTCTAACAAGCAGTAATGAGAGCATCGAGGGTCAGCGAGACACTTAGGATGATGTAAGTATTCCTTGGAGGATAGATGAGCATCAATCTGGCAACCTTGATTCCATATTTGGGTTTAATTCAGCGTAATGGCAGATGTCTACACATGGGAAAAGGGTGGTAATAGGATACCTGGCAACCGCTGCAGAGTGAACGGATTGGTGATGAGAGGAAAAAAATGTGACAGGAAGGGTCCAATAAAATACAGAGTACTACCTACTTTGGTAATGAAGCAAGACAGTGAGATTTATGTTAAAGAAAATTAATGGTTTGATTTTCTACACCAATTGAAGTATGTTTAGTTGAATAATGACAACCGTGCAGCCAACACACACACACACACACACACACACACACACACACACACACACACACACACACACACACACACACACACACACACACAGTAATCCCTTACTGTATCCTTATTATAGAAAGACATTTATTAAAAGCATGTCTCCACTGCTGCTTTTCCTGCTGAGAAGCATCAATAAGATCCCAAAAGCCGGATGGAAATGTAAACTGCATTGCTGTCAAGGACTACTGCTCAGAAAGTCAAGAACAGCTCTAAAGATTCTCCTCCCCCCTCCACGTCCAATCATCGGGCACCTTTACCATCATCGTCCCTTATCACTCCTCTTATCCCATCTATTCATCCATCCATCTATCCCTCCATCCATCCTTGCAGCAGCTCTGAACCTGCTAACCCCAGTTGTGTTGCTGGCAGGCCTACATCAATAAGGCTGTCTGGTGGCAGCATATGGGTCCATATGTTTGGAACTGTACATGTAGATGTTATGGAGCATGCAAATGGACAAGTGTGCATGCGTGTTTGCGGGTATGCACTGTTTGTGTGTGCATCTGTATGTGTGTACGGGGGAAAGTGTTCAATGTCTTTGTCTCCTTGAGAAGTTGTGTGTGTTAATCATAAATAAGACATTAGCGTGCTAGAGCATAAAAAGTGCAAATGTAAAATCTGTGCATGCGCTGTGCACTTTGAATTGAAATGACTAAAGTATGAAAAAAAATGCTAACAACATGAAAATTAAATATTTAGAATAACTGCTGTAAAATCTGTAAGACTATGGTCTTTATAATAATACAAACCATGAATATTGCTTTTATAGTCATAGAGAGAGTACCTGTTTGAAACAAAAATGGCTGCATTTGTATTTTTTCTTTTCTTTTGAGTTTGTTCTCCTTTTGTACCTTTGCACTGCAGTTTTTTTGCTAAAGTAATACCTCCCTCTATTGGTCTGGGGAGGGTGTTGACCTCCGAGACACATGGACTCGCAAGTTGCTTCTTTTCATCTGCCACTTAGAAGCTTCACCAGGAGGTCCATGTGATCACATCAGTGCAGTTACAAATATATGATCCTTTGTGGCTTCCTACCTGATATTTTGCCAATTAAGCTCAAAGAGGCACCCAGGCCAGTAGCCAGAAACACCACTGCCAGGGATTGAACCTGAGTCCCTGCGGTGGTGGGGGAACAATTTTCCACTGTACTACCCGGCGCTTCAGGCTGCATTTGTAGTTGTAATAGAGCTAGTATCCCTCAGTGTATGTGAATAGGTCAAAGCTGGACCAGCGCAGTTGCTGCTGGAGACTACCTGTGAGTATTAAATGTTGACTTGTTTTATGGCATTTTTCTGTTGATAGAGTAAATGTACTTAGCACCTCGGAAATTAGATTCCACAATACATGCTGTTCTTTTTACCTCTATCCTCTCTCTCTCCCCTCAGGACAGGGTTGACACTACTCCAGTTCTTGGTCAGCCAATCATATTTCGGGTGTGTTGCTAGTGACTGCTCCCAGCTTCCTCTCTGCTCATGTAAAGAGGTCACAGTTCAGAGCCCAAGGGAGGCTGTATAAAGTAGGAGGTAGGATGGCTTAAAAGAGCGGAGAAATGGGCTAGAAACGTTGGGTCTCTGCTGGGGTTGAGGTAAAAAATGGCACAATAAAGATTGGAGGAAATGCTTAAGAGCGTGTGACTAGAGTAGATAAGAAACACCCATTTCCTGTGTGAGTTGATGTGTATTTGTGTATGCGTAAAATTGCTAAGTAGATCTACTGATAGGGTGATGTATGATACCTGTTCAATGCAGGGTCACCTTTTGTCGCAGAGGTGACGGTACCAATCCTCTGCTCGTTCATCAAAAGTGTCTGTGTGTGTGTGTGTGCAATGTGTGTGTGTGTGTGTGTGTGTGTGTGTGTGTGTGTGTGCACGCTTATGATTACATTTCAATGTAGGAAAGTGTAATTGCCATTCTGATTCTCCGAAGGCTAAAAGCAGTATAGGGAAAGCTCTCTTTGGACTATCTATTCTATGCAATCACACAGATAGAGTCATTATACATAATAAGACTGCTAAAGGCTCTTTAATCTAAAGTGCATGGTTTTAACACTGACACACAAACACAAGTGCATTTAATCGAAGCATGGTGTTGAATTTAGTGTGAATTTCTCATTATGATGCTACTGTGTCTTTTAACTATCTTTTTGGACACTTGACTAATTTCCCCACCCATCTTTCAATTGCCTTCCTTGGAAATCATTTTGAAAAATGCCTGTAGACTGATGTCAGGCAATGAAGTGGAAAATCTGCACCCCGTGTTTCCATGACAACACCTAACATTAAGTGCATCACAGGTTTGCCACTTTGGTTGCTCAATTGCGCACCGATTGATCTCATCGCTCGGGCCTCTTCAAGGGGACAAGAGTACATTTGACATGCTTGACACAGCAGGGTACGTCCACATGTGCCAACACACTCACACACACACATGCACACACACACACACGCACGCACGCTCACAGACACGCGCACACACACACAATCGGAGATGAAGTACGGCCGACATGCAGTGCGACATCTTCAAATGGGGAAAGGGGAGATGAGAGATTCAAACTGTGGGATGATATCTCTTTACATAGCATCCCACTGATCTCATCTTACACAGTAAAGCAACAGTTCTGCCTCTCTTTTCTTTATCTGTCTCCCTGTTTGTCATGAATGCATACGTGTCCTAACAGATGTGCAGGTTGTATGAAAAGGTCAGAATTTTAAAGATTCTTAGCTATAATTAGCTTTATTACTGTATATTGTGACTATGTTTTAGAGTTTTTTGTGTTTAAGCAATTTCACCTCATTCAATTATCAAAACCAAGTAATGAATGCATCTGTTATATTTAAGATACACTATCTCTGAAAAAAATGGGACAACTGAGTTATACATTTATTTTTACTTTTAATAAAATCACAGTACATACTGACTGTGACACTGTCCCTAATAAAGACTGCCCTTGACAGTTGATGACAGCTGGGAGATGGCACTGTAGAATGTGCGTGTGTGTGTGTGTGCCTCAGCATGTGTTTGTTTGCATGTGCCTCATGTGGTGGCCAGCCTCCAGACATCTCCCCATTGCTGCTTACTTTGGCCTTTAAATGCTGCCAGCCAACCTGCTGTGTATTGAATGTGTGTAGGTGCGTGTGTGTCTCTGGGTCTGAGTTGCTTGCCAAAGGCAGCTCCACCTTGTGCTGCAAATCTAAACCCCACCAGATCTGCCTTTCTCTCCTAATTATTTTCATCTAAGCAGTGAGACGGTTGGCTTCAGGGATGTGGGTCTGGTCACTTCCCTCTTGGCTGCTTCATACTTTTCTCCTTGCCACCCTGACCTTAACCATCCTGATAGCCGCCTGGCCGCTAACGAACCAGGTGGATGGATGGATGGCTGGATGAACAATGGATGGAGGGGGAAAGGAAGGAGCAAATGGAGGGAGGGGGGGCATGTGGTACCCAGGGCTTGTAGGGATTTTGGGGGAGGGAGAAAATTAGTCGGACTGATGTCAAGTTGGACTGCTTGTGATATTTTGCATGTGATGCAGTGGAGCTAAGGCAACCGCAAAGAAGAGGGGAAGGTGAGAAGAAGGTGTGTGTGTGTGTGTGTGTGTGTGTGAAATGGCCATTCCTTAATGGAATAAATATGTGTTTGTGGGCAAGTGTTCATGCATGTCCAAGCCTTTGGCAATTTCTGTAATGGCTCCATCTGTCATGGGCAGCTGGACACACACACACACACACACACACACACACACACACACACACACACATGCATGTTCACACACATGACCTGAACAGGAAACAGGCTAGAGACGAGAGAGGCAGCGACACTGTGCCGAAAAAGAGAGCGAGCCAGCAGATGAGCGACAGCGGTGAAAGAGTGAGTAAACGAGAGAGAAAGAGCAGAGGAGTCTCTCTGATTAGATTGATGGAACACTGACGGGGTTAATCTCTTGATAACTACTCACTATTGATCCACTTACACACAGGAGGAGTTGACACACACACACACACACACAGGCGCGCACACACACACACACACACACACACACACACACACACACACACACACACACACACACTAAGTGATTTGTGCGTCTCCAGAGGAAGTTTTCTATAAAGCTACAGCTCCTTGTTCTACTGCCCTATATGCATATATTACATACAATTGGGTATAACAAGAGGGGACTTGATCTTTCACTTTTAATTCTGTGAGCGTGTTCTTTCTGTCAGAATCTGTTCTTTCCCTCTCATCCTTGCCTCAGAAAGATAAGAGGCGGATAGTGTGCACAGTTAAGCAGAGCTGGGATGTGGAAATCGTGTGCAATAATGTCTACAGTATTTGAATCAGTAATGTCCTCACTACAATACCAAACTATAACATCCCATTAAAAAGACGTAAGGGGAGACTATACAATAAGGAGGAATATGCATGAGGAAAGTTTATGGATGCCGAACATAACAAATTGGCAACTTCTGTCAGATTCCCTCAGGAATACTTTGCTCACTTTATTTTGCATGCTCTGTGTGTGCTGACCTGCTTTTGCATTGGATATAACACAGCTTACTGATGCTTATTTTATTTCATTTTCCTGCTTCACTGCCCATTACTGTCACCCTAAATATATAAACAGAGAGGGAGAGTGATACAGACAGTGAGGTAGAGGAGAATGAGCTTTGAGCACAACTCTTCAACACAGCTATCTCAGCACAATTTCCCAATTGTAGTGAGCTGGGGATTAGGAGTAGTGCAGCGTTTACAGGCTATTGCTTTTCCCTGTCTGTTATCTCGGGGTTGAGGTCACCTTTTGTGTATCCCTGAGGCAAGACCTAGAGGCATACTAGGATTTTCTTCTTCTTTTTTTGTCTTTTGAAATAAAAATACCGAATAGGGTTTTGGTTTTATATGAGTGAGAAATCAGAACTATAAAACTATAAAACAGAACACCTCAAACTATTTTAAAAATTAAACCATACAGGCATTTATAAAAAACAAAAACAAATTTTACATATTTTGTTACCATATGAAACACACACGTCTAGATGCTGTTGGGTTGTAAGTATACATTGCTCTACTGCCAATGAGAAACACCCTGGCATTGCCCCTTGCTTCTACTTTGTTCCTTTCTTTACGTTTCGCATCTCTGTTGCTGTTTACAAAGTAAACTGAAAGATAGGGTGAAAAAATATTTCACAAATCAAGTTGCTGTTCACTAGATCCCTCCTTTAATCTCTGAGGGGAGGAAAAGGCACATCAAAGCGAGATTATGTAGTGTAAACTTTGAGAAACTCCTGCAGTGGCTCATTATGCTGTGATTCATTCACATAAATCTACTAAAGGGACTTTGATGCCAAACCTCAGATAAACAGATCACCTGAGGGGCATTTGAAGCTCAATGTGGCTGATGAAGATAAATGCAAAAGTCATTTAGTCATTATTAAAAGGGATTCCCACAGCTCTTGGGCAAATCTGGCCAGAGTGGCAGACAGCACAGATATAGCAGGCTTGATTCCACGCCATAACTTTGAAGCCAAGTCTATCTCCAAACAGCCCGCTAATACTCCTCTTTGGATTAGATCATGGGCCGATCTGCAAATACCAATTACAGCGCTCGTGCTAACTGCCAAAGACACGGCGAGTGTCCGACAGACAGACAGACAGACAGACAGGCAGGCAGGTGGGCAGACAAACAGGACGGAGAAGCGAGGAAAAGACAGACATGCTCTTGGCTTAAATGCAAAAGGGAGTCTGTGGCTCATCCTGCACAAGGGGAAAGAAAAAAGGCACCAAAGCTACAATGAAATGAAGAGAAAAGAGGGCGAGTCGTAAAATTGAGGGAGGAGAGGTGAGCAGGCGGGGGTACTCGTGTGTGACAACACCATCAGGTCATCTTTGTGCCTTTCAGCACACTCACAACTCCTTGAGGCTTGTGTGGGAGTCACTATATGGTTTTCCCCTAATCTTATATTTTAAAATAAGAGCAAACAGACTATAAATATATATTTTAATTCCAACACACAGTTAGTTGGGGATGCATAGAGGATTTATTTTTGGTTGTTTGGGTCCAGTGGTGATAGAATAATGAGGGGGGAAGGGAGGGTGGAACATATAAGAGAGAGGCAGGTTGTTAAATCATCTCTGTCCTCTGAGAGAGAAGCAGGCTGGGGGGAAAAGCAATAGAAAGAGACTAAATAATATATTAATATATTTAGGGTGCAAAGCTGATTCAAATTGGGGCAATATTTCACAGTGGATCAGATGTTAAAGTAATGTCTGGATATGGTTAAGAAACAGTAACAAAATCAGTCTCCTCTCCTTCCAAAAATGCAATCATTCCTTTATAAATATTAATAACATTATCACAGCTTCAATATGACAGTGCTTTCCTTGTCCATCTACCTCTCCCTCTCTCACAAATTACACACACACACACACACACACACATACACACAAACACACACACACACACTAATATTTCTCAAACATAAATTCCCAGCTGAAACAAACAGGTTTTCATGTGAAATCTCAACTGGGAGGGAGACAACTCTCAGGATCCATTAGTGTTCACACAATTGTGCTGGATGTCACATGCAGGCACATGGATACAGACAATTAACCAAGTGTGTTCACACACACACACACACATACATCCTTTCCTTCTTTCATTAGCCTTTTGTATACGGCACAGACATTCACTGTCAGACAGATGCTCTGAGCACAGAGAGACACCAACCCAAAAGCTCTAATGTTAGACAGACACAATATTCACCCAACCCACTGTACAATCTGAACCCAGTTCCTCCCTTGCACATCTTTCTCCACTCCTTCTTTCTCTATCCTAAATCAAAAGGACAGTGGTTTGTACTGAAGGGAGAGAGGCACCACTCTGAAACACTGAGTCATTCTTTTCGAAGCAACCCCTTGCTAATCACACACACACACACACACACACACACACACAAAAATGCATGTGCACACTCACATTTTGCATACAAACTAAACTGTATTTACATTTTCTGCAATTATTAAACATGTTTATCTTCTATTTAAGACCTCCTGTGTCTTCCACACTCTCCCAGCATTCTGCCTATCACCCCTAGCAACGCCAGGAAACTTCTCAGCTCGAGTTCTTGCATCACCACGGCTACAGCGGTACGGACTGATTTATTTCTGCAGCCCAGCAGCTTGCAAGGCATGCTATCTCCCTATGTGCCATTCTGGTGATGGATTCCTGTGGAGGAAACAGTAGTTGGGATGCTCTGTAATCCCCATGGTAACCTACCCGCGTGTCCTCATTGGAGACAGCAGTCCCTCCATGGCTGATTTGGTTGGTTCCGGTGGGCTTGGGTCCTCTCAGCTGTGTCAGTCTATTATCCCAGTCCGCAAATAGATCCTGTTAGAAACGCTGTCTCATCCTCAGAGCGAACATCTCCTCTACAACGCAGCTCCCTACCCACTCAGAGAGCCCAGCACACTGACAGGCACACAGAGAGAGCCTGCGTGTATGTGTGTGTGTGTCCGACACACACATAGGCACACACAGTGAGGAAAAGGAGGAGAGACAGCAGTGCCAAAGTCCTGGTGCTTCTCCTCCTTCCGCCGACCTGTCAGTTGGTGTGTGATATTCCCCTATAAAGCTGTGCGGTTTGAATGTGCAATGTCCAAGGAAGGTCTCTTTCTCTCTCTCTCTCTCTCTCTCTCTCTCTGTCTCCCTGGCTTCTTGTTACTCCCTCTCTCTCTCTCTCTCTCTCTCTGCCTGTCCCCTTCTCTCTCTCACTCTCTCTCCCTGCCTCCAGCTACATTTGTTCCCGTCAAAGTGGCAAATGATTGCAGGTCTTTTTTAACGGTACAGCTCTCCTGCTAGTGCCCTTTCTCCTCTCCTCCTCCTCTCTCTCCGTCCGTCCCTCCTTACCCTCTCTGCTTCCCATAATGCTTCTTTTTTCATCCTCCTGCTCACTGTCAACTCCTTGTTCCCGCCCAAGCCTCAAGCCGGGGGGTCAGACAAAATGTACATTTATAGTGTGTGTGTGTGTGTGTGCGTGTGAGAAAGAAACCGAAAGAGACACAGAGAAAGAGAAGAGAGGACACTCTCTGGGCCACTATTGTCCCTCCAGACAATACTGGCTCTTAATCGCCTAGCAACCTGATCACCCTCTATTCTCTTAATAGACAAGGCATGAGTCACTCTCTCAAACACACAGATGCACTAAAACACACACACACACACACACACACACACGCACACACACAAAAACCATACCCACGCTCACACGGCTACAACTGCACCATAACTAATAATTATAACATGTTAAAGGTCATCTGGCATATAGGTGGCTGTTATATTATGGGTTTGATGCCATGTTCTCCTGTTCACTGCAGGTTTCTGGCTTGTTGCAAGCAATGGAGTTGCCATTAAAGACAAACTGTGAAATGAAGGGTGATAGCCGAGTGCATCGTTGTGTATGTGTGTTAATGTTAAGTGTGTGTTAATGTGCTTTCTTTTAAATGGATGAAATCACGGACAAATAATCACCTCTGCTCCTAGCTGCATCTTGCCGTTGCCATAGAAACAATATTTGCTGGGTAGAAGCACGGAGAAGCAGTGAGACCATTAAAACTGATATAAATAAATAAGACGGATGCATTCCCGTGCCTGTTGCCTTTCTCATAGGCAGCGGTTGGATCTATAGAGAGAGAAGACACCAGTGGTTCAGGTGGCAGCAAGCCTCACTGCCTGGATTGCATGACACCAAGTGCAGTGCTCTCTCTGCATCCCTCACCCTTTCTCTATCAATTATTTTTAGCCTGGCTTCTCTGTATTGACCCAGATAAGAAAAAAAGCATTAAATCAACCAAATTAACCACAGAAGACATTACCGTTGAGGATCGCTCATTAGTTTTTCTATGCACAGTATCACATATCCTTACCATGCTATATACCACAGATCTGTACACACAACTAACTATTGAACTGGCAACAATGATGACCATCATATTTTAATTCACAAATTAACCAATTTATATTCAGTCGTGGACAAAAACATCCGTTTCTGTATTCCATGCAAAACATAAATGGGTCTGATGATGATTTGGTGTTCAAGTGTGTGTTAACATGCATTTAAATCCCCACAGCTGGTGGTGAATAGTGTGCTGATTGATGCTGGTGCTGACGGTTACACCGTCACGTAACCATTGCAGCGAAGAAAAAGCAGATAGGCAGAAACCTGGAACATGCTGCATAACAGCATTGATCGCAAGTTGGCCTGGACGACACAGACATCTCAGCATGACAAAGTGTGGACGAGATCAATAACATTCAACCTGCAGGTGCGGCCCTATACAGTACAGTGTGTGTGCTATGCAGCAAACAAGTGTGCCAAAATTGATCAATGTTGAAGTAGAATGTCAAGAGTGTCCTGAAAATGAACAGAATTCTATTTTATGAACCTGGTTTTGAAAAACCTGCTATTTTAATTTTAATTGGACTTCATGATCATAACATGAACACACAGTTCGGGGGCCTAGAAGGTGAAATGTGATGCAATATTCACGATCATTGAGATAATTAACATCTCATTAAATTGAATTCAAATGAACTAGGTTTTTAGACATGACATATATTTATAAAGCATATTTAAACAGGAGATTTCCCATAGGAGAACATTCCTTGGTCCACTTCCCATCGGACGATTTACCACTTCACACAGTAATCAGACCATATTATTGTATCACAGCACAACCTTGCATGCACACACACACACACACACACACACACACACACACCCCCAAGGACAAAAAGCTGAAACAAATTAATGAATAAACACATGCACGTGGGCAAAGACACACACTACATCAACCACTAACTCACAAATCTCATTATTAAGCTGACCTCTGACCTTTAGAGAAATGTTAGACCTAATGTATTCCCTATCTATAGCCTTATAAATAAACCTCAAGCACCTTTTTGCCCCTCACAATTTCCAGAATGCCTTTTTTTTCTTAATTCTTTGCCAAATCCTTCATTTGATCCATTTTCTATTTTGGTTACTCTCTCTTTTCCTAATGTTGGCTGAATATATATGGCTACTTTAGCTCTGCTCTCTGTGTGTTTATGGGAGAGATTATGTTTTTAGGCAGACCTGTATTTTACCAGTGTAGAAATGTTGTTTTAGGATAAAGCGAGGTTGAAATTGTTTTTTTCCCCACCAGACTGGATGAGCATGTGTCTGGCAAGTCACAGTGACATACAGCCTCATATATCACAACACCGCATTACTGCTGACAGTGAATGTTAACCTGTCAGCAAATCCCACATGCGCACACACACACACACACACACACACACACACACACACACACACACACACACACCAAGCACACACCAAGCACACACCAAGCACACACCAAGCACACACCTCATCCCTGCCCCCAACCCTTCCCAGACACTATTAAACCGCACATAGCCATACATAAAGGAGAGAATGGGTGGATGGGATATAGGGGTGGGTGATAACTAATACAATCACAAGACAATACTGCACAATGCAGTGCACACTGCAATACACTGCACAATGCCCTTAAATCCACTCCCACCCTCTGAGTCTCCCCATCCCGCTTCTCCCATTCCCCTCTCCTCTTCCTCACTCCTGTCATTGTTGCCACAGCTGGACTCCAAAATGAATTCCTTGTGAGTTTTTCAATCAAGCGGTTAACTAAAACCCCTTTGTAAGAGCGTGTTGATTTTTTGTTATAAGGCCTTGTGATTCTAGTTTGCTTTACCTTTTTGGTTTCTACATTCAGTACATGCGGCCAACTGCAAACGCCACAGTATAAACAACAGCATTTGGACTGAGCCAATATGCGAGCACTGCAACGCACACAAATGTGAAAATGGTGTGTAATTTCCTCTGGCTGTTTGTGTTTCTACAGAGAGCTGCAATTACACTGCAAAAAACTGACGTCCAATGGACTGAGGTAATTAGCCGCTGCTAAACAGACTGTAACTTCACGGGAAAACAAAGGGATTAATTACAATGATGATCAATTAAACTATCACGGTAAGAAGGGGACCATTAGAGATTCTCTGCTTTCTTTGTTTTGATTCAATGTCTTTTTGTCTTTTGATCTGTTGTCCCATCTGCCATTGTGGCCATTTCAATACTCCACTGTTGACTTAGTATGACACAATTTTTTTTAGTTACTTTAATTAGTTTTAATAGTCATTTGATATTGAATTGATATTTCAATAGTGGAATTTTGTCTGCTTGTGTGTTTAAAAACGTTTAATAACTTGGTCCAGCAACCCAGGTGACCCACAACAAAAGCAGGTTGGCAGCCCCATAACGAGAAGTCATATTCATCGTAATTCACTGTGTGTGCCCAGGTGTCTGGCTGGAAACAGAGGGACCCATAAGTCAATGTGCAACCCTGTCACAGCATTACAGCTAAATCAGTGTCACAAGAGAGCAAACTGCTGCTGGCTCTCATACAACACACTGGGACTTGTTCTCTAAGCAGACCAATAGCATCGACTCAGGAGGGAGTTGGAGTGACAAGATGTGTGCCTGTTAACAATCGCTATCAATACTGTGGGTGGTCTGATGGTAAATAAGATAGACTGGACCCTCACACGTTTGGGGCAAGTTTCAGTCGCCAGCCTCCATGTTTGATTGTCCTGGAATAGGAAAAATGATTCATGGTTTGTTTTGTTTTGGATTATGTTTTCTAGTCAGTATCAACACACATCTTTTATTTCAGCATCCACATTAAGTAATTTACAGAGGCAAAGGGGCAATGCACTAAACACTGGCAGATCTATGTGGTATGTATCTGTGGGATTAAAGCAGTAAGCCAAGCAGAGTGTTAATTACTGTCTAAATCAATTAAGCACATTATCATCATTAAATATTTAAAATTCTCAGTCCTGGTGGAGATTTGAGGTAAGCTGCTGAACAGTAGACGGGTTAATCCAGGAATTACTCCAACGTTGATATCTCGTGATATTTTAAAAACTCACACATTCCCTGCTCTGGGAGATTTTTTTAAGATTATTTTTTGTGCATTTTAGGCCTTTATTTATATAGGACGGCTGAAGACACAAAAGGCGAGAGAGAGAGAATGACATCCAGCAATGGGCTGCAGGGCAGAGTCAAAACCGTGGACACTGCATCAAGGAGTAAACGTCTATATATTGGCGCCTGCTCTACCAGGTGAGCTACCCAGGAGCCCGATGCTCCGGGAGCTTTTAACAAGAATTTAACGCAATTGGTTGCTGCTGCTTGGTGGCGGACTCATGGCCAAGGCTGAGATTTACTATGATATATTGGAGTGGGAAACTACTTAAGCCCATTCCCAGAGCCAAGGGTCCAGGCCATGTTTGAGAGAGCTGGGTTGATTGTTGCCAGAGGGAGTTTGTCTGACATCCAATCTATAGTTCATTAAACAGCAATCCCAGGAAACATGCTACACACGCACACTGATACGCACAAGCACACACATACACATGCACACACATAAAATGTCCTCCACCAATATGCACATGAGACATACATTTGCTATATGTGGCTGCCCTCAATGGCCTGCAGTGCTGGTAGTAGTTAAAGGGAGAAAGAGGGAAAGCCCCTCTTCTCTCACACCTCACCACAGCTCAGTAGAAGGAACATCTTATCTCACTACTGCAGAGAGACAGAGAATTAGAGAGGGAGAAAGATGAATGGTAGAGGGTAATGTGAGCAGGGTTTTGCAGGAGAAGGACATAAGGGACTGAGAGAGAGAAAGAGAGAGAGTGGGCAAGAGAGAAGAGAATGAGAGAGAGACTATTTAATCAATCTTATTTCCATAACTTCCATCTGCATAAGAAGCAGCCTTTGTGGTCCTACTGATTAAAAATGTGTTCTTTTAGCCAGATTGAACAAAAACATAATCATCCGACAAACTACATTCACATTTCTCCAACAAGAACACATCTCATTGCAGCTAAGAAGCTTCTGCCACTGTAGATGGGACTGCGCCAAACATGAAAACACTTTCTACACCCACCACATATGTGTACATACCACATATGTGTACATATGTGGTGGTTGCACATTTGTGTTCGAAGAAAAAGTGAATTGGATTTTATTCATCATGAGCCACGGTATAAGCATGCCCGATGCTATGAAGTCACTCCAAAATGGTATCCTAGCAACTGTTGTCAGGGGCAACCAGCATTCTCTGCAGACAGCACAGCGACCCTTGCACAGACCAGAAAGAGAGACACATAGAGAGTGACAGCGTGGTTGAGAGTTGACCGTGGATACATTACAGTTTGCTGTGTCGTTAAGGCGTCTACAGCGACACAATCTTTGCATCCCTAATCAAGATTCATCATCTAGCATCATGTGTCATTACTGTGATGGTTCATGAGAAGCCGATGGCACACAGAGCCCCGGCTTTGCAGGTTTTGCATACTGATTTTGTTTGCAGGCACAGACACCCACAGAAACATGACCTATTTCTATATTTCTGACACATACTGTATACTCACACACATGCCCAAAGCATGGCCAGACACTCACTATTGAATTTACCAGTCCTGACATAACGCCTACCCACAGTCACTCATTCATACACTGCCCTCTACTGCTGAACCTTAAACAAAACATAGAGGTATTTCCTCACTTTAAATAAAATGACAAAGTCGTATGAGACTAAGACATTACGCCTGAATTACAGTGGATAACAAATTAGCATATTGTTTGCCAAAATTTGATCCTTGTTAAAACTCCACTCATGAATAATGTAAAAATGCACGCATTGCAGATGCATTAATAGGACAGATAATGAAAATACTGAATTCAATCAGCCATCTCCAAAATGATACAATCTGGATTCCCATCACTTACTGGAATATGAATACAGAAAAACACATTTTTATTCATAGCGTTCATCTCTTTGTTGTCCTGTATCTTTGATCTGACTATAATTGAATCCTTGTTCAAGAGTCATAGCCGGAACATGCATCCATTAACATGTCATTTTGATATGGACGATTCTCTTTGGAGTGAAATGACTCTTCTTTTTCACAACATGATGAAGAAGCTGACAAAATTCAAAGCTGATGGTAAATGGTATTAACTGACCTCCTAACCTTACCCCGCCAAACAGCGGGGTTTGGTGAGGAATGTGAATTATGTTTTGCAACAAAAATATTTGTGTTTTTTATTTACATTCTACTAATTAAGAAATATCACAAACAAACCACAGGCAAAACACTGGAACATTAAAAAACTTGCCCCAGGGCCAAAACATACAAAGAGGAAAGACGGGTGGGAGAAACACAAGAAGAACGCAACAGAAAGAGTGACGTCCACAGCCTACTAATAATACATACATGTTTTTCAGGTTAAACTGGGACTGTATATTTCCATTAAAATGCAACAGTTAAATTGAAGAGCAGCAGAAGAGATGGTAAGTATGGCAATATAATGTGAAATGGAAACCTTATAAATGTGAATATAAACGTCTCACTTCAAGAATAATCTACAGATTTTGTTTGATGAAACCATTTTGATGAAACCAATCATGATTCATACAGTTTGGTAGGCTTTGGCCTCTACAGTGTGATGCAGATGATAAACTTAACACAGAATAACTTTATGTGCATGTTTTTTGAATAATTTTGAAACCAGATGTAATATTAAAAAAAAAGTTAGATGTGGCTTTGAAGCAATACTTACATTGGCTGGTGTGTGTTTGCTGTAGGGTAATATATTATGCATTACAAAGGGGATTAGTGTGGCTAAGGTTATGTAATGTTTAAAATCAACAGCTCTGATATCAGTCATCAATCAGAGAGAGAGAGAGAGAGAGAGAGAGAAAGAGAGAGAGAGAGAGAGAGAGAAAGAGTGTGTGTGTGTGTGTATATGTGTGTGTGTGTGTTTTATTCAGTATTCCCTATTGACCTTGCTGCTCCCTGACCAGTGAGGCGTTGCACAAGGCTTTCAACTAAGCTCTTACCACCAGAAGAAATATCATCTAAAGATCAAGACAGAACAGACAGACACGATACACCTGCTTCAACCCCCGGGGATCCAATAAACCTTGCAAAATTCATGGTGCTTCATTAAAAGCACAAATAAGCACATTTTAGTATTTCCTTATGGATAGTATAAGACTTAATTTGGATCTGATTCAAAGGTCTTCATCTCCCTCTAGCGGCAGACAGGAGAAGCTACATGAAACTAAAGTCTACTGCATGTGTCCTGCTCTTTCATCATCTTCTTTCCGTCATTACTCAACTGTGAATCACCTGAAAAATGTGTGTGGTGGTAATTTCCCCGGTACTTTTCTAAATCCTGTCACAGCTCTGCTATCATGTTGCTGACCAGCTGATGTAAGTCGAAACTGTCTGCGAGCTTCTCCTGACAGTACAAAGATTTGTCAACTATGCAACAGCAAGCCGCATGGTTATGACACAATCTTTAGCCTATTTTTACAAAAACATCTTCTACGGAGCAATAACGTGAGCTACCAGGTAATGGAGCCTTTTATACATTGTTGTGTTTCTTGAGAAATAAACAACGGACCAATAAAGTCTTTAAACGCTTCAAGTGTAAAAGGTTTCACTGTCAAAGTGGCATCAAAATGAATGGCAGTTAATGGCATGCTAACTACAGGTGATTGCTTCGTAGCATTAAAATGGCGCTATGGGAGCTAGGCTTAGAGAGGAGAGGCTTACCCATAGACATATAAATTATTATTATATGTCTATGGGCTTACCCCCTTGGTTTGCGGCCTGCGAGATTTTGCCTCAGGGGCGTAGTCGCAAAAACAACACGAAAGACCGCAACATAACACCGGCTGCTAGGCACCTAGCAGAGAGGGTTGAAGCTAGGTAACATAAGTAGCTAACTAGCTTATATTCTGCTAGCAAGCTATCGGCTATGTAGCCTCGCTGCCTTGCTATGTTTACAATAAAATGCTATGTCCGAACATGCTAACCCCACTGAACTAACACTACTACTGTAAGTTACTGTAAGTAGCCTACAATAAAACTTCTAGTAAAAAATCTTCTGATCCACTTGAACAGTGTGAGAATTTTTTTCTGTTTTATATAATTATTTGGATTTTGGACTGTTTTCTGACAAAACAAACATGTCACCTTGGACATTTTCATAGTTATTTTATAGACCAAACAATGAATTGATTAATCCAAAGAATAATCAACAGATTAATCGACAATAAAAATAATCGTTTGTTGCAGCCCTGAACGTCTGATACACTTCATGAGCTTTTCTATTTGTCTCTGTGTTTTTATGTTATGGTGGTGTTTAATCAGCTTTCACACCCTTGTACTGAATACATATTTCCACTGTAATTGTTTAATAAATTAACTTACAAACAGCTTTATAGCTCTGTAATATTATTTGAAGTACCTGGGGGAGGGGGGGTGTCATGTATTAATTGATTGATTGATTTTGGTACTGAGCATCAAATGAAACATGAAAAATTATGTGCAAAAAAACAGCTGTTGCCAGGATAACCAAGGTCACACCTCTGTCTCTGAGAAACCTTACAATCTCCACGCTAGTGGCTATAATCTCTACTATAAAAAATGAACTAGTGTAAACATTTTACTGTTCATTGTGGCACCGTGAATTATGCAGAAACAGATGAGACAATTATGTGTTTCTCAATATTTAGCCACCCATGAATTCACATTTCTCAGAAACTGTGTTGTAACAGGATGTTGATGTTCTGGTTTCACTGTTTCTGCACATGCTTTATTTCAGTAAAACTAAATGGAAACAGTAGGCCATTCTCCTCTTCTACCATTTGTTATAAGCTAAGTCTCTATTGCACAAACAGACTAACACCTCCCCATCGACCATGTCTCTATTTGAGACACACATACATATAAAATAGACTTGAAATAGTCTTTTCAGAATATTTTCTTAGTTTTCACTTAATATATGAGCCAACAGGTGTGACTGTACAGCACAATTGCTTTTTAATGCTGAAAGGTGTGTAAGCTACTGTCACATATCACATTTGTAAAAATATTAAAATGCAGGCGCCTGGGTAGCTCACCTGATAGAGCAGGCGCCCATATATAGAGTTGTACTCCTCGATGCAGCGCGCTCAGGTTTGACTCCGCTCTGTGGCCCTCTTCCACATGTCAATCCCCCTCTCTCTCCCCTTACTTGTCTTCAGTTGTCCTATATAAATAAAGGCCTAAAATAGAATTATCTAAAAAAAAAGGCTCATATTAATTGCAATATTAATTTGCATAAACTGCAAAAAAACACAATTACTATCAACCAATGTGTACTTTGCACAATTAATGCTGTAAATTAATCTATGTGCTCTGGTCCTTCCTTCTTTTCACACATCTGGCACAGTGGCCCACTTAAAAAAACAAAACAAATATGTTGTTTCAGTTTCATAATTATACACATGTTCACCTCAGGTTTGCAGGTTACAGGTATGTGTGCCGTATTTTCAAAATTTGTGCTTGTTTGTGTCTTTTCCAATTCAAATTTTAACAACAATAAGCAATTGTTAGAGACTTTTATAATCCTGATGGACAGTTCCGTGGTTCAAGAGAGGGAGAAGTGAAAGGGTGGGTAAGGGATTAAACAAAGCCCTTCTCTCATTCTTATTTAGGGACTGGGTATCTTTTGGATTTGAACAATTCTGATTCTGATTCTGCTTCTTTAGTTGATTTTAGTTTGTTTAGTGAAGCGTGAATATTGCAAATGCAGAAGGTGATTCACAGGTCATTTTGGCTTCCGATGGCTGTCTATCCTGTAAGTGGTGGATACAAGACAGCTCTTCATAATGACAAGGACCTGTTCTCTGTTAACTCACTCCATATGGAAGACAGTCAGCCCCACTGGGACCTGTGTCAACCAGAGTGTGAAACGTTGGAAGCGTGCATACACTGTTAGACACACACAAAACTATACACCTCCATTTATACAAGCACACATCCATAGCAAAAGAAATACACACAAAGGCAAAGCAAGTGTACATGGAAACGGATAGAGATTGATCTTTCTACTCAGACATCTGCTCGGTCTCAGAGACAGATGGCGAGCCAATCAGACCGCCTGGTGCCTCTGCTACTTTCCGCCTCCCATGCCACCCTGCCGCCCCTCCCCTAAACCTGCATCATGGCACACATGACAAGTGGCACCTTGCAAATGTGACACCGCCATTGCCCTGAAAAATAATTAATGTATTCATTATAGGGCTGAACAATTAATTGTTTTCAAATCAAAATCCAGATTTGAAAGAATGCAATTAGCTATTCGCAAAGGCCGTGATTAATCAAATGTGCAATATTTAGTGGAATGTTTGACGTCACATTTGGTTTAACATTTGTTATTTATCTTTTTATTACTACATTTTCTGTTTTTTCATAAAATGAATGCTAGAATAATGTTACGGTACATATCACAGATTGTCACAAATTTTCAGTGGATTTTTAATTTATTTTAAATTACTTTATTTAACATGATCATAGAAGGTGCAATATGTACAGTGGCTTGATAAAGTTTACACACCCAGGCTAAAGTTGATTAAAAAAAGGAATAATAAAAAACTTTTGGAAATTGATCTGAATGCTTTAATTTAAAAAATGTAGGAAAATCCTAACTTTTAAGGATACAAATTTTCTTTGTGAATGAATAATGTATTGTAAATAAATAAATGTTCTTCCTTAAAATACAGGGGGCATAAGTACACACACCCCTATGTTAAATTCCGGCACCTTTTTAGTTTTAAAGGCCAGTTATTTCATGGATCCAGGATAATATGCATCCTGATGAAGTTCCCTTGGCCTGTGGAATTAAAATAACCCTATACCATTACATACCCTTCACCATACCTAGAGATTGGCCTGGTGTTATTTCATTTAGCTTAATAGCTTGATTGATTTGCATTGAGCGATGATCTTAAGGAAAGTTCCCCATGCCAATCTCTATGTATGGGGGAGGGTATGTTATGATTGGGGTCTATTTTAATTCCACAGGCCAAGGGAACTTCATCAGGATGCATATTATCCTGGATCCATGAAATAACTGGCCTTTAAAACTAAAAATGTACCTGCCTCTATGGGAATTTAACATAGGGGTGTGTATACGTATGCACCCTGTATTTATGATATCCACAATCAGACATAAAAAGCAGTAGACAGAGTACACTGACCTCATCCTTTGCTTATAATGCAGCACACCTACGTATGTACCATACCCAGAGGCTTCGGGCCTCAGGTTCAGCCACGATTGATTAAACTGGAATGCACTACGCTTATCATGTTTTGATGCTGCAAACCCGAGCAGAAAATCCTCATTTATTTACCCTGAAAGGTTCCACAGCAGATTGACCTTCTCAAGGGGACAGCCGTCAGATAAATGTCATATGTGGAATTTGCTGTGGGCAATATCCTGCAAGCCAACTAAAATAAGATGGGAATCTCCTAAAGCCAGCACATGAATCCCATCTGAACATTTCTGTCTGTTTGTTCTGGAAGCAATGATTAGCTGCACCCCCATATAGTAGGTCATGTGTGAGTATACGGTTAGTGTGTAAATGTATGAGTGTGTTTGGGCAAGAGAAGGAAAAAAAGATGTCTCTTTCTCGTGCTGCTGTTCAATCAATGAAATGGCCAGTGTCTTACAGTGAATGCAAATACACATCTCAGCCCACGTTTATGCACAAACTCTTACACCATATCGAGCCAAGAATCAAATTATTAGTGAGCCTGGTTCCATCTGAGCAACTTCAACGCATTACAAGGCACCTGCATAGGTAGCCAGAACATACTGTAGATGGAGAGCCCTGATAAACATTAGGATGAAGGCAGAGAGACAGAGCCCAGGGAATCACTGGCAGACTTTGATGAGCATCTGCCAGGGTGCGCAGGCTGGGTCACGTCCTGCTCGTTAATGCCTGTTTCATTAACTGCTTCCTCACATCACTCACACAAGATAAGCTCAGTTGATAACCTAGCTCACAGCCGGTCAGCCATTAGACGCACAAGGAACGCTGCCACACTCCACTGGACTGGGAGACTGCCGCATACATTAACATGCAGGAAGGGATGCTCTGTGCAGACACACACACACACACTTCACATACTCGCACCTGAGACCTTTCTCTGGCTACACACACACACACACACACACACACACACACACACACACACACACACACACACACGACCACAGCTGAGCGAGCAGATACTCTGGTGAAGTCAATTACAATTGAGGCGCCTTCACCTCTGCAGCTCATCAATAGTCCTTAAACAAGCTGCAGTGTAAACAGCACAGAAGATTTAATGGTATGCTGTGGTCTCTCTCTCACACTCACACTCACACGCGCACACACACACACTCTCCAACTCCAACACTTATACATGTATGCATGTGGTGAGAAGTGAGAACCATTTCTCTTGTTTGTGCTACCTCTTGGCTACTCTAATTTATTCTCTCATTACATGCTTTTCTCTTCCTGTATCTGCCAACCCTTAAAACCGCGACCATGGGTGTAAATCTCATCTAACAGTTGGGGGTGGACAATAAACATAACATATTTTTGAAGAGCATTTTTTGAAAGGCACACAAATAATACAGCCACAATTATACATGTAGAGAATATGTGTACACAGAGGAATGCCTTAATACTATCATTAGTGTAGCATGGAGACTGTAACATTATCCTTCTTTTCAGTGTTTCGCTTGATTCAATGAAAAAGCTGACTAAATTGACCAAAATATTCTTCTTTAAAACCATTTATTTATTTTTAAGTTTATAATCAAGCCATAAAACATAACGACTTATTTTGAAAAAGTGACCCCATATGAAATAAATACAATGCTTTAGTACACTTGTTAAATTAGCTGATCATAATGTAAATTAGTGAGCCACTGGTAAAGCTCATCTGCTCACCCTGACAGCCACACACCTCCAAAAATATTAACAAGGCTTAACACACTTACCCAAGTCTCTACCCCTGACTGTCCCTGGTCTCCCTGTTCCTCAGCTCTTTCTGCCTCCTTTGCCTGTGACATAGTGACATTAGTATTTCCATATGCACCCATTCTTTTAAAGATGTTACCAAATGGTGATGATCTGAGGACTTATAATACTTGGCATTTTGGTTTACTGAAAAAGGATCTTATTTTTTCTTTTCTTTGTCATTTTATCTGGGCAACAACAACACACATTTTTAAAGTCAGATGTCTAATATGAGTTAGGTTTATAGGTCCACCACACGGCCATATATAATTTTAAAATAATCTTGCATCCTCCACATAAATAGGTTTTGTCTGGGACAGAGGATTTAACTGCAGCAAACCTAGTTATCTGCCACTTAACATCATACTGAGCAAAACCCAACCTGTAGATCTTCAATGTAACCCTAATATCAGTTCACACACAGCAGGCAGTGGACCAAACCATTGTGAGGCAAGGGAGGGGGGACTATAAATGTTTCTAAACTTATAAAGTATTTTTGGGGTTTGGATTGTTTTACTACTTACATAGATAGTTTAAGTACAAATAATTATGTTATTTACTAATAACTATGTTTTATTTCTATGGGGGTGGGACCCCTGCGATTTACGCCCATGGCGAGGTCAGTGACTCGAGTCTGTTCAGTGTGTTCCGCGTTGTCGTCCGTCGGGCCGTTGGCCTTCGTTTTGGCCGACCTGACATGCTCGGTCGGAAGGCGGGCACTGCCGGCAGTCGGACTCAAATGACCAATCTGTGCTAACCTGGGAACGAGAAGCGGGATTAGCATGACTAGAGTTCTCAAAATCTGATGTAATCTTTTAAACTGACCTTTGTCGAACTGAAATGAAGACAGAGCCATCAACTGCATGGCGTATTTCTTGGTTTAAATGTTTTCAGAGACATGTTTCGTGAACTATTTTAGTAAAATATGAGATTGTATTCTGAACTAGCCGCCTTGACAGCCTGGCTTCGAATTTCCAGAGAAGCCGGACCCACGTGATACGTTCGTCCAATCAGCTGCCGGTTTTCCTTTTTGGGTGACAATCATAGGCCGTTAATATTAGCAGTTTCTTATATCATGAGCTTAGCTATTTTACATGTGCTCAATATTTCAAAACCTTAGGTAAGTAGCTATACAAAGTTTTCTTTCTTTCCACTTTTTAGATAACAGAAATTTGCCTAAATTTGAGCTGTTTAAAAAGTGCATTACCCAACTAGAATAGAATAGAACTTTATTGTCATGGTTACTTGTAGCCTACAACAAAATCTTCAAAAGTACTGATTCAGCAGTGCGTCATTAAAAATATAATAAAAAGATACATAGTATCCAAAAGCAGCATGAACAAGCATTCATTCCAATATACGTACTGTACGCATCAACATGAGCATCCACACAGTCACACTTATTGCGCAATCCCTCAATGGACTATCACTTCAGTTCAATTCATTTTATCAGCATGAATTTTAGTTAGTGCAGTTGGGTAAACACTGTTTTTAAGTCTATTTGTTTTGCCCTGATGGATCTGTACAGTCTGCCTGACGGTAACAGTTCAAACAGGGGATGGCCTGGGTGTCCTTTAGAATGTTTTGGACTTTTTTTTTACCTCACACAACAGACTTGATTTCTATTGTAGCCATAGCCTCTCTAATAACACACCAACCTATTACATTTCATATTTATCGCACAGCAACACATAGTGTTTAAAAAAACATGTTAATTTCTTTGTGTTAAGAGAAACAGCAGATTGAACAACCAGGTGTGTCAAAGGCATTTTTTCCTTTTGTAAAGTAAAAGTGTTTCTTTTCCCCTGCAGCAGTGACAGAGCTTTAGTTAGCTGACATCAGCAGAACCAGCTCCTCGACATCACTCAAGCATGCCTGTTCTGCAGTCAGACTGCAGCTTTAGGAAATGCAGAAAATGTGTCTGTTTTTTTTATTTTTTTTTAGAGAAACAAGGAAATAAGCAAAAAGGGAAGTGGAGAGGAAAAAAGGACTTCTGTAGTAGAACAATAACATAAAGTGGATAGTAAATCAACTTCAGCATATAACAGCAATAATGAATCTGTGCCTGTGCTTCTCATTTATACTAATCACCCATACGAATGTCAGGTATAAACTGGTTAAGCAGGAGAACCTTGAGATACTTTCAGTTCTGGCAGTAATATAAAGGTGTGTGTGTTTCTGTGTAGGCTATGTGTGCCTTGTTGTACAGGTCAGGTGTGTTGTAGGTGTGGATTGTGGGTAGATTTAAAAGTCACACGTTGACTCAAAGCATTTGATGATATGACTGAATTTTTATAGGATGTAAATTACTGAGTTACTGTACTATATGTGCCCGCTCCAAGCAGCTCTCACAAAAAGTATCAAATACTTATTCCACAGTTACACACAGACACACACTTACACAAAATAGTATCTGCTTCTTTGCCTCGGCCATTGTAACAGCAGTAATCAATTATCTCAGTATGATGTCATTCTGCTAACCCTCCCCCATACTGTTTACCCATCCATGTAAACTGGCTGCTCTATTGTTGTGTGCATTAGAAGGACTGGAAACTACAATACTAATCTTATATTGGAAAATAATCTCCAAACACTGATAGTAACTTGTGTTTCATTGTGTCAAGTGTTTGTGGATAAGCACTCATTTTGACATAGCTAATGCACATTGCAATTAAGTCACATGTACAGTACACACACACACACACACACACATTCAGTACATCACGTCATACAGCAGTGATTTGATTACCGCTGAATGAATCCTCTGGCTTGATCACACTGAGTCATCTGGTCTCGATCCTCAGTGAGAATAATTGAATGAGGGACAGTAATGAAGAGACATGGACACCAACATGAAGGGCAGCGCAAGGTCTTTGTTTTTGGGTTTCCTCTCTTTCTAAATGGTTTGTAGCTGGAGTCTTGCCCAAGTATAAATAGCATATCTCTTATTGAGTTATCAACATGACTTCACAACAGGCAAAATTCAAGCCACATCTGTTCAGTAGTATTTGCTTTGCCAGGTGTGTGATGATGTCATCTACAAAAAGCATTTTTCATGCAGGAAACAGACAGAAAAGCTCTGAACATGTACACCGCTGTATCACTGTGACAGTGAAGCTGAGAGATGCTGAGAGCTCACTGTATGCAAGCAGAACCCTCCAGCAATATGAAGATAATCCACTTAGCTTCTGTGTGTGTCAAGATACCAACTTGCCCTGCTTTCTTTCAGCTGTATTCGCTGGGACCAGTGTAACAGATAGCAAAATGAATATTGATCGACTGCCCCTGATTATAGAAAAAGACATTCCACTCTGACAGAACAAGAAATCTGCAAAAATGAAACAAGATGAGCCAGAGCAGAACAAGAGATGAACTCTTTTCCCATTTTTTTGACGGCCTCATCTCCGTCTCTAAACATGATTCCATGTGACACTTTATCAGCATGTGTTCAATTTATGATAAATCCTGGATTCGCTGCAGCAAAAAACTAAACTCTCTGACTGAAGCCTGTAAGATGTTTTAAGATTTAGTCTGTAAGTACTATATTGCTGTTATTCACCCCCTATGCTCTTCTCTGAGCCCTAAAGAGCAGAGCTAATTGGCTCAGTGATGAACATGATGGTGGCAGCTATAGCTGTTCCAGTTCTGATTTAAATTATAATGAATCCTGCAACTACTGTAACAGTGCACACATTAGTTTGACCCACAAAAGGAAGTTCTTGCATTTGATCACACATATCCAGGATTCAAAATAGACACAAGTCTTGTGCAGTAGTCACATATTTCACTTTAGGTGAAAGACAAAGCTAGGGGACAATCTCTGGGGGGGTACAATCTCTGTGACAGAGATCTCTGCTGTAAAGCTATAACATGTCCCGCTGAGGTCAAATGATACCATCTACTTTGTGATCTACTCCAATATCAGATGACAGCATGTCTCTGTGTGTCTTGGCTGGAGACAGACTTGTTATTGATCTCTTTATCCTTCACCAAAACAGAAACCCATCAGAGCAGGCAGACAGACAGAGAGATGAAATTGGCATGGAATGCCCATATGTTGGATATACAGTATATAAACCATGCCCGTATTTAATTAATGTATGAAGATGAAGGACATTTAAAAATGACTCTTTTGTCACTTTTCCCTCCCAGTCATTGTATTTTATTGATCTCACCCATTCATAACAATAATAAGATACTTGCCTGAATTCTCATATTATAGTCTCCCCCTTCTTGGCCCAGTCTCTATATGACAGACATCAAACCATTCGGTTTTTTAGCTGAGCTTGTGTTAGTCTGGGCCAATCCCATTAGTTCCAGACCAATAAAGCCCAGAGGAGAACTAAAACACAATATACTGCATTCATTTAGTTGTTTCAGCTTGTAACAAGAACACTTAATTGTCCTGTTTGTGGTAACTGAATCAGGTCACTTCCTGTTGCTAGAGCTTGGTGAGTGATTATATCTATGTATAAAATTGATGTGTGTGAATGTTTGATGTGAGTGATGTGGGTAATGGGTTGTGCTGTAAGTGTGAATTATGCTGAATTATGCTTAATAAAGATGCTCCTGAAATTACTGCTGGAGATAATCACTTATTCACCTCAAATATTAATACACACAGAGGCAGGAAGCATGATCAATATTGATCTTGGCCCACCCACAAACACAATGCAACACACACATGCAACACACACACACACACACACACACACACACACACAGGCCTGCATGGACTCCCATTAATAATTCAAATAGGTTCAAGCCCTGAAATTGTCAGCATGAATACAGATGCCATGGATTTTGAGAACAAATCACTGAGCACTGAAATTAGTTATCCAATGTCAACCTTGTTCAGCCTGTATTTATTGTAAAACCAAATTTAACACAGACCAGATTACTGTAAATCATGTTATTCCTTAGCATTGGTGAGCTCAACATCCATGAATAAGTTTCTGCCAAAAAAACACCAAAAGCCAAAGCCAGGAATATCCATATTTAAGTGTTTCGCTCATTACCAACTGGTGAAGAGCTACTCGGAATTAATAATGATAAATGGTGACAAAATAATAGCTGTGTACGCTGGCTCTAATCATATGTAAAACAAATTGATGTTAAAATGTTGTGACAGTAAGCTAGTTTTTGTGAGCTGGGGTGATGGAAAGAAAATCTGGGGTGACAGCACAGTTGTCAGCTATAACAGTAAGAGCACTTTTAAGGGGCCGCCTTCTATGCTAATGCTAACTTAAGCAGTGGCAGTGCAAAATCTCATGCACTCTTCTCCCACTTTGCTCCTTTTACTGCTGCCTCTCCCCTGAGTGGGGTGCATGGCCTATTGCCATAGTAACACACAGCCATGACAGGTGGAGATAGCAGGTAGTGCGGCGATGCATGACTCCCTCTGGGACTGCAGAATGCCAACGCTATAGAATAAGAATGAACAGAACAAGCTCTCATATACAAAGTACTTTTGAGTCATTGAAGGTAATCATGAGAAGGGTCCATGTCTTATCTGTTTTCTACCCATGCAGCAAAGCCACCCTGCCGTGGTTTCACTGTGCAACCGGACAGAGCTGAGAGAGGAGGTCAATGGATTTACGCATGTTGTGTGCTTCTATTTCATAGCTCTCTATGGCAAGATCTGAACCCGACCAAGCCAAGCCAATCTGTTTCATGTCAATGAGGGACAGGGTTGTGCAATAACAACATCATCCATATCCTCTGTTATATCCTGCAGAAAATCTGTTTTTTTCTATATTGTGTAGTCCTAATTTAATTTAGTCACAAACGCACGCACATCTTTAGCAACTTAAACACATGCACTGCATACACACATGCCATTTTCACACTAAAATATATTTAATGACATCTGTCGCCGACATGCACAGACACCATGTTCAGCACCACATGCCAATGCCTGCAGTAGTCTGTGAGGGATTTCTTCCACACCTCACCACTGCAGTAGTTGAACACGTGGAGGAGTTAGACAAAAGCTAGAGTTTTCTGAGTTGGATGCAAAAGAAAAACATTTCTTCAGTATGGAAAGAGGCTTTAGAGCCTCACTAGGAAGTTATGGGAAGATTTCAGGCTTGTGGATGGTTATAAAGGGGAGGAGCAAACAAGCAACATCCCTTTTAATGAGATAACAGCTCACCTACTGCATTAGTGGCTCAATGAACATTTGCCATGAGGACAGAGTGATGAGAGAAAGCCACAGCAGTGAAAGAAAGGAACAAAGACAGACAGTAGACAGCGGTGACAATACTATACCGCTCCGAGACTCACCATGAGCAAACACACGGCTGATTCAGGCATAAGTTGGACAGCCATGTTGGGATCCTTCTATAGTTTCTTGTGAAAAGGGAACGTTGTCAATTTCCTGGAGCGCCTCTCTTCGTTATCCTCTTCCTCGTTCTTTTTATTTTTGGCCTTCACCTAGGAAGCAAGCTTACCAATGTCCAGATGAAGTCCTTTGACTGTCCTTAACCACCTCCCTCTGTCTTTGAGTCAGTGCGGCAGATAGCCTCTGGTCTCTGATTGTAATGCCACAGTCCCTGGAGAGCCTGTGACTCCCCAGTCTCTCTGCGACTCTTCAGACTGAGCAAAAAGCAATCCTCCTTCTTCCAGTTCTTTGATCTGAGAGCAGGGCAGACATCCCCCCCCCACTCCCCCTTTCACTTTTAAAACACTCCCCGAAGACCCCACGCCCACCTCCCCCAAACCCCTCTGACTCGAGCGCCTCTTGATAAATGCTCCCCTCCCTCTGTTGCTGCCTTCTGCCTTCCTTTTTTAGTCTACTCTCCTCACAACACAAAGCACATCGAGGCGTGTGTGTGGGTTTTCGGTCTATTCTCTTTTTCCTGAGGCTGTCCTGTTACTGCTCCACAGGATGTAACCTGCATCAGGGATGCTACCCAGTCTAAAGCACCTCTCCACTGTGGTGGGAAAGACAGACGCTCACCTCAGCTCTCCACTCAGACATCCAGCGCAGAGAGATCTCCTTTAGGCTGATCCCCTGCCTCATATATCATCAGCATGAGCCAATGGCAGAGAGGGAAGCAAATAAAGGAGAGTATTATAGACAGTTTCAAAAGAACAGAGGATGAGGTGAAAGGCAGCCACGAGGAGAGAGATGTAGTGGAGATAGCAGCCACTGGTAGGAGAGGTCCACACTGCATTGAGCGTAAATGAGGGTGTGTGGAGAAGAGGGAGGGGAGAGAGTGATGGAAATGCAGAGAGCGAGAGCAGACCGCGCCTATCAACGCCGACCAAAACAGCGAGGCAAAATGGGAGGTGAGTAAATACACCTCAGCTCTCTTAATGAACAGAGTGTGCATGTGTGACATATGATTTACATAGCTGTCATGTTGATAGACACCTGTGCTCCAGACTGTCAATTTTCTTTTTAGAGCAGTGTTTGGCATTCATAATTTAGACTGTAAACAGACTTAGCGTGGCTTGTGTCTTGTGTGTGCATGAGAGAGCATACATGGTTGAGAGAAAGAGAAGTAATAAGAGGGAGATTCTTGAGAGAAGGTCAGAAGTCATGTAATCATAGCAATAAAAAAAATCTGTAGCTAGAGAGAACGCTCAAGGTTCATTGCAATCAAGTAGCACAAGCTCAGCTTTAAATATTGTGAAAATGTAACTATCTCCTTTGTGAGCAAATGTATGCACGCGCATGATTCTGGGTGGGTGTACAGTTGGGTACATAATCTCATCATTTTGCTTAAATAATTTAACAATTTAAGAAAAAAAAATATTTTAAAATATATTTTTCTCAAAAGAACCTGTTGAAACTTGTTCCATTGCATATATTTATACCTGCATGATTCTACTGTATGTGAGTGTGTTATTTTTTTAAAGACCCCCCTCCAATGAAAATCACATTTTGAACAGTCAACATGTCTTTAATTGTCAACATGTCCATATTTTGTTTTTTACATGTTACAAGACATGTCATGAGTGCAAAAAGCAGTAAACCTCTCAAAAACATAAAAAGTCTCAAAAGCATAAGCAATAAAGATATCTAAGGAATCAACCCCACTAACTTGCAAGGGGTTTTCTATATCATAAAGCTAGGGTGAAATAAGGACTATTTGAGGAGCAGCCAGGTACGTATTGGTATTTTGCAAGCTAAATTTTACTTTTTTCAAAACAAAGGCTGAGACATACGCTGTGTCAGCCACGGCCAGTTACAAGCTAACAAACTAACAAACAACCTAAACAAATCAAAGATGTACCATTCTGACACATCTACTAGTTGACGATTTTGGTGCACAACAGACTCCTTATCTGAGTCTGGGTCTGACTGAGACCCAAACATGCATGACTGAATCTCTCCAATGTTTCTAGTCATCTTGATGGCAGGGAGCAATGCCAGATTCACAATTTCTCAATAAGGTAGAATGAGTAGATGCCTTTAAACCCCTTTGAAGCACATCTACTCATGTACTTTGGCTTTGTTTTTATTTTTTACGTAGGGAAACCATGTAAAACAATATATCAATCACAGCAGAATACTTTAACAAGCATTTCAAATGTGTCTGATGATGAGCGATCACATGTTTATTCTTCATCTATTTTAAGGCCCACTTAGTAGTGACTAATATAAACAATGAAGTCTCAGTCACAGCAAAGCTTCCTTTCTATAGGCTGGATCGCACACAGCGAGCAGCAAGCACGTAATGGATGGGAGGAGATTGACACATCTCTAATAATACTTTTTCTACCACATCCCCACCCCATTCAGATAACACATAGGCCTGAAGAAAAATCCAGTGCCCTTCCTAACTTCCTCTCACAGTGCATGCTTCATGTATCCTTAAGGAAGTTAAAATATGTATCACATCATTTTTATAGCCACTATAAAAATAGAAACAAAACGGAACAATATTCCAGTTTGTATTTCACCACATAAAAATCAGTAATGATGAAAGGTATAATGATGTTTTATGTTATTTAAGTCCTTTAAGCGTAAAAGTTTTTTTCTGGTGTGTGATATGAGCAACACATTCTTGCCAATCCCTAAAATAAAAATTACGATCAAACATCAAAAAATATGTACAATCTTTTATTCAGTTTTTCTTCTATTTCATTTATTTTAATATATCATTCTACACATCAGTCTTCACAACAGTAAATGTGATCCACTCCATTTACAACGCCTGCAGCCATATATGTACAGATGTTGCGCAAGTCAAGCTCTCTTTGCCCCAGCCTCCCTCATATGCCCCAGGAAACTCCTCCCCTCAGCTACAGATTCTGGCGGCTCAGAGAAAAAAAAACAGGAAATATGAACGTGCCTACTGTACTCGTTTACCACAACTTTCGTATGAACTAATTCTTGAATCTTAATGTACCCGCGCATGAGGAAACATATGGTGAGTTGAAGCCACCTTTTTATAAAGTAACATGAACAAAACATAAAGGACATTGAAATTGTTTGTCACTGTCTTCAAAACCAAAAGTTGCTTTCAATCTGATGTGGTGCTAAAAGCAAGGGCACAGTAGAAGCAGTAATTACAACATAGTGTATAAAAACAAATATCTAAACAGCCATTGTTCAACTTTTTTATGTTTAGCAGCTTTTAAAAAAAAATAGTTTTCATATTTTTGAATAGATTCGCTGTTGCAGTTGTTTTACCTGATTTCAGCAGGAGATGGCACTGCCAAGCCAGAAAACTGAGCTAGTCAGTGACACAAGCTTGGACAATTGGGAGTCAGTTGGCTCTGGGGGATTTGGCTGTGTCTACAAGGCCAGGCACAAGGACTGGGGAATTTATGTGGCCATAAAGATACTTCATAAGGATGTTTGGTAAATAACTTTGTAACTTGAAATACTTAGTTCAAATTACTAATGCATGCACATTTTAAATTATAATTTACCAAGTGAATGTCTCTTTACCCTTTTTTTTTTTTTTTGTTAGTTCTTACAACAATCACCTACATCATTCCAGCCCCTTCACAAAACTTTGTGATGAAGCTAATCATATGGATGAGGCTGCCAGTGAGTTTGTGCTGATGCGCTATGGAACTTATCAGGGATATCTGTCTGGTAAAGAAACAACTATGCAACATGGAATAGTGATGGAGTTCATGGGAAGAGGATCTGTTGAGTCCCTGCAGAAAGAACTCTCTGGCCCTCTGCCGTGGCCCCTGGCCTTCCGCTGGGCCCATCAAGTAGCTCTAGGCATGACCTTCCTCCATTCAAAGAACCTTATGCACGGCGACCTAAAGCCAAGCAATGTACTGCTTAATATGGACCTTAACGCCAAGGTAGAATGCCATCAACCTAAACCCTTATGTAGAAGCCAATGTAATTGTATGTTTGATATTATGTTTCCCTTCTTTCTCTGTAGCTAGCAGACTTTGGTCTGTCCAGAGTTTCAACCAGTGCTTTAAACAGCAGCAGGGAAACAACAGGGGAGATTGGAGGCTCATACAAGTACATGCCTCCCGAGGCTTTTGAAGCATCATATGAACCTGTCCGTGCCTTTGACAGATACAGGTTGGACATAACATAGAATCCTACTGCCTATATTGAAAACCTTAACAGCATTACATCAACCACTGAAACGCTGAAAAGCTACTGACACTGTCTTTCTCTCTCTTGATCAGCTATGGTATCCTGCTCTGGTCCATTCTTATGGGTAAAGAGCCCTATCCAAGTAGGTATAGTTTATTTTATTGTCCTAATATTTGCCACTAAATAGTATTTCTTTTTTGACACTTCAATTTTCCAATATTTTATCCAATGAAATCACATTATGCCATCTATGTTCTCCTCTGTGCTAAACTCTCTGTGCTAAACTAAGCACTGTATGTACAGTACAGTATAGGTCCAGCTCCCACTCTCCGTATTTGCATCTTTTGATGCTTGTCTTCATCATTGTATCACATGTTCTGTAGTGGCTGATTATGCGCTTGTGAAACTGAGGATCCCTGAAGGAGACCGACCTTGCTGTAAGGAAATTGACAAGATGAAGCTGAATGTAGATGGGTTGGAAGCACTGGTTGACCTCATGAAGAGGTGCTGGGATGAAAATCCCTCGAAGAGGCCTACCTTTAAAGGTAAACATTTGTTATTGTTGTCACCATATTAGAACATTTTCTACTCTAAACTATATACTTCAAGCAAACAAGCTTAGAATCCTTGTTGACTAGCTTGACACATACAGTACACTACGTTTTAATATATAATTAATTTAAACTTTGTTTCTGTTTTAGAGTGCTTTGAAGTAACTGAGAATATATTCTCAAAGCACAAGAAGGGAATTCATAAGGTGGTCGGTGACGTCTTGACAAGACTGGTACAACTAATTTCAAAAAATGAAATATAGTGCAGATTAATCATGATTTATAATTTAGGAGGAAGACTTTGAACTGGTTTATTTCCTTCTCTATATATATAATATTCTCCCTGTTGTACTTTAGGAGTCACCAAACAGTGATCAATCAAGCTGGGCATTCAATTCTCCTCCTCAGACACCAGGTAGATTGTTTAATGCTGTTAGTGGGTCAGGCGAGTGTGTCCTCATAAGTTATTCATCTAACACGATGCTTCTTTCTCTTTTTCAGAACAGTCAGAGTCAAATGATGCTGTTGATTTAGACTTTTGCAAACAGGACTCTGTCAGTGTTTCTGCTAAAATAATGAGTAATGAAGATAAAGGTGAGTATTCCTGTCATTTAATGTGATGAAAAATTTGTTTCAATCACATTAAGTCACATTCATAATTTCATTTCACTTTTTATGTTCATTCTTTTATATTTCGAAACAGCAAAGTTTGTTGACAACAACAGGACCAAGTTGATTCAAAAGGTTACAGAGGTAATGGCAATAACAAAGGAGCTTGGAAACATGGTCCACCCTGAAGCCAACTCATATGTTGAAGACGAGGAGAAAACAACGCAGGATAAAATGAGAGTGCTTTATAGGACATTTCGTTCAGGAGGGGTAGAGGTCAAAGCAGCCTTCTACGACGCCCTCAAACAACATCATCCCAAACTAGTGGAGATGCTCGGTAGGATTTCCTTCTGTTAAAAGGATCAAACATCGTAGTTAAATCTATGACATGCTATCCAAAGTTTTAAGTTCACTTTCTTTTCCCTCAGGTGGCTGTTTTTAAGGAACTTGTGGCCTTCCTGCATTTTCTGCAGGTGAAAAACTTTCTTGCCTCTCCCGCTTCGCTCTCATTTTTTATGAAAAAAATCATATATTTGATTCCTTTGTATAATGTAATTTTTGGAGATGTTTTTGATATTTCACTAATAAACATATTGTTTCACAAAAGAAAGAAAATGAGTTCTCACTTTCTCCTTTTCAGCTCAGAAAGTAACATGGTGAGTTCTGAAGGGGCTATGGCTTAATTATCAGCAACAAACATGTTTGCCATCGTTAGCATTATGATGAGGGATGTTGCTTGATTCCTCCAGCGGAAAGAGAGAGAGAGAGAAAGAGAAAGAGAGAGGGAGAGAGAGAGAGACAGACATGGTAAGAGGCTTTTCTAGTACAATCCCTCAGTAACTGTCACAAGCAGTCAGTCAGTCACCTGCAGATGATGGTGTCGAGGGCGTCTCAGGCAACAAAGTTACTCTCCTTTCTCAGTTTAATGTACAGGTGTGCTGTTTACTACTGTACTCTCACTGTGAATAGCGGTCCAAACAGTGAACTGATAAAGACAAAAAACAACAACAAACCTTAATACCATTGTAATCCTCCAAGGTGAAAGTGTGTTTAAGTGTCATCTTGACCCATCCTTCTCTTCCTCAGTCCTACTGCATCACTCCACCCTACACACCCATCTCACCCCACCCCATCTTGCATTAATGCTCCCAATCCTCTTTGTGGGAGTGTGACGTCTGCTACTGTCAGAAACAGAGTTAAGCTCAGCAGGCACCGGGAGAACAGAGTGAAGAGAAGCTCCACAGATATCCAAGCAGCAGCACATTCTGGGTCTCCAGGGGGACAAATCTCTGCCACTTAAGCAAGACCTGACTCTCCTCCCCTGCGGCTGTTTGTGTCTCCAGCTATAGGGGATATTCATGGATTTCTAAATTTGGTGTGACAAGACACTTGACTTTAGCAACAGGTTTGCCAAAAACTCTGTGCCCCTACCTGAGGGCCTTACTAGTCTCCAACTCCAGGAATGAGAGCTGACACACTGGAATACAAACTCTTCTCAGGTCAAACAACGTTGCTGCTGCATCTGCAGTTTTTAGATTTATTTTACAAATTCTGGCCATTTTGGTTTAACTGCTGCACTGGCCACAAAACAGATGGCAAATAGCTTCCTCTCGTGCCAGGTGTGTCTGAAAGGTATTTGTGTGAACATGCACTCAAAGCATTAGGAGTTTCTGAGTGCTGTGTGTGGGAGTTGCTGGAGCCACTGTTTAATTGGAGTGTGAGGGTGTGTGTGTGAGGTGGTGGGGGCCTGTGGAGGTCGTAGCCCTGGATTTCTTAGAGATGGAGGGTCATGGTTATGAACGGTTTGGAGATGGGGAGAGGGACACTTACCAAATTGACTACCGGAGAATTGTAGGGGACATGGAACCAGCACGACCTCGCATCTCAAACAGAGATGGGGAACAACCTCACCCCTTCGGGGCCCATGCCCACCCAGCGCCACATGGACATGGGCATGAGACTGCAGCCCAGCGATACAGCGCTACACGTATCCAAGCTGGCTATGAACCAGAGAGGTCAGTCTCATACTTTTGCTCGGTCTATTACCACACTTCGTATACTGTAAGTTCATGCCCATCTCTGCTTTGCAGAAGTAATTGTGTGAAGCCTTATAACGTCTATCTCTGGCAGCAACTGAGATGTTTACGCTTTCTAGCCTAATTGGTTGTGCACTTTTACAAACCCCTTTATCAGCTTCCTGGGCAGCCAACCAAATCCTCTTATCTGTTGCATTGCCGTCATAGGTGTATAGAAAGAGTATCCAAAGAACAGGATGGATTCCTTTTGTTAGCATTTCCAGTCCAACATTTGTTGTAGGATCTGGCTATGTGCGTAAGGTCAAGAACACACAATTAACACAATTAACTCTATGGTGCTGTGAAGGAAATGATAGAAATAAGTGGCACCTATTCATTGTCATATCTTTATACACTTGTCAAATATGTATTAAATATATAACAGACCCTGCATTTCATATTTTCAGTTATATCGTGTCTGCATGTGTGTGTGCTTTTGTACGTCAGCATGGCAGACTACTTGATCAGCGGAGGCACAGGTTATGTTCCTGAAGATGGATTGACAGCACAACAACTCTTTGCTATTGGCGATGGGCTTACATATAAGTAAGAAATGTTTACACAAATACATTTCACCAGCTCATTTTATGGTATTTAACTCTTAACAGACTGACACGGACGCACATGCACACATAGTATGCATGCATGTGCACTCAGTTAGTTATGCAATGTCTTCCATTAAATGTTTAGCAATATCAGTGATAATACACCGGCTTGGGTTTTTATAATTTTATATGGAGGATTATAATGAGTAATACTACTTTAAAGGATGACTTGGAGTGGTGGCATAGACATTAAAAACAGTGTGTGTGTGTGTGTGTGTGTCTGTGTGGACTTAACAGTGTGTTAATGGGTGGCACGGTGTAGTTTCCTTAATGGAGGCTATATGCAGGGTTTATAAATGCAGAGCATTTCAGTGGGTTGAAAGGCAGACAGATTATGTCTGCTCACTGTCAGCTAAGTTTACAAAACTGCTGCTTTGTAGGAATGTAATATGAGAAATGGTTCACATAATACAACTAAAGCTACGTGATCCTATGGTGGTGAATGTTACTAGCAACATTGACCATAAATTTAATTTATGTCATACATTCCCAGTTCCAATGTGAAATGTTTACCTCTGTCTATTTTGTCTCTCCTTACAGTGACTTCTTGATCCTCCCTGGTTTCATAGATTTTACTTCTGAAGAGGTGGTGCGTATCATAACACAGTCCAGCATATTCACACGCCACAGACTGCATACTGTTCCCTGGTGCACAGTTTATTGTTGTTGTTTTTTTTGTAGGTGATGCACAAAGAACAATTTCTTTGGACCAATGAACAGTTGCATGTATTTTTCAACTTGTCAACTTGTCCTTGCCCTCAATAAAACAAATTTTTGCTGATATTTCATATTCTTGACAGATCTTTGTTATGCTCCTTGGAGCACAAGGTTGTTTATTTGGCTTGCATTGTTTTTGTCTTTGCTAGCTCTGCTGGGAAATTAAATTAATTTCATGACTGGGTCACATGTGTTATTGTTGGATAGGTGTTCAAACACACACACACACACACACACCTGCACCCATGCATGCACTTACGCATACACACACACACACACACGCACACACACACACACACACACACACACACACACACACACACACACACACACACACACTCATCCAACACTCAGCAGGGGAATTGCACAAGTTCCTCTAAACTGGCCTCTAATCTGCCCAATTTAGCTTTTAGGCTCTAAAATTAAAAAAACAAACCTTAACATTTGGTTAACAAATGTGCAGCTGCAACATTGTAGGGAAGATTTTTTGAATATCATGTCATTTTAGACTTACTTTTATTTATGTGTTTATCGGAGATTTTAGGATCATAAGATGATGCTTCTCTTTCCAAATACACTCCATTTTTAGGATCTAACCTCTGCACTGACAAGAAAGATTACTCTGAAGACACCTCTTATTTCATCTCCCATGGATACAGTCACAGAGTCATCCATGGCCATCGCCATGGCTGTGAGTACAATCACAGCGCCACCTTTCACACATCATATCTGATTGTTCCCTCAGCTTAGCATCATCCTGTTCCACAGACTATGCCAAGTGTACAAGCAAAATGTATGGGTTTTCAGTTTTTATTTATTTCATCAATTACTTCTTTCCTCTCATTTCCCTGGTTGGCTGGGCTGAAGTTGATGGGTGGGATTGGAATAATTCATCATAACTGTACTGCTGAGTTCCAGGCCAACGAGGTGCGCAAAGTCAAGGTACGATGGACAAAGTCAGTAAAGACTTACAGAGATTTTAATCAGTGACACTGTACCACAACAGTTGTCACAAAAAGATGAAAACAATATACACAATGAATGGCCTTTAATCATTTGACACTTGCTTTTTTGTTGTTGTCAGAAATTTGAGCAGGGCTTTATTACAGACCCAGTGGTGATGAGTCCCCGACACACAGTTGGGGACGTGTTTGAGGCAAAGACACGCCATGGTTTCTCTGGGATCCCTGTTACAGAGACCGGCAAGATGGGCAGCAAGCTGGTCGGCATTGTCACTTCCAGAGACATTGACTTTCTGTCTGAGAAGGACCATGACAGACCCCTGGAGGAGGTCTGTGTATAGCTGATGTGTTTGCATGTGTGTAAAAACATCTATGCAGCCAACATATGCTGTCAAATAAATTGGTAGTATAGTGACATACATGCACTTTGCTGTTTGAATCAATTAAACCTCTTTTTGATTCAGGCAATGACCAAAAGGGAAGATTTGGTTGTTGCACCCGCTGGAGTCACACTAAAAGAGGCGAATGATATACTGCAACGTAGCAAAAAAGGTAAATCTGTGAAGCAGGTGACGTTACGACAGCGCAAATGTAACCAGCACTTGAACTCAGAAACTCACTTTCTCTTTTTTCTGTCACTCATTTTACACTCTGACTCTCCTAGGTAAGCTCCCCATAGTCAATGACAGTGATGAGCTGGTTGCCATCATTGCTAGGACTGACTTGAAGAAGAACAGAGATTATCCTCTGGCTTCCAAAGACTCACGCAAACAACTACTGTGTGGTGCTGCTATTGGTACGAGGGAAGACGACAAGTACAGACTGGAGCTCCTCATGCAGGCTGGGGTTGATGTCGTAGTCCTGGTAGGTCTAGACTGTGTCTGATAAGGCTTTTGGTTAGTTAGCAATTTGATTTGGATTTCATAGCACAAAACAATCCTAAGCACATACACATTAGCTAAGAAGAAGAAGAAGATGATGATGATGATATATATATATATATTGCACTTACATGTCTCTTTGTAGTTTGGCTTATTTGAAGCTAATGTACTTCTACTGGAGTCAGCTGTTTGGTGTTTGTACCTTCATGGTTGAAAGCACTTATTGGAAGTCACTTTGGATTAAAGCTTTGGCTAAATGGCATGCAATGTAATGTGATGTAACAGTCAACACAAATGGTGGCTTTGTAGTTTATTTTTATTCTATTAAACGTGAACTGTTATAATTCACATATTTACTGTTTTAAATCAAATATCCAGTAGGTGCTTCATCTCTCATTGAAACTATTTCACTTTTTTGGATAACAGGATTCCTCCCAGGGAAACTCAGTGTATCAAATCAACATGATAAACTACATCAAACAGAAATATAATGATCTGCAGGTAGTTGGAGGAAATGGTAAGCTCTTTTCCTGTCACAGAGCATTATTATTATTACTCATGTCTCCCACATTGAGCTCATTGAGCTCTGGTATGTGTCTCCCTCTAGTGGTGACAGCTGCTCAGGCCAAAAACCTCATAGATGCTGGTGTGGATGCCTTGAGGGTGGGCATGGGGTGTGGTTCTATCTGTATCACCCAGGAAGGTATGATCAAGAGTGCAGTACTGTGAGCAGCAGCTGGTTTAAGTTTTGTTTAAAGTCAACAAAACTGCTAATTAGTTTACATATGATAAAGCAGGTATATGCTATAAAATATTATGCTCTTGATCCTCAGTGATGGCATGTGGACGGCCCCAAGGTACATCGGTGTACAAGGTTGCAGAGTATGCCCGACGTTTTGGAGTGCCAGTAATTGCTGATGGAGGCATTCAGACTGTTGGACATGTGGTGAAGGCTCTGGCCCTCGGGGCTTCTACAGGTAGAATTATGTTCTCCTGTTTCCTCATGGCTTACAGTTTTGTGATTTGCATATGGATCATTCAGTAGACACTTACATGTAATGACTTTTTTTTTTTAACCAAGGGACTACTTTTTCCAAATAAAAGAAGTGTAGTCTTTTTGCCCATGCCTGTTGTCCTATGTTGCGCACAACATAACGACATCTGATTGTTTTGTCCCCTCATATTTCTGCCCCTTAGTGATGATGGGGTCATTGCTTGCAGCAACCACTGAAGCTCCAGGAGAATATTTCTTTTCAGATGGTGTCCGTCTGAAAAAGTACAGAGGAATGGGCTCCTTGGATGCCATGGAGAAAAATAACAGTCAAAAACGCTACTTTAGGTGAGGGAGTGGAGTTACAGAGGTCTTTTGAAAAATGTACAATCATTTAATGTCATGGTGAACCATTTATCTCTTAACCTGTGTGGATTGTGTTCCTAGCGAGGGAGATAAGGTGAAGGTGGCTCAAGGTGTCTCAGGATCAGTACAAGATAAAGGCTCCATCCATAAGTTTGTTCCATATCTCATTGCTGGTATCCAACACGGCTGTCAGGACATAGGAGCCAAGAGTTTGTCCATTTTACGGTAAGTGTAAAATAGTTTGTGTGTGTGTGTATGTGTGTGTTTATATTGTATTGAGGACTTTTGATTATGAGCTGTGTGCCTTTGCACTAGGTCGATGATGTATTCTGGAGAGCTGAAGTTTGAAAAGAGAACCATGTCTGCTCAGATGGAGGGAGGAGTCCACGGCCTCCACTCGTGAGTCTGACCTCTGACCCCTCACCCCCGGCTTCTGATCTTTCCTCCTCTGCAAACCTTTTCTTCCTACATGTGCACTAACAATGTGTGTCTAGGCTTTACTGATATTCAGAAACCTTTCACTATCAAATGGAATTTACCTGTGCTCAGCGGCATCAAAGTGTCTTCTCTCTTCTTCTTTTCTTACCCATGCTATCCCTTTAGATATTCTTTTGTGCCATGTAAGTACGTCCATGTGGTTATCACAACTTCATCTTTCATCAATTCATCTCCATCCAAGATTGCATTTACAGCAACACACAAAAGTACTTTTCACACACGCTTCTTTTTCTTTCAATTGTTTCACGCTTAGTTACGAGAAGCGACTTTACTGAGGCTGGAGGAAGAGGAAACACTCGAACAGGACCAAATGTCCCGACCCCAGCAGCTACCAGCAGAAGCATCGGGCATATGTGATCAAACTACAAACACAAAGCTGTTGTTGCTGTACAACACAAACAGACACACACACACACACACACACACACACACACACACTGAAATCTGACATTGCTTTTGTGTGTCCTTCCACCCTTTTCTTGTCCAATCTCTGACCCCTTTGAAAGATTGACAAAACAATATACTTTAACATAAATTTAAAATTTGAATTTTACATGCAGTCACATCCACACAGAACTCCTAAACTGTCCACTGTGGCCAAGGTGAAATAATGGAATTATTCATGCTGATCCCTTTCAACAAGGAAACAGATGTAATTGATTACTTTACAATAGGCTTTTCATTGCTAGTGTAATAAGAGGACCATCTCCTTGTAGGCCTCTGAATGTTACCCTGATAAAGGAGAGTATACAACAAACATTGCAGAAATGCAGAACTATATTTCCATGTAATATATCACACAAGATACTAATTAGGCAGTTGGACATTTTATTTGCATAATAAAAGACACATAAAAAAGCACAGCAAGACTTTGGCATAATGTTTAAATGTTCAACATTTTATTTCATAAAAAGAGGAAAGTGACACAAGTTAAATAGCTTTAGTTTTAGTTTTCTGCTGATACCTTGTGTATAAAGCTCACTGAGCCAGGCGGAAACACTTCTTACTAGACCTTTGACATTAGTTTGTGTTTAAGTGCTGCTGCTGTTGCAATTCCATGTAATGTCTTACACCACACAAAATATTTTTAACAAAGGATGCTCTGCTCTCATCATCCTGCATGTTATTTATAGTATCTTCCAGGCAGTGAGCTCAAGACACTTTGAATGACCCAACAGTTCCAGCTGCTGTTTCCTCAGAGCCAGCAACAGTAACATCAGCCTTTGGCAAGAAACCTCGGACAGACCCAGGCTTTTTAATAAGGAGTACTTTTGGGGAAAATGAATCAAAGAAGCGATCATGTGTAATCTCAATATAGATTTTCCTGTGGATAACAAAATGTTTGAGGGTTAATTCCTTACATTACATTTTTACATTCATAATACAAATGAGTCTGAGTGGCTTGACATGTTATCTTCCAAAAATTTATTTAGCAAAATCACAATATTAATTATATACCGTAGCTATTGTCTGTCCATAATTTTTCAGGCCCAGAATTAAAAAAAATAAATGGTGAGTTATTCAAATAGGCTGGAGTCAGTGGAAAGAGTATAGTAACAAACCAATTGCCTGGGTTAGATTTGTTTCTTTATAGAATTGTAGACAAAAAATGTGATAAAATGTGATTTCTTATTTGTCTGAGAGGTACTCAACATCTGTGGTATTACATATGTTGCTCCATGATAGACAGTGGATCGTAATTTTGCAATAACATGCAACCACTTAAATGAGCTAATGGTTGACAACATTATTTGACAGTTTCTCTAATCATTTTGTACTTCTATTACCCTAAAGCTTCAAAAGTATATTTACTGTAAATAGTGTTGCATGAATAAAGATATTTTTGTCAAAGGCATATGATTTTATTTCGTCACATCTCCAGAAATCAATCAAGCAAAACATTTTGTTTTTCTAATTACCACGAGAGGGCAATATATTCAAGGTTTAACATTATATTCAAGGTTTAACATTATATTTAAGGTTTAACATTGGCAGGCACACAATGCCACAGTTTGCCACTGGTAGTAAAAAATAAATAAAAACAAGCTAACATTATTGCAACTTTAAATGTACGTACTACTAAAATGCCAAGATAGATACCACTTAAATGGTTAGATAAACAAGCAATACAAAAAATCAAAGAAAAACTCATCCTTTGTATGAATTTTCATTGAATTGAAAGTATATTACATCCCACTTACAATAATAATAATAATAATAATAATAATAATAATAATAATAATAATAATAATAATAATAATAATAATTGTTTGAGGTAAGCACTACATGCCAAATGTCTGTTCCCATGATGAAGTACATGTTTGCTAACTCTAAATGGCCAGCAAGGTGCTGACTGTATTGTGGCTGCTAACCACTATAGATGAAATTGTGTCTATACAATCCCAATGTGAAAGAGGCTAAACTCATTATATATTTAATCCTTCTGAGCACGTCAACTACTGAACACACATCAACAATGTACAATGAAACTGTTTTGAGCCCATATTGTTTGTCCATTCATTATTAAAGAAGGCTCTCCTTTACCTGTGTATGCCTTTTAGTTTCTCTCTGCAAGATAGCTTTAAATAAAAAAAGTTCAACATGTCAGTTATACAAATATTAAAACTCTTGTTTAAATTAACATCTTGAAAGCTTTGCACTCTTTGGCCATATATATGATCCTTGACATTCATAAATGTGTAATTGGAATGAGCATTACAATTAGACTACTGCCATTATTAAAAAAAACATTACTGCTAGGAGAATAGCTTAGTGACGTTGCTGAAAACAGATTTTAATATATTTAATATCAATTGTACAGTATTTATAGAAAATAAGTTGGGTCTACACATTGGATCAATAATGTCCATCCACCTTTTTATCAGTTCAGGTAATTATTTTCATCTGTATAACTTTTATGATGTACAATTTAATTCCTTCATCTAACCTGATCAGAGTATGCTATTTAGATAGATTTCTGTACAAAGTCATGTGCATATTTTAATCACAACTGGACTTAACTTTCTATAATTCAATGGTGTCACTGCAAACACTCAGAGTGTCAATTTGTCTGCACACATTGACAAACTCTGCCTGTACAGCCAGATCCCATTCCAGCTGTTTGCTTTCACTCAGGTGTTTTGTCCCAGCCAGCCGGCCAGATCCATGACTGTCCTGGGAGGCTAAGCTGAGGCTTTGGTATCGTCTGTGGTAAGACAGGTGAGGGATTGCTCGTGGTAGGCTGCTCTGAGCAAAGTTTTGACCTCTGTTAGCCCAGGAATATGAGCGTAGTTTTCCTGTCTCCTTAGGATTGCTGCACAGACCATGAGTTGAGCCAGAGATGCTCTCTTTCCAATCACATTGCTCTGGTGACATTGGTGGCTTGCTGTGAGATGTCAAAGAACCATGTGGCTGGGAAGGTCTTAAACTGGACAATCCGTTCTCTTGATCCACATCCCCACAGGAAGAGGTTCGGTATAGGGCATTTTCCACAGAGCTAGGCCCTTGCTTTAACGAACCTTGGCTAGGAGGGCTCAAAGAGAGGCTGGAAGAAGCATGGAAGAGTCTTGGCAAACCAAATATACTGTGTGAGAACAGGGATTCACTGAACAGAGCCTGGTCAATGCTGCGGGACAAGTCTATGGGAGATGGGGGCTGCAGGTCCACAGTAGAGTCAATCTCCAGTCGTAGGCTATCCAGTGACGATAGCTGAGACTCAACTGCACTCTTAGGCTTGTGCGGTGGGCTTGGGGGTGTAGGGAGAGGTACTAAAGTGTTCTGGGTCTGGCTGGACTTGGGGACACAGTCTTGCCCATTTCCAGGAGGATCCACCATTGAGAATAGAGGAAGATCCTCAGACTGTCCCTTAGTGATAACGTCACAGACCACCAGCTTTTCCTGTTTACCCTGAGACCAAGAATCGTGAGAGGAGAGGACAGGAGAATCTGCACCTCCCTGAGAGGGCAGGGTGAGCCCTCGTGAAGGGGAGCTGCAGGAGAGGCGGGACCAAGATCCCGGCCGGGGATGAGTTATGGTCTTGATAGAGGAGTTGTTGTGACAGAATAGAGGGTGTGAACCAATGAGAGACAAACCTAGACACACCCCAACCTCACAGAGCCTGCAGCCTACTTGGTAGCCCCACCAGGGCCAGGGCTGGAACCCATAGCCATCAACCCCACCTAAACCAAGGGCATGCAGGATCCCATACAACTGAAGGCCTCCGCACCCTAACAAACACAACGAAGCCCCCACTCCAGCTCCTGCTGCCCTACCCCAGTCCTCAGCTTTGGCAAATGGGCAACTTGCAGGTTGCATCGCTTCAGGAGATCCTTCACTTTCTCCAATGTCACTCAGCCTGTAGATGTGTTTTGTGTTAAATTGCATTAAGCAGTAGAAGATGAGGTAGGAGCATGAGAGAAAGATGGTGAGACATACAAACACACCCTGAGGGAATAGAAGGATCACAGAGGGGAGGCTGTGGAAGAGCTGGAGCATGGCAACACACCCTAGAGAAATCCCAGAATACAACAGGGACATACACAGCAACAGGCAAGGTCTGGGCAAGGCTGAGAACAAGGTGGAATTAGCAAGTGGGAGTGAAAGATGCATGCGTGAGCGTAAGGAAAGAAGGAGGAAGGCCAGGGAGAAAGCTGAGATCAAACAGGGGAAGGACAGCTCAGAGAGCAGCAGAGAGCCCAGAGGGGGGAGACGATCTTGGTGATTGTAAGCATCATAGAGTAAACAGAAAGCTTGGATTCCTGCAAATGCTAGGAGGAACAAGTACAGCAGGGTGAAGTAGGGGCTTCCTGGGGGACAGCGCAGGGGCAAGCCTAGCAGGCAGACCACAGAGATTATTCCAAATACAGTAAAGACCGAGCCCAGGCCATAGACGTGTGCTTCCCACGCAAATCCCCATGTGGCGAGGGCTGAGTTCCAGTCCGAATACAGAGGGACGAAAAAGGCAGGACTGAGATCTAGAGAGGGGCCCAGGGACTCGTTGGGGGGAACATCATCTGGGTAGGTGCGAGTCCAAGGCTGGTTTGATGTTTTGCAGGGTATGGGAGATGTGTCTGTGTTACAGTCGACCAAGGGTGTGCCACTGGTCTTTGAGAGATGCAGGTTATCATCCGTGGAGTCATCTATAAAACACAAAAAATTAAAAGGAACCAATTTATTTGATGTGTCAACATAGAACCAAAAGGCAGACATTTTAAAAAAACATAACTGAACTGAACTGCTAAACATGGTCTATCAAACATGTTAGCCTTGTTATCACGACCATGTTAGCATGCTAATGATGCAATTCATGTACAGATAAAACCATCATAATAATCTAATCACTGAACACAGGCCAAAGTGAATTATATCCACATTCTTTATTGTACAAAAAGAGAGCAGGGGAGAATCTGCCACGTGTGACGTTAATCTATAATAAAACAGAGTAGGCTTGTAACAGGGAATCTCTAACTGGGTCACAGAGAGAGAGAGTGGGAGCATGAGGCAGAAAAGTATGTGTGTGTGTAAGAGAGAGAGAGAGATGTATGTTGATTAGCCAGTATTGACCTCATTGCTGCTCTCATTCTGAGTGGCTATTAGTGAGCACAGTCAAGAGCTGTTATGCTATCATAATTGTTGTATATCCTTCAAACATATGCAGAAATATTTAACTTTCATATGCAGTTGTGATTGTGTAATCAATAAATAATGTAAGCATCTTAATCTCTTGGTAAAATTCATAGTTAGCTGTTTTGAGCCACCAGAATCAGAAAAGCTACTGGTTGTAACTGGATTGTGTCCTATTTCTGGTCCTCCATTAGTGTGATTGTGATTGTGTCAATGCATAAGCAGCAAACAAGCAGTGAGATATCTATCAAGTGGCGGATTTTCACTGTAGTATTTAATACATTCACTAATACATTCAACAATCTAACTGTTTGGCTGAACATTGTCTCCGGTAATAAATGCATAGGCAGCTTGAGGAAGGTAAATTCCTCACACAGTTCTGTCAAAGCCCTCCTCCCCCTATACTTGTGGACACAACTCATCATTTACTTTGACAAGTGAGTCCAATCGTGTGCGTGTCCGTGTGTGTGCGCGTGCATGTGTGCGTGTGTGTGTGTGTGTGTGTGTGTGTTGTGTGTGTGTGTGCAGTAAATACTGTATGAGTAGGTGTGCACCACATTATCCAGTAACCTTCGGTGTGGACACTTCCTTGCAATGGAAATGAAATGTTTCTACATCAAAAAGATAGTGAAGGACAAGATAGGCAGAACCTTTGATAAAAGGATTGAGACAGAAGGACAAGGGGCAAAGGTTTGGGGAAGAGTTGGGTAGAGATTTTTGAGGAGAGTAAAAGCTTGGGGGAGGTCACTGATGCAATCCATTCTGTGAATGTAAAACACTTGTGGGTGGCAGCAGAATACATATCAACAACACTGCAGTCACACACACTCTTGAGTCTTGCAGATTTTATTTGAGGTATTTAATGAACGCTAATAATCCTGCCATTTACCTTTAGGCTAAGAGTGACTAGGGCTAAGTGGTAACTGTGATTGGTGTCAAGTTTAGTAAATGATGGATTCTCCAAATGCATTCAATTTCATTCAAGGCAGGACTCTTACCTTTATCTGCCTCTATGGTGCCAGCTCCTCTGTGTAAAATACGACCCATAATATCAAACAATCCATCTCTGGTCTCTTTCACTGGGACAATCCCCTCTTGTGTCTTTCCCTGCGTGATGACAGAGGGGGCCGTGGTCCACCCCCAACTGGCTACTGGTGGAGTTGTGCGCTCAGGGCTGGGCCCAGGTCCAGCAAACAAAGGTGAAGTGGAGTCCTGGCCTGATGGAAATGAGCCAGATAGAAGAAAAGGTAACTGGCTATCGGTCGTCTCATTCTGAAAAGCTGAGAAAGTTGGCTGATTCTCTCCAGTCTGTGTAGAATGCAATATAGATACAGTACTTGTCTCATATGATTGATACTTTAATGTTTGTTCCTGAATAGGTTGAGTTGGTACTCCTCCTGAAGATCTTATTGGTTGTGTACTCTCCTTGGAGGAAGCATCTTCTGTATCTACGGGTCTGGATGTAAGTCCCTTCTCATCGGGATTCAAAAGAGATGTCTCTAGGCTCACGTGTAAATCACTGTATTCACCAATCACACCTTGTCTATCTAATTCCTCAGATGATGATAAGGGCCAATTCACAGGTAGACCCATGAGGTCAACATTCTCAGTCCCAAACACAGGATTCCCCAGTGCTAAACCTGATCCATGAGGTCTTTGTGGGGGCTGTGTGAGACGCTGCACTGCTGTGTCAATAACTGGCTGTTGTGTATCCTTGACATTTTCTCCAGTGAAGGCTGTGATGTGAAGTGATAGAGGCAAGGAGAGGGGGAGAAGAAGATAAAAATTCCACAGAGAGAGCATGGCGAGGGTCTACAAACTCCACGGCAAAGTCACATGTTGTAGGTTTTGAGGGGTGTTGTCCAATCACATGCTTGACAGATCTTTAACCTCAGGTCTCTGGGAATATCACGATTAACACACCTGGGGGGAAAAGAAAGGCAAATTGCTTTCAAGACACAGTCAATGCAACTACTCATCAAACAGTGTGTATTGCTAGGATATCTGCAATAAATAGCTTGAATTTCTGCACGTGGGGTGAGTACTAAAATGCAAATACTGTATATAAAAAGCACTTCAAACCCTATACGATTTCTCCTATAAAGTCCTGTGACATACACAAAGTACACACATTAGAGTGCAAATATCTATTCATAATAACAGCACAGGAAGAGACATGAAGTACACTGTAAGTAGCTGGTGTCAATTCAGCTTTCTTACCTCATCATTAGCCCACTCTGCTGCAGCCTCTTCAAACATGCATATGCTTCTCCGTGTCGCTGCATGCCTGCAGTCTCTCTCTCTGCGCAGCACTCTGTGTCCTTTCATACTCACTGTGCTGTGCCCCTCTTCTCTCCATCAGACAGTCGACACATGGGACAGACCCCACCTCCCCGAGACAACCCCCGCTGTCCCACTCTCTACCGCACTGATCTGACAGTTTGACTGTTTACTCAATCCCGTTGTCCTAAATCGGCATCCACAACACACACAGTATCATCTCTTACTGCTGGTTCTGTTCCCCCACATACACATACACACACTTATCCCTCTGGTGTGTATGATGTACTGTATGTGATGTTGAGTATGCGTGTAGAAGAGAAGAGAAGGACAGAAAAGAAAAGAAAAGAAAGAAAAAAAAGGGGAAAAAGGAAAGGGTATAAATATGTCATCTGGCTAAAGCGCGCTTATCAACCATTAGGCAGGAGGTACCCTGCACTGAACTAACCAGTGCTTCAGATCAATATGTGCCATTGTGTGTAATTTATAACTGATGCTGTGCCCTTCCTCTTAAAGTAGCCATCACATAAACAACTCAGTTTGTGTCACAAACAGTAGATGAAGCAGGAAATTGCCTTTGAATAGCACACATGCATAATGCATGATAGTGGTTACTTGTGGTTACTCAGAATATGCATACAGAAAGACTGTAGATATAGTACCGCTGAACCAAGTGGATACACTTTTAATTGCTTAGACTGTAATTACCACTTGTGACCTTGCTTCCATGCCATTATTGTGGCAAGAGTCTTTGACATGAAGGATCTCTCTCTGACGGTGCAATGTTAGTCGCTTTCTTTATTTTCTTGTTCACATGTGCTGTTCTTACCCAATGGAGGAAATCCAGTAGCCTCGTGGCCTACTTCAATTCCCAGGGATTTTTCTAAAATAGACACTGATCCACATACCTTTGGATGCATTTAAACTCAGAGAGCTTAAAGTCACACTTATTTGCCATCTTTGTCTGGCTGAGGTAAGGATTGGAAAAGTTCTGTTTTAAATTCTCCACTGACCACTGCTGAATAAGCAGGACACATCATGTTTCAAGCCAGGATTAACATTGTGTGGGCATTCTGCCAAATGCACATTGATTATTCTTCAATCCAAAACATATACTGTATAAATACGGATTAAACTACATGCCAAACAAATCTGCCAAAAATTATATTTAGTACAAAACCCCAAAACATAAAGACATAAGGAAAGGCTGTATCCAAAGAAAAATGTTGACTGTGACAGTAAATAATAAAGAGAGCAGTTTATCCACTGTCTTCTAAGCTTCATTGTGCCAAGCTTCTCCTTGCAGGATAAAAAATGCCTTTGATGATAACAATGGGATTCACATAAACACAGATTGAAAGACAGTGAGGGCTATTTCAGATCATTTAGTCAGTCAGTCAGAACTTCCCGAGGGCTGTGAATAACCCGCTGTCCGATGAGGACACAGGAAAGCACCAACCCAGCCGTAACTAAAGGGACTGGAAAGGAACAATGACAGGCCAAACATATGAGCTCAGTGAGGGACATGGCCAAATTATTGTCGCCTCACACTTGCTATCCTAATTCATTGGGCAACTGGTTTCTGTTTAGACAAGTCATCCTCCAACAAGACAAAGTCAGCAGGGATTGGGGTCCAGCTGGCAATGTGGACAGTCAGGACAAGACACAAAAATAAAGCTGTACAAGCAAAGGGGAGGATAAAAACGAGCCATGGCCCTGGTTAGGATAAAGGGTGTGATAAGATAAAGTGATATGCTGTATATTGAGTCCTACTAGTCATGTCCAAGCAAACATAAAAAGCCCATTACATTGACCTTGTAGCTTTATTGCCTTTCTCCTTTGTTGGACGGATGTTTTAGGTATGGCTGATTTGATGACAATGTTACACTTTCTCATTCAACATTTTAGAAACTAGTCTTTGTTTCATTATGTGTGGGTCATGGAGAGTGTGTGGTAGAGCAAGTGAGAGAATGACAGTGATTGGCTTTGGAGCGAGTACAGACTCAAGACGCATAGTTGAAAAAACAAAATGTATTTCTGAAAAGAAGTTATCCCTCTCCTTCATATTGTTTATGGATAAGGAAGCCACAGCCAAGCGGACCAATCACAGCTGTTGCGGTCTGCTTTGCCGCAACGTGTAGTTATATTTTTTGAGAGGTTTACATCAGGTGTATGGTCTGGCGTATGGTCCAGATCTCCACGTACCTACGTACATACCCACATCATCGATTTAATGCAGAAGCATAAATTGACTTTAAGGGTTAAAGGGTTAACACAGAGACAAAATCACAGCCATAGTCACAAATACACTTAATGTCTGTGGATAAAATGTGGAGGGAGGAAATGTATGTGAAAACCGGCAAAATAAAACCAATAACACATTGAAGGCAATGAAACAAACATGTCTTCCTTGCATTGAGATGACAGTGCTACATGAGCTGGCTGATAGCGGATTGATATCTACATAATAATTATAAATATTGATAATATCGGTTAATACTTGACACTGAAACTTGCTCAACACTCCATACAATACCATTAATCACATTGTGTTTTCCCATTAAATGAAACATTCACACAATTAGTAATGTACACAACAGAATTATAAATATTAGATGTTAATGTGGAAAAGTAGGACTGCTAAGACCTAAAAAATACCCAAAAAGGGTGCCCATAAGAGACCTTTTTCACAGCAGACATTTTGATTTGTCATTGTAGCGAAAGCACACATCTATTTAATAACATTAATGATGGCTGCATTCCACTTAGAAAACATCCTGTTATGGTGCATGCTGGTTCACTGGAACTATGAATGGGACACTTAATGGAACTGAGCCATCATTGATGTTATCAATTTCACCCATGCTTTTCCTACTTCATGTCAAAATGTTTGCCATAAACTTAGAGACATTACATAAATCCCTGAATGTTATATCACAATGTTTTTTTCTGTTAGGAAAGACAAGACAAGTTGTTGTTGTGCATGGTCACTATTGACCTTCCCGGAAGTTAGTTGTTGTAGTATGGATGAGTTTAAAAAAGAAGATGGGAACTGGCAGAAAAGGAGGATAAATAAAGCAATGCGGGTTGGAGGAGTGAAAGAGAGTAAGGATAAATGGAATGTTATGTGAGGTTTGAAGAACCGGGAGTGAAGAGTTTTGATCTGTTAAAATTGACAAAAATAATTAAGAATCAGGTTGGTGAGGTTAAATATGCTAGGATTTTAACTGATGGCAATTAATTGATTGGATGTAACGCTGAAGAACAGATTGAAAGAACTCTAAAAACCGCAAGCTGTTGGCAAAACAGAGGTGGTAAAGGTGGTGAAAGTGGGTGAACAAGGAAGTACAGGAGGGAGTTGTGGGATTCCTTTAGCAATTGAGATGAAGGAGCTGGTTAAAAATTTAAAAGAAAAGAAGCGTGATGCTATATGGCTGCAAAACCAAAACGTTTAGGAAAACTATAGGGAGAATAGAGGTTCCATGGTGGAGTGGTGAATGTGAAGAGGTAGTTAGAGAAAGGAACAGAGCTTTTAGAAAGCAGTAGTGAGAAGGAGTATAAGGCAAAGAAAAAGAACATACTGGAGTGATTATTTTAGCTCAATAGGAAGTACTATTAATATAAATGATGTGTGAGGAATGATCAAGAAAATGGAAGGTAATAGAAGAGGGTGGAATTATCCAATCCTTTCAGATGGAGAACAGTTGGCTATATCAGTGAACACACTGAGTAAGGTACATAGTTCCAGTAATCAGTCAGAAGAAGAACGAAGGGGAAGGGAAGAAACACAGAGCCAATATGCTGAGGTAATCAAAAGAAAGAAAAATTTGAGGAAAATTAAATATAATGTTCCTCTCACTCTGAGAGAGTTGAGAAATGCATTGGACAAGTTTAAGAATTCAACTCATGGAAAAGATTAAATGTGTTATTATTATTTGTTATGTTATCTTAGGACATTAGACAGACATAAGACAGGCCAATAGCTTTAACCTCTCACTTTAATGGAAAGGTTGGTAAATGGAAGGCTAATGCACTTTATTGAAGAAAGGGGGTTGATGGCCAGCTGTCAGAGTTGCTTTAGAAAGGGGAGTAGTACTATATCACATGTCTTGAGGATGAAATAAGAAAAACACAGATACACAAAGAGACTGTTGTGGCAGTATTCTTAGACATGGAAAAAACAGATGATATGCTATGGGTAGAGAGTCTTTTAATCAAGATGCATATGCTAGGAATTGGGGGAAATATGTTTAACTGGGTAATAGACTTTTTAAATAATAGAAGTATCCAGGTAGAAATAGGGAAAGAAACATCTAGAAGGTGTTTGGTAGAAAATGGGACACCACAAGTTAATGTTTTTAGTCAATTGCTGTTCAACATAATGATTAATGATGTTTTTATTTATTGTTCAGCCAGGAATTGGAAAGTCACTATTTGCTGACAATGGTAGCCCATGGAAGAGGGGGGAAATGTGAAGTATACCCTAAAGAAGGTACAGGAAGCTCTAACCTTAGTGGAGGATTGGGGAAGGAAATGGGGGTTTAGATTCTCTATTGAGAAGACTAAGGCTATGTTTTTTACTAGGAATAAAATAGATGAAAGTATAAAACTGGAGTTGTATTGTAGGAATTTGAAAAGGGTTAAAAGTTTTAGATTTCTTGGTGTGTTTTTTGACACAAGACGTCCATGGAGGGAGCATGCTTCAAAAGTAATAGACAAATGTAAAAAGGTAACAAATTTAATGAGAAGTCTTGCTGAAACAGACTAGGGAGCAGATGTAGCTTCTTTGAAGCTAATTTATATATAGCCTATTTAATTAGAGCAAGCTGAAGCTGTGTAGAGGTTATTTTTTCTAGAATGAGGATTGGTCACAGCACTTTATTTATTTTAGGAAAACACCAGAGTGGCTTGTGTTCATGTCAGGAACTTGAGATAGTGCAACATGTGTTGATTTCTTGTAGAAATTATGACCACCAAAGACAAGATTTACCCAGAGAAATGCGAGAAATTGGCTTGGAAGAAGTATCTTTGAAAGGTATTTTAGAAGTAGGATAAAGCGGGAGAGGAAAAAGTTGTTTTTTTCAAATATTTAATAGACACTGGGCTGTATAGCAGGATATTAATGCACTAAGGTGCTAATTCCATAGATGGCAGCAATGCAACTTTTTGGATGCCAGCTGCCGTAAAACCCATAGACAACCCCATAGAAGAAGAAGAAGAAGAAGAAGAAGAAGAAGAAGAAGAAGAAGAAGAAGAAGAAGAAGAAGAAGTTTTAACATAAAAAGAAAACCTGCTCACAACTGGTAATTGTGGGAAATTATGCACTTTGGAAACAGTTCTAATCAGTCATTAACGAGTATCGCTGGCACAAAACTAAAAGCAGGTTAGTAACTCAGCCAGCAGAAAAAATAAAGTTCGTATGTGGATCAAGTTAACGTAGACTCACTGTTGGACACTTTCGACGCAGTAAGTACACGTCCCATAACATATTAATGCGTGAAAAGATAAGCCTGATTGGATCATGTCTCTGGGGGCAGTTCTTACACGCAAATTAAAGATTGATTGACACATGTTGGGCAAATAATTTGGATGAAATCTTGAAAAAACTCTAGTTTAAAGGATCTTTGACACGGTGTCCGGACGATTTTGAATGTCACGTCCGTCAAAATGCCTCTGTAGCTAAATGTGTAGATCCCTTCAACAAGTCAAAATATGAATATAGCTAGTCTTATTGGAATACGGATGATAACTTACGTTAGCTTGCTAGCTAGCTAACTAGTGAAAATCGTGTATTCGTAACACAGCTAACGTTAACTAGCCGGCGAGTTTAGAGTTAGCTAGATAGCGTTAGCGTAGTAACGTTACGTTAACTCTTCAGTAACTTTAAACACTTGGCAACTGTGTGTGTGTGTGTGTGTGTGTGTGTGTGTGTGTGTGTGTGTTGTGTGTGTGTGTGTATTTGTGTAGTTTTTTGTGTGTTAGTGTGTGTTGTGTAGTGTGTGTGTGTGTGTGTGTGTGTGTGTGTGTGTGTGTGTGTGTGTGTGTGTGTTGTCAATTTTAATAGTTATTTTTTTCAGTCATTTTCCATTCATTGTCAATTTTACCTCATTTTCCATTCCTGTCCCCTTGTTGTCCTTCTTTTTTTTTTTAAAGAGACACTTTTCCCATTTCATCCAGTGGGAAGCCTAGCGAGAGACGTTACTATGTTGGGCAGGATGCTCCTGAACAAAGGCATCAATGCCCACCGCATCTGTAAGAATGTGACTTTCTACATTAATGAATCGGCATCTCCAGTCTCAAGATGTCAGACCAAAGCCTCTGAAGACCACACACCCCTTATGTTGATACTGCCGTGGTTGGGTTCGCGACCTCAAGCAGTGGCCAAATATTGTGAAATCTACTTCCGCACTGGCTTTGATGTGCTTGTAGTGGAGAGTGAGGTAAGATAACGACAATATAAATCAGTGAGAATTACAACATTACACAATGGAGTTTACACATAGTCGGTGCTTTGTATCACAACCACATAGAACTGTTAGTTATACGTCAAAATTGAGCTAACTTAATTCTTGTATTATTATAATTTGTGATGCATACGTGTGGATGCCCTTTCACTAAGTTAGGTAATTCTTAGATATATGAAACTGCAATCTATTTTATAATATAAAATAGAGATGCATGTACCGTATATGTTTGTTCTTTGCCTTTCCAACAATTAAATAACACAATAAAGTACCATTAAAAGCCCATTTGTGTGCAACCACGATAAAGAGTTTATTGTGAACCTCATGGATGTATGAGTTAAGCATGAATGTTTTAAACAACCCCCATGCACACATATAACAACAACTAAGACTTCTGCCTTCAGTGGAGCAAAGGTGAATTTTAAATGATTCTTCGTTGCATAAGTTGTAAGTCAGTCTGGTCTTTATATTGTGGTTTTATGGCCTTGGGGGATAAGCATCAAGGACTGCCTGTATTCACCGATGTACAGGTGGCACACCAAAGTACGTAGCAATGTGCCAACAAAGTGAGGGAAGAAGATGGGTTCAAGCTAGTAAACATGGCTGTAAACAATGCAGGTTTCCAACTTTTAAGAAAAATGGCTTTTTAAATGTTGTGTGGGGAGGGAAATGTATTCAAGATGTTTGGTAGACCTGAAGGACGGACACACACACACACACACACACACACACACACACACACACATTGTGTTTTAGTTAGAAACACTCAGAGTAAACACAACTTTTGTTCATTTACAAGAAAACCCCACGGGTCTGTAACTTCTATGATCTCTGACGGTACAGGGATAGGATGAGCTCTTAACTCAAACTGCCTAAAGCCAAATGATGTTTCATCAGCATTCTGTTTTCTTTGTGCTTGTTTTACACAAGGTGCAAGATTTCCTGTGGCCTCGCTGGGGTTTGGATAAGGGAAAGTGGTTGCTAGAGTTGCTCCAGAGTGAACGCTTTGTGTCTCGCCCACTGCTTGTCCATGCCTTCTCTATTGGTGGCTATACATTTGCTCAACTGCTGGTACATGTGTCCCAGGACACACAGAAATATCAGGCGCTCACACAGAGGATCAAAGGCCAAGTTTATGATAGCCTGGTGGTGGGCTCTGTGGATACAATGACCATAGGTCAGTTCAGCAGTGACACTGCAAATTATTTGATTCTTACCAAGATAAAAAAAAAACTTAGATTTAGAAGTGTTAGATAATTTATATTGTTTTTATCTTAAGTGTTCCACTTTACACTATAATCTTAAATCAAGCAAGCTTGTCGAGTGAAATTATCTTGCTGCATGGACAGATAATTTAATTTGTTTTGAGTACCTTTTCCCTCAGATTTAGTGTTTTTATCTTGTTTTTAGACACCTCTTTTTTGCAGTTAACACACGCATCAATTTTATTTCATTGGTATCTATTATGCACAATCATACTTGGATGTTTATACAAGAAGTGATACATGGTTGAATATGAGTGAATGCTATTCAGTGAAAATGAATGAAATGTGATTTTTCCTCTCTGTCCAGGTCTATCTAAGACTGTATTTCCACATTGGGAGAGACTGGTAAAACAAGTAAGCCAGTTGTACTTTGGTATGTTCAGACGCCAGACGGTGGATTACTATAACAAAGGCGTGGATGTGTTTTTGAACAATCCCATCACTGCTCCTGCACTGTTCTTCTTTTGCGAGAATGATGCATTGAGCGACCCACAAGCCATGAAGGAGATTATTGATCACTGGCAGAAGCGTGGGATGGACATCACAGCAAAGAAGTGGGAGGACTCAACACATGCAGGCCACCTTAAGAGGCACCAACAAGAGTATCTGACCACCCTACACATGTTCCTCCACTCACTTCACTTTGCCCCTCTAAAGGCCAAGATGTAAGATCATTTTTAGTGCTGTCAGTTAAACGCGCTATTAACAGCGTTTAACACAAACCCATTTTAACAGCGTCAATTTTTTTAATCGCAAGTTTAACATTCTTTTTGGCCTAGCAAACTTTGTAGTTTTTTTCACATTGGCTGTTGCAACAACTAGTAAGGTTAGAAAAACTACAACACCACACCGGATCTAGTTAGACAGAAACAAAACAGCAGGCACACTGCACACACTTGTTTGGGCTTGCAAGCCGGCCAAAGAGTAGCAACGTTACGTTTTGAGTGAGATGACGAAATGGATGCCAATAAGATTCTGGATGGAAAGTTTACTTTTTAAAAGTTTCCAAAATGTTCCATTTGACAAGACAAAGTGAGCTGTGTGTTTTGCCGTTGTGAACTGCGCTAAATACCGGAAATACCACTTGATGGCCAAGCACACAGCTGCTCCGAATTCCACGCTCCCTCGTCAAAGTATTTCTTTCATCCTTCTTTGTGTTACATTGTGTGAGAGATTATTTGCTCTGAGTAAAAATGACTGCTCCAAGTGAGAATGCTACGTGTGAAATTGAACACTACAGTAGGCTTTGTGCCAATGTTGTTTTCAGTTTTTAAAAACAAAAACAAAAGCCAATCCACTTTTTCATGTTGATAAGAGCATTAAAATGAGAAAAAATAATGGGACAAAAATAAAGGACATTTAGAATAGATAAAAATGTGTGATTAATTGCGAGTTAACTATGACAATACGATTAATCGCGATTAAATATTTCAATCGTTTGACAAGACCAATTTCATAACAACACAAAGCCATATTTACTTTTGCTTGTTTTCTGTTTTGGGTGAAATACATTAATTTAATTTAACATTGGAAAATTGTAGGTCATACAGGATTTTATATCTTTAATGCATACTTGAAGTTTAGCTAACTAAGTTTAGTTTTGTCAGGCTTGATTGACAAGTATAATTGGGTGTCATCCGCATAACAGTGAAAGTTAATTGAGTGTTTGCTAATAATATTGCAGAGAGGCAGCATATACACCAAGTACTTGGTGTAGGTGCAATATCGTGCAATTCCACAGTAAAATGAATATGAAATACGTTGTTTTCTTGATCAAAATATCTGAAAAAAATGGGAAAAGTTGTTTCCCCACATCGCCACAGTGGTTTCCTCCAATATTTTTTTTTTTTCTGACCAATAGTAAAAATAGATTAAAAGATAAAAAGATTTTCCATTTCCCATCATGTATCATCAAATCAAATCCTCACATCTGAGAAGCTGGAACCAGCAAATGTTTCATTATTTCTTTAATGACTAAAACAAATGATTGATTAATCAATTATCAGAATAGTTGTTGATTAATTTTATCTCGAACAATTAATCAGCTAATCATTGCCGCTCTGTCAGTGTAAATAATAGACTCTTAAAACAATAAATACAATCTTAAAATAATAACATCTTTACCTTATCTTCGTTAAACCAAACTTAACAATAAATCGCTACATAATAATGTCCTTGGCCCCAGACCACAATTTCCAAAGCAAATTTCTTAAATGCTATTTTGAGACTTGAAATGAAAGATGTGAACAGAGATAGCCAAACACACATTTGTTCTAGGCATCATGAACTAGGGCAAGGCTATTTTTTTTACATAGCACTGTAAACTCAATGTGCTTTACATTAAAGTACATATAGCAACAATATGGTAATATGAGAATATATGAGATCACCAAAGCAAAAACATATCTATGTAAGTATATTTTGTTGAAAATGTTAATTTTTCTCTGAGTTGTATGACTTCATGAATGTATAGTAACAACTTGAGTTTCTAGTAATCTTGCGAATCAGTCTGTCTAAGTTTGGACACACAGAGCCTCGTCTCAGCAAACTCTAGTCTGTCTACAAGAGGTGTATGTTGATTGGGAGCTTTCTGAAACAAAAAAATGAAAGCCAGGTACACAAACACACTATAGGTCATATGTTCAATAGTCAGAAAGGAGATTTGTGTTACCTACTCTTCAGTACTCATTAGATTGTGAAGCAAAACATGCAGGTATTTCCAGAAGCTGTTGTGCATGTACTGTTTTCTACTTTCTTTAAGCCAAACAATATTGTTTTATAACCACCCAACATTTCACATTTAAACAAACAACTCCAGGTACTTGATTATTTTAATGATATACAAGTCTATACAATTTTAGACTTGTAAAGCGTTTTACAAATTATTTAATGGTCTGTTGAAGGTTGTTGTTGAACATGTGCCTCTCATATTGTAAAGCTTTTATACATTTCTGCATTTGTGCAATAAATCTCCAACACTTTCTATTTTAGTTATGTATATAATTTGTCCTTTTAATTCAGTGTGCTGATGCGCTGCAGTAGCAGCAATCTGCACAATGACTATTATCCCCATAATTATTCCACCACATTTTGTCCCGTTACTAGTCACGGAGCATTGGCAACACATGCACACAAAATACTTCAACATATGTTTAATGATTGGGAATGGTGTGCTACGATTTTTCTAAAAGATTTGCCGCGCGGTTTTTACGAAATCTGCAAAAAAAAAAAAACAATCTTTCCCATAAACTTTAATGGGAAATCTTCGTGAAATCACTTAACACAGCTCAAAACAACGTATCTCTCGCATATTTTGCCGTTAGGAATCACGATTTTTGAATTACAGAACAATCTTAAGAGGTATAATTATTACAATTAAATGGACATATTTTGACCCATTAAAGATACTGTCTCCCCTGCGGAAATCACCATAGCAACAAGTTCTGGCACACACCACCTATCACGGAGACTCTTTACTGTAACCTGTGTTGTCCTCTCTTTTCAGAACATATCAAACAGCAGATTTACTGTTAGTCAGTGTTATTCAGATGTGCACCAAATAGTAGGCACACTGTCAACATTTCCTGCGGAATTTTCTAGTTAGTATTTGTCGAGATTCCAGTTATCTATCTATCTATCTATCTATCTATATGATCGTCATATACAGATAAATAATTTTGTTGTATTTATTCACAAATTAATAATTACATAATTTTGAGCGAGATTGCAACCTCCGGGACGCGATATTACTAATCCCATTATGGCCACGCCAAGACCCGCCCTTCAATAGCATTCACACACTACTATTGGCCAGCCGTCCATGTTTACATGAACAGGTCCCACCAACGAACCAATCGAGCTGCTTCGTAGGGCGTGGCCATAGTGGGATTCGTAATTTTTCCTCCGGGACGGTAGGCGGCGGCACGAACCGGTTTTCTGCAAGTAAATAGTGTATGTTCGAGACCATTTCCGTTTACTTTCCAATATGGCGGCCCACTCACTTCCATGATGTAAACATGCGAGTTTATCTTGAAGCTAGTTATGTTCATGTTTAACATTTCTGGAGAATGTATTATTTTCGCCAAATCGTTTGATATCGAATAGTTTGATAATAACATCCAAAACGGGATTGTTAAAAATTAAAACATAAAACAGTTTGTGAGTTGTTACATTGCATTAGCGAGCTAACAGCTAAAGTTAGCCAGGCAGCGGAGAGCCATGCCAGCGCAGACCATATTCGTTGGTTCTCTACCAGCTTCAGCTACAAATGAACGCCTAGAGGAAATATTCTCTGAAATTGGTCCTGTAAAGCAATGCTTCGTGGTCAGAGAGACAGGTGATGTCACTGTCATTTTACAAGATAATGCATCTATAAAATGTACTCTTAACTGTTAATACGTTAGGTCCTACAGACTGACTTACCAGTATATACTCTCATTACAATTATATTAGTGTAAACAATAATTCATCTGTTTTTGTTTATAAACCAGGCACAGAAACATGTCGAGGATTTGGCTATGTTACATATTCCATGCAGGAAGATGCACAACGAGCCATGAAAGAAATAAAAGAATACGACGGAAAGAAACTTTCTATATCAGTGGCGAAGAAGAAAATAAAAGACAAAAGGAAAACAGGTGTGTGTATAAAGGCATGTCCAAAAACGAGAAAGTGGGAGTGCTCTCGCGCCATGTCTACTTGATAACCTTGTTTATGTCTTGTATCTAGCACCTAAAGAGCCAGCTGCAGCACCAAAGGGAAATGAGCAGAAATCCAAAGGCTTCAGGAAAACCCATTTGAAAGCTAGACTCATTATAAGGAACCTTAGTTTTAAGGTACAGTATGCTACATGATATGCAGCAACTGACAAGCATACTTTCATTCTTTCACTGACCTTCTGTTAAAGTGGTACTCTTGACCTGTAACACATGACATGTCTTGTGTTGCAGTGCTCAGAAGATGATCTGAAGCAAGTTTTATCCGAGTTTGGAACAGTTCTCGAGGCCAACATTCCCCTCAAACCGGGTATAAAATGGTTTTAATTTTTACTGGATGCACAAATAAGCCAGACAACACCTTGGATTGTTGTGTGACCATCAAGTGGGTTCATAAGTTTTGTTGTTATGTTTTTTCTTTCTAGACGGGAAGATGCGAGGTTTTGCATTTGTCCTTTTTAAAAATGTGTCTGAAGCAGCAATAGCGCTTAAAGCTATGAACCTCAAGGAGATAAAAGGTTAGTGAGTGTGACACTTTGCGGTTGTGTGAGAATCACATTTCATTGTTGGTATCTCAATTTGGAAAATTCCTTTTAATTTAGTTTGTATCATGTAAATATGTATTTTTTTTAAAGGTTATTGTTTCATTTACAGGTCGGCAGGTAGCAATTGACTGGGCTGTGCCTAAGGACAAATTTATTGCCACACAGCTGTCCTCAGTTTCAGGTAATATCCAGTATTTTTCATCTGCAAGGGGAAAAAAAGTTGTCTATAGTGGATTATAAATCTATAATTATCCACTATAGATTAAAAATGACCATTTACAAGACATTTTATCTTCTAATAGCCATTCATAGCATAGAATATATCTTTATTATCCACCACGGTGGAAATGTGTTGGCACATATGTCTAGATTAAAATAAAAATATGAATATTTAACACTGTTTTTTTATCTCATAGGAAATAAGAATGCTGAGGCAACTGCAAAACAGTCGGTTACAAAAAGTGACAGTGAAGAGGAGGATGAAGAAAAGCCACAAGCAGCACCACAGAAGAAAAAGTGTGAATTTCAAATATGTATACATGTGTTAACATGCAACCAGGTGTTAAAGCTAGTTAACTTAAGTGGTTAATTTAATTTTTAAATTTTTCCACAGAGTCCCTTCCAAACCAGCTGTGCAGCAGGTGGAAGAATCCCAATCAGATGGTAGTGGAGAAGAAGACAGTGAAGGGGAGGAGGAGGAGGAGGAGGATGATGATGATGATGATGATGATGATGATGATGATGAGGACGGGAGAGGATGATGATTTGTCCCAGGAGGGAGATGACGATGACGACGATAAGAGTAGCCTTGAGTCAAATGATGGTCCCGATGAGAGTCAGGATGAAGAGGAAGACGAGGAGGATGAGGACGGAATAGAAGATGAATCAGGTATCAATCTCTGCTTATGTTTTTCATATTTTTCATGTAAATAAGTGTCCATTAAAAGATGTTATTTCAGCGCTGCTTGTCTGCTACTCTTATGTCTAAAGCTAAAAAGAAAGCCTCAAAGAAACTTCTCCCGTCAGATGTGAAAGAGGGCCGAACAATTTTCATCAGGTTTGCAGTTTTTCTCACTTCTTCATCTTAAACCTGCTTTTGTTTCTCTTATTGAAATGATCCATGCATTCATACTAACTTATCATCGTATCACCATGTTTGTTCATCTTACTCCTGGCTCATTTAGGAACCTGTCCTTTGACACGGAGGAAGATGGTCTGGAGGAAGTTCTCCTTAAGTACGGAGAGCTTAACTACATAAAGGTTGTTCTCCACGCAGACACAGGACATTCGAAAGGTGAGTCAGCAGTGCTTTAGTGAAACACTCTTCTCTGTGTTGCCGATACGGGTTGATTGATTTATTTTGGATTTGTTGTTTTACCAGGTTGTGCTTTTGCTCAGTTCAAGACTAAAGTGGCTGCAGACAAATGCATAGCTGCGGCACAGGATGAGGCAGAGGTAATACCTGCTGAATAATTAACTATAAACATTTCCTGTATCCGTCTTTATTAATAGCATGACATCATCTGTTGTCCTGTTTTCTGCAATGAAATGATATTACTGTCTTGTTGTAACATTGGGTTATTTGATGCAGAATGGTGGCATCCGTGTAGATGGCAGAAAGCTGTTGATTGTGTCAGCGGTGAGCAGAGAGGATGCTTCCAAGCTGAAAGTGAACAAAGTAAAAGTAGAAACGGGCACCAGGAACCTGTACCTGGCCAGAGAGGGATGTGAGTAAACTCATTTCCTGCTCTATTTTTTTTTTCTCCATTGACACCTGTCAGTTCTGTCGCTCAAATCTTTTAGTGACCCTTTCAACTTACCCAGAGTAACTTGATTCCCTGTCAATATTAAAGGTATCGCTTCACGCAGATTTTACAGATTTACACACAGCTGTGAACCAAGATTAACAAAATAATTGAGGAAAGCCATATTTGTTTTGTGAGATATGTATTCATATAAGTATTGGCATAGGTTTAGTTGTCACACTTGTTTGCTGAATTGCTTCTGAATCTGTTTTGATCCGTCATGATATTCTCTTCTGACATCCACACGCAGTAATCCGTGCTGGAACCAAGGCTGCCGAGGGCGTGCCTGAAGCGGATATGATCAAGAGAACCAGAGTGAGTTCATTTTTCATTAACCGTTTTTAAGATGTTTCCACTTGCAGAATGATTTTGAATGCATGCTTTTATGCTAGTTTGTCTCATCATCTCTCAAATTACTCATGTGTCCATGCCTATCTTTATTGTTGTCCACTTCCCTTAGTTTGAAGAAATAAAGAGGACCAAGCTTCGGGACATTAGTGTGTTTGTGTCAAAGACTCGTCTGTGTGTCCATAACTTGCCCAAGTCAGTGGACAATAAAAAACTCAAAGCACTTTGCCTCCAAGCAGTAAAAGGAAGCAAGGGAGTCCGCATCACAGAGGTGAGAAACAATATGGCATACTGTTAGATATTCTGGCTGTATTATTATAGCAGGTATCAGTCATTTGCTGCTTTGTTAAACCATTCCTGGAATGCTTTGTCTGAGTAGTACTTATGAATGTTGGCTATCATAGAATTAAAACATTATGTCTGTGTGCCCAGTAGGGGGTGTTGTTGTCATTTTTATTTACTGTGTTTATGTGGAATTAAGAGCATCAACACTTTGATTGTGTGTGTGTGTGTGTGTGTGTGTGTGTGCTGTCCGTCCTGTTTCTCCATATAGTGTCGGGTGATGTATGACAAGAAGCCAGAGAAGGGTCAAGTGAATAATGGACAGTCGTTAGGTTATGGCTTTGTCCAGTTCCAGGACCATGAACATGCTCTCAGCACACTTCGTTACCTCAACAACAACCCTGACATCTTTGGCTCACACAAGGTACTTTTTGCAACAGAATGGTTGTGTGTTTTTAAAGGAGCTTTGTTGCTGCTTTTATTTATTTACTCTTAGAATCTTAAGGCTTCACATTCTGGTGTTTTTTGTTTTGCTTGCCACACTGGATTATATTTTCATGTCATCCTGCAGCGGCCTATCGTTGAGTTCTCCCTGGAGGATTCAAGGAAATTGAAAATAAAGGAATTGCGGCATCAAAAAAATAAGGTCCGTTTGTATAAATGTGTGTGATAATTACATCCTGAAAAATTGAAAAATGTTTTTTTTTTTACTAAATAGAAAGTAACTCAGCAGATACATTTGCAGGAATTCTTCAAAAATCGGCCTTTTAAAGGAGGATTGAAACCTCAGCCCCAGACAGCTGGAGATGGAAAAGGAGCCAGGAAAGGGGGAAATGAAGCACACTCCTCATCAGAGCAGACAGGAACAGAGAGAGGTATGAAAACAAGTTGAGAAAACATATTAGGAAAGTGGACTTGAGGGTCTAATGCAGATGGGCTCAAATGGGTTGCTGTTCTCTTGTCACAGCTAAGATACAATACAGCACAATAGGGCTGTGGAGAAACCATATTTATATTGACACACTGAACTAAACATAGCCTTTTGGCATCTTTTGTATTTATTTTTTAACATTATTTTTATTTTCTGTCCGTCTACTTTCCTGTGTTTATCAGCTCCTTCTCAAAGCCAGAAACAAGGCAACCGCTATTTGGGCTTCCAGACCAAACCTGAAGTTGAGCATGTGGATTTGGAGAACGGAAAGAAACGAAAGAAGGTTCTTACATTTCCTACCCATCGAGGACCTAAGATCAGGTACACTTCTATAAACTTTACTAGTGTCTTGTTTACAATGCACTGTGTGCCACTCAGTGCTTAAACCTAGATTGGGTAATGTTTTGAATTGATTCTTAGCAAAAAACCCTTTTGTTCTTTCACAAATATGTGCTCCATGTGTAATTATTTCCACCAACTAATCCAGGTATTCTTGTAAGCGTAGAATCCGCTATTTAGAATCATTCAGAATACATACGAGCGAGTCGCTTGAATGACAGCTGCCATGTTGCGCCTCCATCTTTAAAATACATTAGCCAAAGAGGGACATACTTCTGCCTTTCGCCCTCTTACAGTCAGTGGCACCATGACGAATGCAAAGGGGAGATTACCAGTGAAGTGAGAAAGAGAATTAAAATGACAACGCGACAGGCAATGCAACGCGACCAAAGTTAATATTGGAGTGGCTAGAACAGCTGCATGTAAACAATGAAGAGAGCTAATTTCGCGTTCAGCCACCATAGGAGTTAAAATGCGCTCGGAATGGGAAGGGCTAGAAAATAATATTCAGTTGGTTGTCATAGACAATTTCACCGCTAGATGGGAGAAATACTTACACAATGTAGCTTTAAGCAGATAAATCTTGAAAGTATAATTTGTAACACTTTAGGGGTGTCAATATTTTGCCTACTTGCGCACATCTGGAGAAAGAAAAACACACCGCATAGCTTACCGGCAGGCACCACGCCTTCCCTTTTGATTTATGTAAACAACCAAAGTAAATCTCGTGGACTTTGACAGTGCTTCATGGTACATTCAAGTCCCTCTCATTAAACTCACGGTGCATTCAATTGTAACTCGTAAACTCTGAGAAACTGTTGTGAAGTACCTTATGTAGTGGCTCTTATTAGGGCATTGCTGGCACTGCTAAAAAAATAAATGTTTAAATTGAAAATTGACCTGAATCAGACCATAAAAATTAAATCCAGTTTTGGATTTGGAGAATCATGACACCCCTATAACACATTTTGAGGATGTGCCTAAAATAATAAAGAACTTTAGATTGACTGATTTTATTTGATGATTAAAACACATATAACACTACACTGCATTCATTACATACATCGCAAATCACTGAGGATAAAAACAATGAAGCGATAAGGCTTATTTCCATTGTGATCCTGTAGATAAGCAGTTAAAAAATAAACGAGAGAAATCTGCTCCTCTTTTACAATAATGCAACTAGTATGTGCAATAACCAGGGGGAAAGGATCTTGCTTTTCATGTTGTTTAACTTGAGAAAAAGTTCTTTGGCTATTTTGCCCTGGTACTACACTTCTTGCGTGTGTTTATCCCCATTAACTTCCACAAATGAGTTGCTAGTTTTCGGTTTCAGGTTACAAACAGCCCTTCAAAATGGGTAAACTTATGACAAACCTGTGACTCAACAGTGGGCATCAGGTTACAATAGATGCAAACTGTTCTTTCCTTTTGCAGAATGCGTGACAAGGGAAAGCAACAGGCCCCGCCACCCAAGAAAGCAAGGCCTGGATCCAACAGGAAGGACCGTCAAAGACAACAGATGGAAAAGCCCACACGTCCCAGAAACCAGGTTCGCACATGCTCTAATGTGTATGCTTATTTGTAATCTCGTGTCATGTTTCACGAAACATCTTACGACAAAGAGTAGCTACTGATGCACTGAGATTAGAAACTACTAAAACAGTGGCTTTGTCAGTATATATTTTGTTACATTTAGGTAACCTCAAGACACATTTTAACACCAATAAAGCTCTGAAATCTGTCTGGCTCTAACTTGACAAGAAATAACACTGAGGAGGGTCAAAACAGCCGTGTAATAAATATAGACCGAAACAAAGCATAAATAGGTTACACCGCATTCATTGAAGACAGAACAGAACACTTCCAGTCAATATGAAATTGAATGCTTTGCTGCCACCAAGTGGAATTGTAGTAATATTATTTTGTAAATTTTAAACGTATTCTATCTAGATGGAATACGTTTATATAAGCTTTGCAGTCAAAGGGAAGTTGAACTAGCCTTTAACTGCCATGCCTGTTAGCTAATCGCTTAACGTGGACACTTGTCGGGCTATTTTAATCTCTGTGCGATCGGCACTTTCCAAAGAGCCTTTTTCAAAAAAATTTCAAATGTGGCTTATTAAATTTAAAAGTAATAAAGTCATACAATTTTAAAAATTGCAACACTACCTTTTTTCCATTTTCTTTTTTTATTTATTTATTTTTTTAAATGTCATGAGATGCGTTGGACAAAGAATAATCATTGCCATCACGATCACACATCTCACTTTGGACCTTCCCTCTGCCAGCAGTACTATTGAACTACTTTACTATTTTTACGTTTTTGAAACAGTGCGTGAGTTTGGTGATACGTTGTCAGCGCTGTCCTGTAAGCCCCATATGACTGTTTTTTTGTTGTTCTCCTGAAGGTTAAAGCAGCAAAGAAGCAGTTCAAGAGAAGGGACGGTGACCGTTTTGACAGCCTGGTGGAGCAGTACAAGAAGAAACTGATGGGTAACGGTGACAAGAGCACCAATATCAAAAGAAACAAGTGGTTTGATAGTTAATGCTGTGTGAACAGTATGTTGTTGTCTGTGTGAGTGAGAAACAGTTTTGAAAGTCTAGCACAACAGAGGACCTCTTCAAACCACATTCTGAAGTTGTACAATGGTTCTCATAAATGTGTCAAATTGTACAATATACAACCATGTGTGAAACTTTACTATCTCTTAACTTCATTCATCCCGGACTGATCTCATGGAGTGACGTATGTATGACACGTCAATTTCTATGCCATTATTGGCATTTGACAGAGGACTTTCAGCCAGGAGAGCGGTGTTAGTATCACACGTGTGGCGTTTCCTAAAGCCAGCCCCGTTGTTGTTTTACTAAACCCAACCTGGTCTTCTTTTCCTAATCCCAACCGCGTTTCTTGTTTTCCTACGTGTGACGTAGTCTCGCGATAACACGTAGCCTTGTGGCTTTAGAAAGTGCCACGTGGCGTGTATGTTAACGCTGTGATGTTGCAGACCGCTGTCTCCTGCATACAGATAGCTCATAATTTGTACAGATAGCATGCCGCTTAACTTAGGAAGGTGGCGTGTATGTTTACGCAAAGCCATGATACCATGTTGTTCTTTCTGTTCCTTCATTGCTGTTATCCATGCTTACGTTGTTTGTTTTTCATGAATAAAACAAACTGAATAATGTAAAAATAGTTTTTCATGTACTTTGGCTTTTTATGAATATATATATATTAAAAAACCCTTGAATTTGTGTTTGTTTAATCTTTATATTTTAGTCTGAAATCCATATTTGTTGGATTCACAGATATGTCAGTTTGTTATGACAGTTTCCATTACATTCACTGTTTTCAGTACTAGTTTTAAACCATGTTAATCATAAGCTGATAGCTCTGGATAAACACTTCCCACTCATGAACCTTGAATACAACACCCACAAATGGCATTGTATATTGACCTTGTGTACGTGTCTTTTTTTTTTACTTCAATCAGATCCTTCTCATCCTTCACACAACACTGACAAACTATATATCACAATTCATATTTTTGTTAAATATTTATTTAGTTTAAATACAGTAGTAAAAAAAACTACAAAAATATCTACAAAATATCATCTACCAATATAAATAGCCATTTTGGAAAAGCGGATGATATTCCACTTAAACAAAAGTTGCCCTTTGTCCTTCCTGCCATACAAATACACCTGTTTTTCTTGGCAGGTTTCAACTTTTTTTTTTTCAGGCAAGTTTTGACCTGGTTTTCAGGATTTACCAGGCATGACCTCACTGCTCATCGTGACGTTTCCTCTGGCTGCAACCAGCCTGCTGATTCTGTTGCATGAGTGAATTATTAAAGAGGTCCATAGTTTTCACCAAGAGCTCTTTGTTGATGCAACAGTGGTGTCTCAATACAAATCTATGATTTATATGTATGTGCTAAGCATAGAAAACTGCATAGAAACAATTCTGAGGAAACTACACTTTTGCTGCTAACATCATGATGAGAAGACAATGTTACAAACTCAATCTTTTCTAAGTAGAGTGTATAAATTAATACGTATATAAATAAGTGAGTGTTCAAGAATACATTTCCTTCAAAACACATTGCAAAAGTTCATCTTTGCAAGGTGGGAAATTAGACATAACTGATGCAGACATGGCAAATCTTGTCCAAATGTGAGGATAGCAACTTGCAAATATTGGTCCTAATGTCAGTCTTTCAGCAAGTCTCAAGATGATCCAGATTTTTCAGTAGCATATGGAGAAACTCCTTCACTCTCATGAGAGCCTCGATGCTCACGGTGTGAATATACTTTAACTTTTGACTCTGTAGCTCTTGGAGCGGCCCCGGGACTGATGGCTTTGGCCGCTGCTCACTACAGTGGCCTTGCCTCCACTCATCAAGGTAACCCGTCAGTGACGAGATATCAGACTTGACCTGGGGGATCCAGTCGCACGTGTCAGAGATCAGGCTGTTGTAACCCTCCAAGACTGTCATTATGGAGGAAAGTCCATCCAGATCATCTGCAGGTTCTCGCAGTGTCAGACCAGTAGGGGCCTGCAGCAAGAGAGAGAGAGAGAGATCATGATTCAATGAAAAACACACAGACTTTTGTAAATACTTGAGATTCAGAGTCACCACATACAGAACTACAAAGATTACCTGGAAGTCTTTATTCAGCCTAACCACCAGCTGATCAGCCATCCATTTCACTTTTGATCTCATCTTCACTACTTCCACTGGCAGAGGAGCAGCTGTACCCACACTCAAAACATGCAGCAGAGAAAACAGCAGGGCCAAAGTGTATTCCATATTTGTAGTATTTCTCTGGATTTACCAAACTCCGAATAGCACTGGTATTCCTAGGAGAAAAGAGAATGTAGGTTATTCTTCCTTTTAGTGGTATAATATACCTTGAGTAGATTTACTTATGTACTGTATTTAAGTACAAATTTGAGGAACTTTACTTGCGTCTTTATTTCTCATGCCACTTTCTACTTCTACTCCGCTACATTTCAGAGAGAAATATTGTACTTTTTCTAAACCACATGAATCTGACAGCTTTAGTTACTAGTTACTTACAAATGAAAAATTTTTGCACACAAAAGATGTAGTTTATAAAATACGCTTTATTATAAATTAAACTATCCAACAACACTCAGGCCTACGTGTACAGCTGAAATGACTTTAAGTACATTTTCCTGACGATACTTACATACTTTTACTAAGTAACACTTACAATGTTGGCCTTTTACTTGTAACTGAGTATTTTTTAAGATGTATTATTACTTTTAAGTAAAGGATCTCAATACTTCTTCCACAAATAGTCATTGTATACATAACACACATGCTTCCTTTTAGTCATTTACTCAATATGTTTGATTATGGCAGCAAATATTGGCGAAAGAGACACCTGGAAAATCCTGACTGTGTAACAGATACAAAGTTCACTAACTTTGACCAACGCTATTGTTTTCAACATGTTTGCATGTTTTTAGAAATGAATCCATCATTCAAATGTACTTCAAAAAGCAGTTAAACAAAGTGATGCACTGGTAAATGGTGACAGCCCAAGTGTGACTCTGAGCACAGCCAAAAGATGGAAGAGTTGAAGAGTATGAACGAGATGGAGAAGAAGGTTGACCTTACCTTGCTGGATGTCTGTGTGTATGCCACTGTTGAGCTTCATCAGGACATCTTATAGTGGAGGGCTGTTGACTCATCTCTTACTCACCTCTCTCCAACCCCCATTTCCCCCCTCATCCACTCCCACACTTACACCTCTGCCTCCCCTTTGTGGAACTGCAGGAGCCGTTGACAAGTTTAAATATGTTTCTTGTGGTCACCTGACATATTTGAATCATTGGGAAAACATGTAGACAAACATGTTTTATCAAAATTAGTAAGTGCACGACACAACACTCTCATGTTCCTGTGTGAACTTTAAAATACTGATGTCTCTTTTACGGACAGGTGCGATTCTAGGATCAGCGCCTTTAGGGGTTCACGCAGTTTTTTCAAACGTTATTCTACTGTGCTAACTGTGTATGTCCCAGAGCAGATCCCCCTAGCTCACAATAGTTTAACTTAGTTAAAGTTTAGTTTTTGTTTGTATGTTTTTTAGCAATTCTTTTTTAGAGGTGCCGGGCTCAAGTTTAGGAGTGTTTCAGCACCCCTAAAAAAAATATTACCCGTCTACAGACAATGATTACAGCTGCAGCTAGACTGGTCAATATGCCATATATGTTACATCCTGCGCTCACACTCACTTGTCTTCACCACACTCTCTAAACATTGCCTAATTCTGCCAGTTATGTAAGTATTTATTTAGGATGTTCCATCACACAGTGTGTCTAAGCGTGTACAGTTGCAGGAAATAAAGAACCAAAACAATAAAAACATAACAGAAGTTATTTGAAAGAGTATGACACAGCTCTTCTCCTGACTGATCTCAAGATTATACTTGGATTATATAAATCAGATGCTTCTCATTGATTACTGGCCTGATAAGGTTTTTATGTCCTTATATCTTGTGTTTTGATACTGAATCTGAATGTGTAAGCATTTCTTTTAGGTCTTCAAATCTTTTAATTGTACATTTTTTCTTCATTCATCATTTTTTACATCATTGTGCATTCTTAATTTTCCTTTCAGTTTGTCCATTCAGTTATTTATTGTATAGACTTGTGTAATCGATATGATTGTATCACTGGGTTTCAAATATCAGAGAAAAATAGACGCTTTCAAAAGTTGAAATAATCAATACATTTTTGGTGACTTCCAGCCACACGTACAGCAGCTACAGTAGCTGAGTCATCTACTTCACATTGTTCCAATGTTTTTACAGTTTAGCTTTTACCACACCAAAACAGAGAATTCTTAAAAATGGTTATGCAGTCTAACGCTGCATCTTAGATACAGAATGGACACAAGTTGATGTTTGTGTGAGAATTAGCATTTTCAACACAAGGTAAACACCCGGCGTGATCTTTTCCAGTTCAGGTTGGCAGGTCAGGAGCCTGATGTTCTGAACGTCGGCCAGAGCAGCAGTTACATTTTCTCCAAACGTCTTGAGCAAAGCATAATAATACAGTACTTTGTAGGTGATAGATTTCCATCAAATTATTTTGATGAATACTTGCTAATACATTTTGATAACTAACCTAATGTGGGTGGCATTATAAATGTGAGGATCCTAACAATGAATGTTGCTGTTATCCACCCAATTTCAGCCTTCTGCTCAAAAACAATATACAAAAAATACAACTATACAAAAACACCTTTTCAGACTAGTTATTCAAATTTACAGAGTACTCAAAGTTCATACAGCATTGAGGAATTGTTCCAATAAACAACAAGAGCATTGGTACGTTGTGTATCACGATAGATAACAGATGTTTCTAATGTAGGCCTCCTGTCTTTATAAAAAAAAAGCACACATTTAATTTATTTGTGCTAAATGTGCTCATATTTAATGCTCTTCTTGGGAAAAGTGTTTTGAAAGCTATGTATTTTCCGAACAGAGTAGATATTTTGGGATGCAGATGTCTGTCTTCATGAAGGATGGGGGAGGCTGTGCTGAAGTTTCTGTTCCTCAGAAGCAAAAAGAGGTCAGAGAGGCCAAGAATATACACGTGTGTATTGGAGGGAGGCCTGCTTCCACAGGGAACAAGACCATAATGGCCATTTCCATTTTCTCTCAAGGTAACTTACAGTAAATCCTCTCAAAAGGTCTCTAAAGGTCTCATAAAACTTTTAACACATAGTCACTGCCACACGTTGCCAAACTGTGAAAGGATCTGAAAATTGTTGGGGAAAAAGACACACATATTTCTGGGAAGGAAAGTAAATGAGTGACCGTATCCCACTTGTACTTTAAACAGGAATAGTGTATTATTCATAAAGAAAAACATGAAGGAATGAGGTGAATGATATAATTAGATTTTTTTTTCCAAATAAGTTTCTTTGGAGCTGTCCCAGAGGGATTTAGGCAGCTCTCTTATCAGCAACAAAGCAGGTTTCCTTGCATGCAAAGAAATGTTCCTGACATCTGGGGTGAATAATAACTACAATTTTGCCTGCTGATTTGTGACGTGTCCATATACAGGAAACATTTTATCAAAATGTGGATAGTCACTCCTGGCACAGTTATGACAATAAGATCTATAATCTGTTATTTTAGCCCACGGTTCTCAGCATGCTCTAATTATTTCCAAACAGTAAATGTAGAGTCTCTTATCAACTCCTACATTAGGCCAATGAGGTGGGATCAGGGGAGAACTTGTGTGCTTGCGTGCCAATAATCAATGTCCACAATTTGTCTGCATTTCGGTGCTGTGACCCATTTATTTTCCTTTTATTTTATTTATTTATTTTAACGGCTCAACGTCACACAAGCATTAGTCCATTTCATTTAATTTTCGATTTCCTGTGTCGCCTGTGTACCAATAGGCTCGTTCGAGATGAGCCAGGTCTGCGCAGAATCGATCACCGGCGATCGGCGCCCGTTGCATGCCGGTTAGATTTGTGTCCGACTTGATCCCGACTTGCTCTGACGTCATGCACACGTGGTCAACGATAATCTCACGAGAGCAAGGCGGCCGCAGTTCTGAGACCCAGGCGGCGCAGTTGGTTTTTACCGACTGCAAGAGCCAGGCGGACCCAGGCGGACCCAGAGCATGCTGGGAAACGCCGGCCTCTCAGCTGATTTAACAGCTGATTGGTTCACGATCGACTCAACATGATAACGTTTTATATAAACCTTTTATTATTTTTTAATCGGAGGGATTTTAATTGCTATTTGTCTGATTTAAAGACTTACTCTGGACAGAACACATGTTGTGTGGCTGATAGTGACGTTTAGAAGTCAGAGAGACTAAATCTGATCAGATCACTTAGTTATCATCTCCAGTCTGTTGTTCATTAAAATCAGCAACAGATTGCATGTAGAGCACTTTAACAGCTACTCTGTCATAATTAAAACAACTGGAGACTGTGTACAAGCTGATATGTGGGTCTGATTATATTTTATTAAATCGGAATCGCACCACAGTGTTTTCGTCACTTCCTGTCCAGCCTGAAGACAGCTGGAATCGGCTGGAAACTGTCCGACTTTACCGCAGCTTTTTGTCCCCGCCCCCGCTGCTGCCGCCTGCTCTCGTTTACTTTACAGGCGAGGCGCAGTTCATCTCGAACGAGCCTACTGACTGATTACCTTTATGCCTTCTCAGGTAATGCTAGAGGCGTACTTACCATTAGGCAAAGGTAAGCAATTTCCTTAGGCCCCAAGCTATCAAGGGCCCCTTGAAACGCCTCATAAACTTATGGTTACAATTTGTTGTCTTACTTTTCACCAATTTATTATATCTCTAAACATTGATACGCTAAAGTGCTATCCGATTGTTTAATTCATGAAGAGAAACTCCCCCCAGTCCCCACTACATTGGACTATTCCATTATCCTTATACTCTTGTGCATCTGCGTGTGTGTTTGTAACAGCTAAGCATGCGCTAAGCTGGAGGCTACAGACGGCTGGAAAATGAAGCAAAGCTACCGAAGTGGTTCTGAAAAAAGGAAGAAGCGGGAAGAAAGCAGAACGTTTTTAGCAAAATTTCCAAAGGTAACAACCTTTTTCACGACGGCTACTGACAACACTAACATTAACGTTACTAAAGAGCAGCAAGAAGCCGGTGCTTGCGCTAGCAATGCTAACACTGAGGAGCTACCCACCGGCAGCGTCAGCCCAGGTTGCTCTAGCGATGCGGGGGCTACATACAAGACAACCTTACAGGATCATTCGAATGGAGATGGTTACGGAACTGCTGCTTTCACTGTCCATGATGATGACTATGGCAATGACGAAGATGGTGACACACATAATACTCAGCAGCTAGACCCCGTAAGTAGCAGTCACCCTAATCAGTGTGTTATGATTGAAGATGATCCAGCACTCTGGCCAATCAGCTGTCAGACAGAGAGCACGTCTTTCTCAGATAAATAAGGACTGAAAAGGGGGAGAACACGGGTTGTGGAGGGCCCCATGTCTGTGTTTGGCCTCAAAATGACTAAATCCGCCCCTGGCTCTATCCAGTGCTCAAACATAAAACTGCAGATCAATTGACATAACCAATGTGGTATATAAACAAAACAAACTGTTGTAATGGCTCCAACAGTAAAGATACACATTTGTGCCTATATTTAAAACCAAAACTGCTGCAAAGATCTTTGTGGGTAATGTGTGGATGCCCCGTGTCTCTGGGATCATGAAGGATCAATCAGCTTTTGCAGGACAAGAAGTCCCCTCCTGGAGAATGACAGAAGGACGCTGCAATGCTTTGTTAATAATTCATGAGCCCTTTGTGTCTTACGGAAGCATGTGAGTCATATCTTCAGAAGAATTGTGTGCTCCTCTTTTATCAAACTATAAACACTTAACCACACACATACATACTGCATGTAAGGTTAGGAGAATGGTTATCATTACTTTAACAGTGAAAGAATTGGAGCAATTTACACACCCAAAAGTTAACAAAGTGTTACTGAGCTGCTCCCTTAGTAGCACTGGCTGAACCATTGTGATGGGCTTTACACAGTATCCGATTACTTGCCCAGATGCAGCATGGAATCCAGGAATCCCACTCAGCAGCGTCTGCCTGGATGAGTCACAGGAATGCCGGGAATTCAGATTTATTGATCGTGCATGTGCTGCCATTCAGGAGGATGTGTTGTTTTCACCCCCAGACACTTGAGTGACGCTAACACCATAAAACTGGTCTAAAAAAAGCTGAATCAGCTTTTCATCGCTACATAGCTTTAGAATGAGTCAGAGCTCACACCGACCAATATCTTATAGCCTAACCTTCGTAACACTGGCTAGTTTAATATTCCAAAGGCAGCACATACTAACACAATGGACCTATTACAAAGGATTAAGCAAGTAAAATTGAAAAAAACACCATGAAGACTACAACAAGTGACATGTTATGCAAGGTCTAACATATTTTAGGGTTCACTGATTCCCTTTCCCAACATTTCTGTGGATGTTGAATAATCAGGGGCGGATTTAGTCATTTTGAGGCCTAAGTTCAAACACAGGCATGGGGCCCTCCACAACCCTTGTTCTCCCCCTTTTCAGTCCTTATTTATCTGAGAAAGACGTGCTCTCTGTCTGACAGCTGTTTTGGCCAGAGTGCTGGATCATCTTCAATCATAACACATTATTAGGGTGACTGCTACTCACGGGGTCTAGTTGCTGAGTAATATGTGTGTCACCATCCTCGTCATTGCCATAGTTATCATCATGGACAGTGAAAGCAGCAGTTCCGTAACCATCTCCATTCGAATGATCCTGTAAGGTTGTCTTGTATGTCGCTAGAGGAACCTGGGCTGACACTACTCTTCATCAGTGTTAACATTGCTAGCGCTTTACCGGCTTCTTGCTGCTCTTTAGTAACGTTAATGTTAGTGTTTTAGTAGCCGTCGTGAAAAAGGTTGTTACCTTTGGAAGTTTTGCTAAAAACTTTCTGCTTTCTTCCCGCTTCTTCCTTTTTTCAGAACCACTTCGGTAGCTTCGCTTCATTTTTCAACCGTCTGTAGCTTTCAGCTTACAGCATGCTGAGCCGTTTGTGTACAAACACACACGCAGATGCGTAGTAGGATAATGGAATATTCCAATGTAGTGGGGACTGGGGGGAGTTTATCATTATGAATTTAACAATCGGATAGCACTTTAGCGTATCAATGTTTAGAGATATAATTAATTGATGAAAAGTAAGACAACAAATTGTAACCATAAGTTTATGAGGCGTTTTACGGGGCCCTTGGTAGCTTGGGGCCTAAGGCAATTGCCTACCTTTGCCTAATGGTAAGTCCGCCTCTGTGAATAATATATCTGTAACACGCTTACAGTAATCCCTTTTCCAGCCAGTCAGATCCCAGCAGTGTGAAAGTTTTAGCCAAGTCACTGAAATAAACTTCCTGTCAATAAGTCCTCTCCCTTTCTTTTGGTTTCAATTCCGGAGGAGTTGATTCATCATTACACAACTATCATACCAAACTCTTCAAAAAGAGACCATCACTTGAGATAATTCATATTCCCATTTCCAAACAAACACTAATTCCCTGGCAGGCAACCAATGAAAGTAAATATCTGATATCAAAACCCTTATGTAGACACTTTTGGAGGACTGAAAATGTAAAATGAAACTAAGTGATGTTAGCTCTTTCATGCCAAATACTTTGAAACACACTTTTTTATGTGATTTTGATTGTGCTGTAGTAGCACTTTACCATGCAGGTACACCTTCAAGCACTGATTGAGAATTACCCAGAAAGTACTGGAGAGGTAATCGTTATTGTGTTGTTGTATTGTTATGTTTTGTCTGGTTTCATCATTTGTAGTGAAAGGGAGAGATGGTGTGCTGTGTCGGTGGAAATAAAAGAGGCGGGTTATCGGAATTATGCTTCTAATTTACCTTTGCAACACTTGCAATACACAAAGGAATTACAGGAGAGGGAAGGCTGCAATCACAAAGAGTTTTTGAATCCTGCAGTACTAAAAGCTCATGTTTGAAATTGTTACTTCAAAACAAAAAACGCCTTTGTGTTATGATTTGGTGTTTTTGTCTTATTTTATTGTGGTAGTCTGTTTTCCTGTGTTTAGTTCTTATCCTGGTTCTGTCATTTCTTGCGTTAATTGTTTGGTATTTTTGGTCTTGTCTTGTTGTTCTTATTATGTTGTCCCCTTGAGTGTCTGTATGTTCTGTTTCCTGTTTTATTTTGAAGTCTGGTCTCTGTCTCGTCTTGCCTTTACTTCCAGTGTTTTCCCGCCCCTGTGATTACTTGATGTTTTCCACCTGTTTCCCAGCCCTCTTGTCACCTGCCTCTCGTTATCTCATTACCCAGTGTATTTAGTGTAAGTGCTCCCCACTTCTTTTGTTGGATTGTTTCGTCTGTCTTTGCCTGTGCCTGCTTTTGAACGCGCCTGCCAGTGTTTGTTCCAGTCGCCGTTTCTCTTAGATATCTGTGCTTTTGTGGAGTTTTTTGGTTTTCTTTTTTTCCCTCATACCTTTTTGGATTTTTCGTGTTTTTTGACTTTGGACTTGTTTTTTTGGCATTTGTTATCCCGTTTTTTGTTCAATAAATCCTCTCTAAAACTCTCCTGCCTGCCTGCTTGCCTTGTACACTTTGCTCTGAATGTGATTAGTGTGTAGTTAAATAGTTTGTATGCAGCATGCTCCATTCCCAGACCATTCATCACTCCAGCCAGCCCTCTTTAATGGCCCTCCTTTGAAAAAAAAAGAAAAGAAATCATTCCTTTTATTATTTCAATCTGATATTCGTAAAATGTGTACTGAGATTGATAAAAGCATACCCAGAAAATGTGTATTCCCACCACAACTGCCAAGATGTGTTGAGATTTGTTAAAGCACAATTAGACTTGCAGTAACATTTGGGTTGGTTGTATTTGGATAATAAACGGGCAAAATCTGGATGGGGAAAGTGAAAGAGCAGCGCTTCACCCCCACATTACGACCTTGAGCAAGACCAAGACCCTTAACCCCAACCGCTCCAGTGGAACTGCTCAGTGGCCAGCAGATCAGACTGTGCTTGTACTGGGCAGAAGCTCCAGGTATGTGTATCTGTGTGTGAATGTGATCAGGGTGTTCCTGCAAAAGAAAGGCTTCCGTGAATAAAGATTGAAGAAGTGATTTTCAGGTATTTTAGGATTTGTTCATGATTACTGCATCACACAGTAATAAATATTGACTCTTCTATATGGAGTCAGAGCACACAGTATTATAAGACTCATTTTATGTGAGACCGCGGGTGTTATAGTGTGTCATAAAAGAATAAAACAGGAATGAAGTATGTTCTGATTTTAATGAGACATATGTTTATTTCACATGAAATATTAGCATATGAGGTTGTTAATGCATTTTCCAGTATAATGGTCAAATTGCTGTTGTAAATAACCATGTAAATGTTCCATGTAATACTATATTTATACTTGATTTAACAGTTAATTACTGGCAGTTTTATTTTATTTTTTTTTTAAGATTATTTGGGGATTTTTCCTTTATTTGATAGTGGATAGACAGGAAAGGGGAGAGAAAGAGAGGGGATGACATGCAGCAAAGGGCTACAGGTTGGAGTTGAACCCTAGCCATTGCAAAGAGCCTACATGGGGCGAACAGTCTTACTGGGTGAGCTAGAGGTCATAATAGAGGTATAATGCAAACATGGTAGCAAGGCAAGAAGGAAGGAGGGCTGTAGGTGTTGCCTTGACCAACTGCCACTTTGCTGGTCTGAAAGCCATGATGTCTCTCTTTCTCATGTGTGGGCCAAATCTTCAGGATGGTTAAAGCAGGTGAAGGAGAAGGTAACCTTGCCCCTTATGACCTCATAAGTGGGTTTTGACTTATGACCTCATAAGGGGCAAGATTCCAGTTCGGCCTTTTATTTTCTCAAAGGCAGAGCAGGATACCCAGAGCTCACTTTACACCTTTTGCCATTTCTAGTCACTGGGGGACCATAGGCAGGCTGGGGGAATGCATATCAATGTAAAAAAAAGCTCATAAAGTGAAATTTTTATGTTATAACAATAAAAATGGATAGAAGTCCAATTTTTTTTCAAGGTTTTCCTGATGGACACAACGCAACTTTGATATTTGTTGGTACCCCATAAAGGCTGTGAAGGCCAGTGGACAGAATGCAAAGACTTGATTTAACCAAATATGTGAAATTGAGTGGATGTTTGACTGAACGTTAAGGTAGGCAACAGCTACTCTGATTGGTTGCTCCTGAGTGTAAGCAGACAAATAAGTGGCCCAAACTAGACTGTTACCTCTGGGCAATGAGTGATGTAATGGTGCTTTGGCCTCAGAGAACAATCAGGAACACATGTAATTGTCCAACTTTACCTTTTAGCAGGCGATCAGTCTAGAATAAATGGCAGGTGCACGAATGAACTCCACCATCTGTTGAAGCTGCAGGACGAGTTGTCACACATTATCAGCGTGGGGGTTATCATCTTATCTCCAATGAAAACCGACAGCAATCTCAGGAAATATTAGTTCCAGATGTTTGATGTATACAGTGGGGCTCAAAAGTTTGGGCACCCCAGGTAAAAGATTTTATTAATGTGCATAAAGAAGCCAAGAAAAGATGGAAAAATCTCCAAAAGGCATCAAATGACAGATTAGACATAATATGTCACAAAAAGTTAGATTTTATTTCCATCATTTACAGTTTTCAAAATAACAGAAAAAATGGCAACTGCAAAAGTTTGGGCACCCTGCAGAGGTAATACCTTGTACTTGTTTCCACAATGCATCAGGCTTGTCTATATGTTCATTTGCAAACTTCAAACGCTGATTTTTGTGGTGAGGACGTAGAAGAGGTTTTCTACTGATGACTCTTCCATAAAGACCATATCTGTACAAGTAGCTCTCGTAGTATCTATAGTGGAATGGTGTACCACAACTCCAGTGTCTGCCAGGTCTTTCTGGATGGATCATGCCGTCAAACGTGGGTTTTGACTTGCTTTTCTCACAATCCTGCGAGCTCTTCTGTCTGATATTTTTCTTGGTCTTCCAGATCTTGCTTTAACTTCCACTGTTCCTGATGACTGCCATTTCTTATTTACGTTCCGAAAAGAGGATATTGGCATCTGAAAACCCTTTGCTATTTTCTTATAGCCTTCTCCTGCTTTGTGAGCTTTAACTATTTTCAGTTTCAGTTTTCTAGACAACTGCTTAGAAGAACCCATGGTGCTGATTGTTGGGGCAAGGTCAGATGAGTCTGGGCATTTAAAACTTTAAGATTGACATCACCTGGTCTTTCCAGACGATGATTGAGAACAATCCATGATGCTGTCAGGTCTTAGATTTCCAAAGTGCGAAGTGCATTCTATAAACTCTGCAGGGTGCCCAAACCTTTGCAGACGCCATTTTTTTGTTTTCTGTTATTTTGAAAGTTTAAATGATGGAAATAAAATATAACTTTTTATGACATATTATACCAATGTCTAATCTGTCATTTGGAGATTTTTCCGTCTTTTCTTGGCTTTTTTATGCACATTAATACATTTACCTGGGGTGCCCAAACCTTCGAGCCCCACTGTAAAGCCAAATCATTGGACATAGTACCTTCAAAGAGGTCTGTTGAGTCTGCAAAAGAAAACACTCTTTCTAAAATTTCCAACAAAACCCCCAGAGCCCAAATTATCTCCAGCAATGGCAGACAGAGTCTCTTTCCTAATCTGCCTATAAGGCTTTTGGATGCTGCTGATCTTGAGGTCTTTGGGATCCTCGACCAGTTGTCCCATGACCTAGTCTTGACCAAAATACAAAAATCTTGCTCTCTTCAAAGGAGAAATAAGTGGCATCCGATCAGTAGTTGATCGTTATTTAGGTAAAATGCCAGTTTTTCCCCCTGAAGGCCACTGGCTGAACTACGTCAAATGAGTCTTGACAGAGGGTCAAGCCGATGCACAAGGGATATGACTGAAACAAAGCATTGCTTGTAGTTGACACTTTTTTAAACAGATATTGCTTTCTCTGATCCGTTTTCAATATGTTAATGTTTCAAGTCCAAAAAAGAGGCCTTAAGAATGGGTCTTGGACTATGTAGTTAAGGTCTTCATACCCCGTTTAAATTGACAAGTTACTGCTACAGCCAAAAAAAAACACAGTGGAGACTCCAGCAAATTTAAGTAACAACATACTTTTGAGTGGAATGGCCTTAAACAATTACACAGTGAGTTGTTTAGAAAAAGAATTGGAGCGACAGAAGCAGGTGGAAAAAGACCGCAACATCATTATTTAGATAAAGAAACCAGAGGTTTCCGCAAAAATGAGAGCATTAGAAAGTGATTGGTTCTACTTCGACACTTACTTTGAGAGACAAAGTAAGTGGATCAAACATCACCAGAACAATAGTCACAAGTTATTAGGTAGACAGAAAGCTGGATTTCTTTCTTCAAGCTTTGTGGGATTGTTTTGGAGTCAATGGATAAAGAATGGTTTAATAATGTGTTTGCGTGTGTTTAACTGGAAGCAAAATTGCATCACTGCTCTGCAGAAATGTTGTGTCATTTGGCTGATTATGCTTTTACACATTCTCACTCCCATTGCGTATCGGAGTGAGAGTGCGCTTTTGACCTGTTTTCCAAAGAACTTCTTGGCACAGGAAATGACGATTGTTACAAAAATTAGTAACAAATAGGAAATGAAAAATGTGTGCAGACATTTTTTATTGAGTCAAGACGTGTTCACAGGAGCTCATTTGCAGTGCTGCGTAGGTTGTTAAGTACTAGCAAAGACAACATATTCTCATTCACTTTATGGACAAAATGTATGTCTCCAGATTTTTTTTTAACATGTATGACACACCTGAGCAGCCAAACAAAATGTATAAAACAAATGTTACACTTGGGTTACATTTAAGCATTGTAATCATGAATAAATACAATTACTAACTTATGGCATTATGTATGCTGCACACAAGGAGAGCACTATCAAGATCATGGTCATCATCTTAACTGCTTGTGTGTCCATGGATTTGTTGTGTGTGAATTCAAGTCAGATTTCATCAGTGTCAATAGAATTGAGCAATGCTGCCACCCACTGGAGAAACTACGTGGTTCTTCAGACGCATTGAGAATTGAAGTCATGGGTTTCAATTCTAGTGCTCAAGAAACAGAAACCTGCTTGTTTAAGTGAAAGCAACTAAATCAAGCAATAATTTACATCTCAGCTAAAAGGTAAACCAGTTAACACACACACACACACACACACACACACACACACACACACACATACACACATACACACACACCTTTTGTGTTGGCAAAGTCAAATTTCCCACTAGTATTCTCTCAAACTTGATTGATTTGACTTGATTTTAAAAACATTGAATTCACAATATATAAATTGAGCTCAAGTGTCAAGAAGGAATTCCATGAAAACCTTCCTTGATGTAAGGGTCCCTTGCAGATGCTTTTTGGGGTAAGGGCTTCCTGGATAGTCATTTGACAGCAAGCCCAGACCGCAAAAAGACCTGAAAAGAACAAGACTGCTCATCTGATCTCATGGCTGACGATCCAACACAGTTGGTCCAGCATCTGAAACACACAGTTACAGATCCATGAGACTGAATGTAAATTAGAAATAAAAGGTGTCATGTATAACAATCCTTGTTTGGATTCCATGTATTTTTTTCTATGTCTTCTGTTGGACTACAATGTCTCAGATAGATTGTAAATGAGACACCTAAATTCAAACTCTGAAAGACAATGGTGATGACGTTCCGCACTTTTCTTTTTATTATTTACTGTATTGGCCATTTTAGTTTGTAGGGATCAGAATATTGTCTAAAACTAACAATTGAAAATGATTCCACTTAAGCCGAATAAAAACTATATAGAGCACATGTGTATAAAGTGTAAATAGTTTGAGTATGACCTATTCCAGTAGGCCTTAATCCCATATACTTTTGTATCAGTAGTATTTCCCTATAGGACCATAAAAAAGAAGTGATAACATCCAAAGGATTTTGTGTACTCCATTCAGATTCTATTTCACTAATAACACTGTGAACCCCCTTTTTTTTTTAAAACAAATGTTATTGTTAATAGGTCATGTAGATTCTGATCTCATTAAATGTTTGAACAATTCATCTTTGTTGTCTTGCTTCCTTTTATGTAGTTATAATTGTGTTTGTTTAGAAATAGATTTTACTGTGATGTACTAACACATAGATTGAACATAATATGTACTTTTAGTGTAAAGTTGAGAAAATCCACATTTGAAATAAACAATTCCAAATACATTTATTGTCTGTGAGTTCCGCTTGATTTCGAGTTTAAATAGAGAATCATGTATGATCATAGCCTGATGTTAACGTGCATTAAATTAGCAATGGATCATGGTGTGTTATATTAGTATTGATGATAACAGATTGACCAAAAATACAGCAAAACCTGAATAGGCGAAGGGAATCAAAAAATTGTATCGGAAAACATCCCATGCACCCCATCCAATACACAAATGTATCATCACCAAGCCTATCAATAAAACAAACCAGAAATCCCATTAAATACACATAACTAAATGCAAAGAATTATATGTGTAACATTTGTGAAATACTGGTTTCCACGCAGCTTCCTAAATTCCAATTTGTGATTTAGCATCGCCACGCCTTACACCTCACCGAGCCAGTTACTGACAATAGGTCTAATGTCAATTGGCACCCCATAAAAAAGTCAAACTGTAAAAAAGCATTTTGATTGGTATATTTAGCTACTTTATAAACAAGGAGGATTCAGTGAAACTGGAACACCTGTGAATAACACTGAAATGTCCCAGAGCATGCTGGAGCTCTTTCTAATAGAAGACGAGAACGTGGTGTATCAAACTATAGTTTGGAACAAAGAGAGGGAGAATCTGGGTTTAAGTTAAATGTGAATCCCCAAGTTGGTGTAAGGGCAAGAATACAAATATTCAGAGATATATTATTTAATTTAAATTAATAGTATACACATATACATATTTCAGTAGTACAAAACTTGATGGCTTTAGCAAAAGGTGAAATATGTCATGCTCGGGGCCTACCACTGAAAAAGTAGAATCTGTGTTAATGTTCTAGTAAATAAAATCTTTTCACAATAAAATACACAGTCATAGGCTGTTTTATGAAGTGCCAAACAAAGATGCTGCAGCGAGTGCGGACAGAAGACTGTACATCACACTGGATGATCTTCATGTGAGCTGTCCATGGTTCTGAAAGCCTCACACCAGCCCTGCCGGTAAACGCCCTAAAAATCCCCCCCACCCACCCCCCACACCTCCTCTCACGACACTGTGTATGTGTGCAAGTGAGTGTGTCTTTTTGTGCGCCTGTCGGTCTGTCTGTCTGAATGTGTCCCATAATGTGTGTTTACGTGTGTGTCTGAGCAGGATCTTCTTGCTGCATGCAACATGCATCCCTCTTGGGGTTTTTCTTGTAGCAAGGGGTTGCACTGTCAATTCATCCAGCCTTTACCCACGTCACCCGGCCAGCAGCCTACTTACTACCCCTTGACAAAAAAAAAAAACTCCTGTAATGATGGATGTGCCAGCAATCAGTGGGGAACAAACACACATATATGACAGCACGAACACTTGAGAAACACTTTGAACTTTCACTGTAAAGCGATCATCCACATGCGAATTCAAGTTTTGGAAAAGACGAAATCTCCACGCATCACCACCGTTTGGCTGTGCGCGTCAGCAGGTCGCCGAGCTGCAAAATCTTGAGCTACAATACCTGATGACACCTCTTACTACAATGCCAATCGTGATCAGCAATTCAAAGACAACATCTGGCACACGAAGAACATCATGTAAAATGCAAGAATAAATGGCCAATAGCTGTATTCATTTATGAGAGGTGAGATGAGGGAGAAGGTGCTCGTTACCTCTGTGCGTTGCGAGCGCTTGGAATAGGTCGGGATGTGAAAAAACCCTCTGGAGAAAGAAACAATCAGAAAATGCAAATAAAACAGAGAATAATCACGTGTAGCTAATGGCAGAGATGTAGACAGCACATAGCGTTAGGCAGGGAAAACAACACAACACGTACACACAAAAGATCATACGAAGAACAAACAGCAGGGCTGTGTACATCAAATCAATTCAACGCAACAACATTTTTTCTCGAAAAATGTAATTCCACAAGGCTAGTCACCGGCAGGTATCATCCCACAGATGCGCTGTAGATGAGGAAGAGAAAAAAAACATCCTTATATACACACCTCCCTTACTATCGCTGATGCTCGAAGGGTTGGGGCGACGTGATGCCACTGGGATCATTTTCATTCTGCATTTTGATTCATCTCTATTTTCGATGCATTTTTGAGGAAATACACTTCCATTTTGTACTCGTTTCCATCCTTTCTGTAGGAAATACTGCAAAAGCCCCAAATGGAAGCCACTCAATTCCTCCAGTCTGCGATTGACCCGCATTGACGTCATTGCGTCATTAGGTCTCCCCTGGAAACACGGGGCTCCCAAAAATAGCAACACATTAATTCAGCCTGCGCTGGGGTTGGCTTGGCAGGGGTGACTATTTGTATCAATCCATAACCCCTCCTCTGATTCTAAGCAATAATACAGTTCTCTCTCTCTTTCTCTCTCTCTCTCTCTCTCTCTCTCAAGGACGGGCTGATCACGACTCACTGCTATTTTTGGAAAGAGAGAGAGAGAGAGAGAGAGAGAGAGAGAGAGAGAGAGAGAGAGAAAGAGAAAGACAGAGAGTGAGAGCGAGAGAGAGAGAGAGAGGGAGAGATGGGTGTGATGAGAGACGCCCGCACCTCTGCTCTCCTCTCTTCTGGCTTGCTGAGAAACAGAAACAGCACCACGGGGTTAAAAATAGCAAAAGAGCGGTCATCTAGCCCAGCCAACAGTGGGATGTGGGAGGAGAGGCAAGACCCTAAACCTAGTTGACGGCCATCATAAAAGGGCCAGACCATCAGCCACACTGAGCCGGCCTGTCACACAGGTGGCCTCCATTAGCCATTCATTCATTTGATGAAAGACACAGGAATATAGATCCATTCATTCATTCATTCATTCATTCATTCATTCATCCATTGTAATCAAGAAACACCCTTGCCTATCATGACACAACATCAGAGAACCAGTGCAAGGCCATGTTAGCCTCCACCAAATATGCCAGCTGGCCAATGAAAGTGCATTTTGTCCCTCGAAGCACCCCAGATTATTATTCACTTATAGAGCAGAGGTGAGGTGTCACACAAAACCATTCACATGGGCTGTTATTTTTTTTTTTTTTAATTTGGTTTTCTATATATTAATTTGCCTTTGGTGTCATAACATATTTCTGCAATGTGACAAATACAGACAGATGCTTTAACAATGTGTTTCTCATTGTTTTCAGGCTATTAAGACATCTCCAATTTTCCTTAAATACAAATCCTCTTTTTCCCAATCAAGCTCTTAAAACATCAACAATAATAACACTATCAACATTTCTCACAGCCATTAATGTTCAAATGGCACGCTTTAGACTTAATGTTGCAGTATTTACAATAGCCATGTCTAATCTAACAGCTGTTATTACACTATAGGTTGATAGTAAGCTTTGTGGCAAGTATTAATCTTAAACTGCTGATGCCATCTACTGGAGATTTAAGAGACCTACATATAACAGAAACTGTTGCATCATCCATCCTTGAAACAGGTAGCTGAAGCCCTTCTCACTCCCTCACCTGGTGGTGCACTTTGGTATTACGTTGGTTTTTGGTATCAGAGCAGTAGGAAACTGAGGGGTGGAGACATGAGCTGCCCTTTTTCTCTCTCCTGTCCCACTGAAAATTGATTAATGGAGAGTCTGACCTTTTTTGTTTTAATTTACATGTATTATCCTCTGCTGTAGACAGATGAGTGTTTTATTTCTTCTGATAAGCAAAGACCTATGAGAGCAGGGAAGAGCTGAACCTGTGAGGATATGTGACACCCTTGAAGCTGCAATGGGCTCCATAAACAACAGGTGGCAGAAGAAACACTATATGGAGGCAGACCTGTTGCAGCGCAACCATAAAGTATAGTGCAGCTTATGTAAGCCTGTTTTTCTGATGAGCTGCCAAAGCCCGAGCCTCTGCAAGTTGTAAATAACTCTGTCCGTGAATATACATGCTTACTGTAGCACTGATAGTTTCGCATATCTTACCCATTAGTCACCAGAGGACTTCCAATACAAACAGTCTTTTATTTTTGTTTCCAGAGACAATGCTAATTGTGTGTGTAAGACAGGCAGAAGGGTTTTCCTTACTCATGTACAGTGGGTACGGAAAGTATTCAGACCCCTTTAAATTTTTCACTCTTTGTTTCATTGCAGCCTTTTTCCAAAAATCAAAAAAGTTCATTTTATTTCTCAGTAATGTACACTCAGCAACCCATCTTGACAGAAAAAAACAGAAATTTAGAAATTTTTGCATATTTATTAAAAAACAAAAACTGAAATATCACATGGTCATAAGTATTCAGACCCTTTGCCGTGACCCTCATATGTAACTCAGGTGCTGTCTATTTCTTCTGATCATCTTTGAGATGGTTCTACACCTTCATTGGAGTCCAGCTGTGTTTGATTATACTGATTGGACTTGATTAGGAAAGCCACACATCTGTCTATATAAGACCTTACAGCTCACAGTGCATGTCAGAGCAAATGACAATCATGAGGTCAAAGGAACTGCCTGAAGAGCTCAGAGACAGAATTGTGGCAAGGCACAGATCTGGTCAAGGTTACAAAAAATTTCTGCTGCACTTAAGGTTCCTAAGAGCACAGTGGCCTCCATAATCCTCAAATGGAAGACGTTTGGGACGACCAGAACCCTTCCTAGAGCTGGCCGTCCGGCCAAACTGAGCTATCGGGGAGAAAGAGCCTTGGTGAGAGAGGCAAAGAAGAACCCAATGGTCACTGTGGCTAAGCTCCAGAGATGCAGTCGGAGATGGGAGAAAGTTGTAGTAAGTCAACCATCACTGCAGCAATCCACCAGTCGGGGCTTTATGGCAGAGTGGCCCGAAGGAAGCCTCTCCTCAGTGCAAGACATGAAAGCCCGCATGGAGTTTGCTAAAAAACACCTGAAGGACTCCAAGATGGTGATAAATAAAATCCTCTGGTCTGATGAGACCAAGATAGAACTTTTGGCCTTAATTCTAAGCGGTATGTGTGGAGAAAACCAGGCACTGCTCATCACCTGTCCAATACAGTCTCAACAGTGAAGCATGGTGGTGGCAGCATCATGCTGTGGGGGTGTTTTTCAGCTGCAGGGACAGGACGACTGGTTGCAATCGAGGGAAAGATGAATGCGGCCAAGTACAGGGATATCCTGGACGAAAACCTTTTCCAGAGTGCTCTGGACCTCAGACTGGGCCGAAGGTTTACCTTCCAACAAGACAATGACCCTAAGCACACCGCTAAAATAACGAAGGAGTGGCTTCACAACAACTCTGTGGCTGTTCTTGAATGGCCCAGCCAGAGCCCTGACTTAAACCCAATTGAGCATCTCTGGAGAGACCTGAAAATGACTGTCCACCAACGTTTACCATCCAACCTGACAGAACTGGAGAGGATCTGCAAGGAGGAATGGCAGAGGATACCCAAATCCAGATGTGAGAAACTTGTTGCATCTTTCCCAAAACGACTCATGGCTGTATTAGATCAAAAGGGTGCTTCTACTAAATACTGAACAAAGGGTCTGAATACTTATGACCATGTGATATTTCAGTTTTTGTTTTTTAATAAATATGCAAAAATTTCTAAATTTCTGTTTTTTTCTGTCAAGATGGGTTGCTGAGTGTACATTACTGAGAAATAAAATGAACTTTTTTGATTTTTGGAAAAAGGCTGCAATGAAACAAAGAGTGAAAAATTTAAAGGGGTCTGAATACTTTCCGTACCCACTGTATATTTGAGTGCCAACATCCTCTATCCCAACACACAATATCCATCATTACTGTAATACCTAATCATTTTTTTCTACACAAAATCTTCCAGCTCGTTTCTTACTTACATCTCTATCTTCTTATGTCAGCTCTCAGTACTCATCACAAGGTCCACAGTAGGATAAACAGTTGACATTTTGTACATTACTCTGCTTATTGAAACCAAAATTGCCCGTCTCAGTGATCAATTTCAGAGGCTTTCAGCGTGTTTTTAATTGCACCATTTGCGCCCATATGGTTCAAATATAACACAGTAGGGTACCTTGGGAGACATCAGTGAAACTGCCTTGGGAGAAAATAACAGCAGCAATATCTATCCTCAGCCACAGAAATTAAGAGCAGACGCTGGCATCCATTACAGCTCCTGACGGTAAGCAGTTTAGCTCAGCCTGCTGTAAATCAGTGCCACTGGAGACGTGCGCTCTCCACTGGCTTTATGTGTGGTTTAATCTCCACATATTCCTGATTTATCAGCAATTCCTTTTTGGCAAGAAATAAAAGTACCACAGCTTCACCTGGTGTAGCTCCTCTGCACTAAATAATGTATTTATTTATTCACCAGAGCAAGCTATTTTTTGCATACAGTAGGAGGTTTCTGATAGTTGTCCTGCATTGAAAGGGTGTGTGTGTGTTTGTGTGTGACTTTAACAGCTTTATAAAGGCACTGCAGGGAGACTAGTTCATTTTCAATTAGCCAGAGACTCGCATTAACTGAAGATATTAAAGAGGAGAGTAATGCTGTTGTACAAGGCAATAGTCTGTGAAGGCCGGAATCTGCTGAGCCTGCATTTGGTGTAACACACAATACACAGACGTTAACACACACCAACCCACAAACACACTTAGTTTGAAGCTCTGAACACCATTGCCCAATGTATGTTGAGTTAGGGACACACTAAGCCATGCAGTCAGAGCCATTTATGGGCAAAATGGCTTTACAGTTGCATTTGGTGTGATGTGTTTTGCTCATTGGGTTTCTTCCTGCAAATATCTCAACAGCACGCTGCGGATTCCATGAGGAGCACCATCTAATCCCTACAGCATACATAGAAGAGTACCCAGCAGATTTACATGCAAGATACTGAATACATAAATTCAACAGACACACCCTCTAGAGCCCGGCAATCCTACATGCTGATTAACAGGGGGAAGTTGGGATGATGGAGGGAGAACAGCAGCTCAGCCTGTAACAGCAGGTATTGTACAGCTGCAGGGGACAGTGAGAAGATGGCAGTTTAAATGAACCACCTTGCTGAAATGTCAGAATGTGCCTGTTCAGTCAGAGATGAACTTGTATGGTGAACATAACTCACGTGTCCAGCCTGAACTTCACTTAGTGGATTAAAACATTTTGAGGCACACTTTGCCGCATACGCTCCGCATGAACTGTATATAATTCATACATCTTTACTGCACAATTCATACATCTTAAAATATATTTTTGACTCTTTGCATCTTGTTTCATGTATCATACGTGTGCATGTGTAACTACTGTAGTTCTGTCATCCAGATGGGAATGCCACTGAATGCCTTATGAAGAATTGAATGCATGTCCCTGTGGTCAAGTAAGATAGGGAAACCGAGCCACCCTCTGAGAACTCTAGAGAAAGACCGGGCATGTGGATTTACATGTGCATGCTTGTGTTGTAGCAGCATGGCTCTGTGGAGGGCAATGGCGGCCCATTACTTTGGTCCGGACTAAAATATCTCTATTTGTTGAATTACCATGACATTTTTAGCAGATATTTGTGTTGCCCAAAGGAAGAATCCCAATTACATTGGTAATACCATGGTGTTTCCTGTAGCGCCCCAATCCCCTCAAAGTTTTTACACCTTTGGTGAAATATTATCTATGTGATGAATTGGCACCAAAGTTGGTACAGATGCCCATGGTTTCTGAAGGATGGATCCTAATGACTTTATTGATCTCCTGAATTTTCCTCTCATGCCACCATGAGATTTTGCGTAAAAATGTCTATAATCAACTATTGGACGGATTGCCATGAAATTTGGTGGTCACATTTGTGCCCCAGTCAAGATGATTTACAATAACTTTGGTGATCTCCTGACTTTCCATCTAATCCACCATTAGGTTAATATTTAAATTTTCAAATAATCTGCTTTATGTCAGAATACCTTAAAAACTAATGACATTTCATCATTCTCATTGGTACTTTGTGTTCACAGCTAATTAGCAAATGTTAGCATGCTAACATGCTTAACTGAGATGGTGAACACATTAAATATTATACATGTCGATCAGCATGTTAGCGTTGCCATTGTGAGCATGTAAGCATGCTGACCTAGCATTTAGTCCAAACCACCACTGTGCCTCACAGAGCCGCTAGCATGGCTGTAAACTCTTAGTTAAAAAATTAAAATAAACTCTTAACGCATGTTACCTCCGCCAAGGAGGTATTTTCTCTATTCCATTTGTTTGTCAGCATGATTACAAAATAACTACTACCCCAATTTTCATGAAACGTGGTGGAAGGGTGTAGAATGGGCCATGGAAGAACCTATCCTTTATTTTGATTTGAACAATACCACATATACAGTATGAAGCAGCTATGAGCGGGTCAGCCCAGGAACATCCTTATCAGTGCCAACTTCAACTAATTATCTTGAGAGAGGAGTCTAAATGAGTTGATTGTTTGGGGAGTGAATTAGCAGAAAAGCTATTGACTGGTGCAGAATGTGGACATCTAACAGGATCACTCAAGTAATTACTAGTCACGAGCTACAGGACGGTAAACTGAGAGAAAGTCACAGTCAGGGTTGGTCTTCAGAGTTTTACCTGAATTGTCTCCACTGCTTACCTGCTGAGGATGAGAAAATATCACCCACTGAGGGAGCGTAATTCACTTCTCAGCAATATTAAAGCAATATCATATATCACTGCTTGTATAAGCATTCAGTGTCCCACTGTTTGGCAAATATTGATAAAGTTGCATCATTCAGAGGAAAAAGAATGAAGCTCTTTGTCAAGCAGCGGATGGAATGATTTTATACTCTGCCTTGCAGTGTGATGGATGATGAAATGCTGGCCTAAAAACCAAAAGTGAACAAACAAAACAAAACAGCAAACTCGGCTGGAATACCCAAAGGACAGTCACTGGAGAAGGAAAAAGGAGATTGATGTTCTATCAACAGAGTTTGTTTGTTTTTCCGTGAATCTATTGAGAATATGCCCACACATATTAATAGAGGAAAAACTCTATATGAGCTACTTTTCCTTGAAGACATCTTTCAGCAGTATTGCGCCCCACAAAACCATTCCTGTGTGTTTTGTTTATGTGAAGATCAAATAGTTGTACTTATTTGTCCTTGCTTTGGCATATGTAATATTACTATTAATAATATTAGTAATATTAATATTACTACTAATATGTTAAAGTGAGCGCATCACATATAATGCTCAAGTTTGTGAGGACTATGTCCCGTATCTAGTTGTAAAGTTTGCAGAGATGCAAACCTGTAAAGTATTTCCCCCCAAATGTTACTTAATTTTTGGATGTATAGTTTTAATGAATACCTCAGTGTATCTAAATCAGTGTGTTTCCCAGCTTTAGCTCTTTCTAAATTATGTCTACATTGTTTGCCAACCATTCTTCGATTATATACAGCCATTAGGTTCTACTAATTTCCATTTGGTATGAAAATTAGTTTTAAACGGAGACAATAAACTTGCTTTAGTTCTGTAGTCCATCACCGGCAATATTAAGTCTGCAATAAGTTTTAGCAGTTTCAGAGTGTTACCTCACAACTTTAACGTAACTTTTGACCAAAAAAAGCAGACTTGATTGGCAGCGTGATGGAGTACCTAACTTCAGAAAGTTTCATGAATCTGTTATATGATAGTGATACCGCATAGCAATGAATGGAAAACAATGGAAGCCTGTAAGCGTTGAATAAGTGCGTTCAGATTCTAAAACACAATAGTATTGTTTGAAAGAAGAAACAAGCATATTATGACTATTAGGGCTCAATAGATGCACTGGCTGACAAGGCTTTGGGGACAGGTGTGTGATATTCCTACTACAACACATCAAAATGTCTGCTGTGGAAAAAAAAATAAAATTTCTGAGAACATCTTTCCATCAAATACGTATTTTGAAAGACTCTACTCCAACTCTACCAATGCTGGAGAAGAGACAAGAGATTGCAGTGTATGCAGAACCTTTCATCATTACAATGGGAAACAAAACACAGCACCATACTGAATGATTCAAAATGGATTTAGAATCCCAAATTAATAAAAATTTCTGAATGTATTTATTAACCACTACTGTCAGCCCACCACTAGCAACAATTTAAAGCTTGATGATTGGATGTTTTCTTTTTTTTTACCAAAGTGTTACTTGGGACTCGTAGTTGTCTTCTTTCTTTAAGATTATATGTAGAGGCTTTTGTACCTTAACGTATTATCAATAAACTACTCTTTTTGTAAAACTATTTTTAAGGTTATTGTTTGTACTGACAATTCAAGAGAGTTTAATGTCCATCCGTGAGATGAAAATGTGCTAACAGCTTATGTAATCCAGTTTCACTTACTACTTTATTACATTATCTTTCCCACTCTATTTCTTTTAACTTTGCTTTTCTTTCTCTTCTCATACACACACACATATACACACACACACACACACACACACACACACACACACACACACACACACACACATGCATGCACGCATGCACGCACACATACACACACACAAAACAATACGGTCACCTGGCTGGGACTGCTTGGAGAGAAAATGTCAGTGTGATCCACTCATTCTCCACCTTCTTAGCAGGGAGTCTGAGGTGTGTGTGTGTGTGTGTGTGTGTGTGTGTGTGTGTGTGTGTGTGTGTGTGTGTGTGTGTGCATGGATGGGTGATGCTCTGAGTGTTCATGCGTGGTGCTCTTAAGTGAGGAAGCAGCTGGAGTCTTACCACTGTTCAGCCCTCCTGAGGGATGGATGCAGGGAGGCCACTGGAGAACTGCTTGTGTAAGATTCATTCTACATGCGTTAGATGTGATGGAAGACACAAGTCTGCCTGCAGTTACAAACTTTGTCCTGTGTGAGGCAATAGAGATACAGCCCTCTTTTCCTCCATGATATCACGATGATGACTGGCACTGCCGCAGCACAGACACACATGATGAAAGCATGCGCATACACATACTGTATGTGAACATACTGAGACGCTCACAGGGGCCAACATCCTGGACACAGATTTAGACTGGACACAGTACATCACTGGCTAGTCAAGTTTCTTCATTCCAAACTGACACAGATGGCGATGGTGTATAAAGTATGTGGACAGGGAAGAGAAAGAGTAGGTGGTGACGGACTGGGAATTGTTATAAATCTTTGTCTTGTATGGAACAAAGAGATTTCATCCCACATCAACACACAAAGGCTGTTTGTGACACCTGTGTAAGACAGATGACAGATGTGTGTGCGGTTGATTGATGGTAATATTTGGCTTGAAGAATTGGAAATAGGGTTAGGAATGCATCGAGGCAAGATAGGGGGCATAAAACACTCCTTCCAGAAACTCTACTTAAAGGATAAATATGATTCTGTCCTTGAGGAGGAAAGCGAAAGAGCGGCAGAACATGATGGTGTCCTCATCATGTAATGGGGAGAATGGAAGCCGTTCTGCAAAATCATTCATACACCGAGCAATTCTTCAAGCACTTATCACAGAAAGATTGACTGTCGAGACATTTTCCCCTTATTTTAGATCTATTCTATTCACCCAAGCGGCCCTGTGATGAGTGACAGGCCACATGGTACTACCTCTTGCCCTAAAGGTGACGCATAATGGCGTGTTTTGGCCACACACACACACACACACACACACAAAAGCATGCACACAGAAATTTGGCATGTAATCAAGAACACCTGGAGCCTTGACAGTTGACATTAAAATCATGAATATTAAATGGTAATTTGGATGTGCTAAATATGCGGCATGCTAGTTAACTAAAGCAGAAGTGGCAAATATGTTAACAGTGAAACTCATTGAGTTGCTGTCTTAGTATTCTCATAAATAGATTCATGAGGCAACATTAAGTGGTCCACTCAAGGTCCGCTGAAAATTCACTCAACGGCAAAGGTGGTGGGTGGAAAATAATGAGATCTGATTTCGGTGATCATAAAAAGGTATGCATGACTGTAAGTCTGCTATTTTTGATTTATTTACCTCTGCACTCTCATTCCCTCTACCCCACAGTCCCAAATGCTGACTATAATGCTTTATGTGTTTGTGGAGGGACTTGGGGAGTTCAGAGGCTGAAACAGAATGGAACAATGTAGTGTGTTTGCGCTCACGTGTGTGTGTCTGTGTTCTAACGTGGCTTGAATGCCCATGTGTGTACGTTTAGTGGCTTTTGTGTGTAAATCTCACAACACAGCTCAATAATTAGTGGATGATTAATGACTACAGTGCTAAGAGGGAATCTTGTTGTCCCGTTGCTAGTCTCGCTTTGCCAGACCTTCCTCCACAGCGCTTCAGAGGAGGGCAGTTAACCACAGTCCTAATGAATCCACCTGAGTTTAAAACTCCAACAAAAAGAAAGCAGAAGGGAACAGACATCGGCTGAAAAGACATGCATCCGGCGGAATTTCTGGCGGCACCAAAGCAATCCTGGAAATGGAACATCGTGGATATAGACTATCACATGGCCTACTACAGGTGGCAAACCAACCAACACATGACGTACACACACCTATACTCACACAATCTCTCAACGTGTTTTCTTCTTACTACCTTTTAATCACCTCTATTAACAGCAGACATTTTTGACTGGTCACAGTAGGAAATGCAAGGGAAATTACATTAACAATGCGTACCTCCCTATTTTCACAGAAAGTCATAACAGTGTGACAGTGAGCCAGCATGCGCATAACCAGCACCCTGAAACTGAAGCAGCTAAATGGAATTGAACCACCATGAATGTAATAATTAGCACATGTGCTTTTCCTACTGTGACACTTGAAAAGGTCTTTCATGAAAACCTGTTATTGCCCAAGAGAATGCTGACCATAGACCATTATAGTTTGTCTATGAAGATGCTTTTCTTGCACCAAACATAAACAGAATTTCATTGGATTTCAATAGGCAGCTCCATCAGTACAAATTTCCCTCACAGAGAAACCTTTGCCAACCACTGTGAGAGCCCAAAAACACAAAAGGGAAAAACATCCAGTTGGTTTGCGCGATGCAAAAGTCACATAACAGTGCAATTACATTGTGGAAGTGTAAGTTTGCCAGATGGTTTGTGTTTGTTTGTTTGTGTGTGTATGTGTGTGTCACATGTGTGTATAGCACTTTGAAACTGTAATGTGTAACACCACACAGCTCAGCAATCAGCACTTGGAAATCTAAATGATGAGCCACTGGCAGCCATCCTCATGTTCTGACTTGTGGGATGTTACTGTAAGTGGCTTACCAGCTTCCCCTTAAAATCCCATGAAAGCCCAGTCCCTGTCATCAGCAGTCTAACTTGTGCTTAGAGCCTTGGGATTCAAGTTGCCAACCTATTATTTTAGACAGCAAGAGACTTAACCGAGGGAGATTAGTAAGAAGAACACTACAAAGGGATAGCATCTTCATCAAACATAATTAACATGATTTCCACTTTTGCCAAGATGGAGATCACAGCTGTGATTAAAGAAAGCTGTGTCAAATGTGCTATGGATGCTTTAGCCATAGAAACACAAAATAATTCGCCATGGCATTTTAATATCCACAACTCCAATCCCATTTATGCACACACATGTGGAGTGACAGTCAGTGTCATTATTAATGTATAGAGAATTAGCCTCTAACTTACAGTTTTCATGTCTGTGAGAAATGTATGCGCTACATAGCAGAAATCTAAACAATATCAGTGTTGTTTCTTCTCAAAAGAGACCTCTAAAGAAGCTGCCAGAGTGCTGCAGTCAGTGTACCTTTACAAAACCAGGGATCACTATAATTTGATTGGTAAAAAGAACGATAAATGGTAAAAACAGACAACATCTTGCAAATTCAATTGCAGAATGATTGAGAGACTGTTGAGCCCAGCAGCTGGAAACCGGACCACTTAGTAAACTACATGGAGTGTTTAGCCTGATTGTGTAGCTGCATGGCCTATAATTATCCCAAAACAGATTTGGTTTTGGTTTGAAAAAATATTTGACCCACTCCAGCCAACATGTCGGAATCTACCATGTTGAAACTAAACCCAAAAAACAACAATTTCAAAAAGGTGTTATAGATATACTGTAAATGAAAGCTTATTTCTGGAAATGTATTCAAAACCATTTGTACAGAATGGCCTCATCCAAAGCACAGGTTTGGGTGGTAGATGGGTCAAACAAACAGCATATTTACTCACGAGATTGGGGTTTGTGTCCCTTGTGAAACCATAAGTCAACTGTCACATTTTGAAATTAATTGAGTTTCACGGTCCGTGATGCAATGACATCAGGGATATCAGGGCTTCATTCTCTTCTTCACTTAAAAACTGCTGTTAAATACAACAATTCTATAGCTTCAAGCAGTTAAAAACTGTCCTGATACAGTGAATGTGGCTCTCTCTCTTTCTCAATTGTCTGTCCAAAGGAAATGCCTGTTGTGTGTTGCCAGAACACAATGATAGAAACAAGTGGTCTGGCTTTGCAAGGCCAATAAAATGTATCTCATGTCTTAAAAATTATTGCTAAGGATGACATCTTTACAGATGGATGATTGATGTCAAGGTACAAAAAAAAACCTGAACATACTGTCTGCCTCATCCCTTGCACCATTTCAACTGTTAAAGCCACTGATATTAGGATTTTATTTTCCAGGCAGGTCACAAAAGAAAAGAAACCATATTTACAAGGACTGTCTGTCTGGTTAGCATCTTGGAGGAGAAAGGTGAATGGATAAGTTATTTACAGACTGATTCAAAACTCGTAATTCAAGGATATGTCACTGAAATATTTATGCCTAGGCTACATTATAACACAAATGTCTCTTAAGCAATGAATCCATCTGCTTATTGTTGCTGCTGACAGATGCAAAATTAGATTTTCTGGGTGGCAGGCTGAGGTAAGTGGTGCTTGTGCTTGTACAACAAGAGGTAGGAGAGGTCAAAGAGAAAAGGTGTCGCGCTCACTTTGCACTTTAAACATGGGTGCAATCCATCATTCACTCAGGTACAGATGAGTGGATTTGATTTGTGTGTGATGTGCCTTTCTTTGTATGGGACAATAATGGAGACAGACTACAGGAGGCCCTCAGAACTGCTCCTTTACAAGAAAACACGCACATGCGCACAACATGTAAAATGCAAATACATAAAGTATGCGCACACACAAAAATACTTATACACACACACATGAGCACACATGCACGCACGCATGCACGCACACACTGATCTGCAGTGTCACAGGCAAGTGATCAAAAGTAAATTGCAATTTGCTTTGGAAACTCTGATGGGATGGGGATGAAATTTACACAAAGTAAATGGCTACTACTCACGTGTACATATACTTTAAAATTCAACACAGGGTATATGAAGAACCTGGTAGGTCGAAATAGAATACAACATGGACATGTGATGTGTAGCACGTAGTCCAGGTGACAGTGTATTCAATCCCAGAATTATCAAGCAAAGTAGAAGAAGTCCTACTTGATTAAACTCAATCCCCAGTCTAGGTGCGAAACATGCTTTCATAAAAAGGGCACATTTATATTCAGTTACTCACACACATATACAACTCTCTTTGAGGATGCTTCTCCATTTCGGTGTCTACTAATGTGTTGTGATCCCTCGTGTTTTCCAATGCAAATATGAATCAGGAGCAATAAGCTCCCGGGCAGGTGATGCTGAATTCTCTGTCTTCCCACATAATACTCCATGTGCAGAGTGAAATAGATTAAACCCACAAATTACAGAGTAAGCCTGCCCTTTTGCCAGTGATAAGCCAAAACTGTAGCAATGAGCTGTAAGAAAATGTTGGTTCAGAACTGGAAAATGTCCCTGGACTTAAAGAGAAGCTAGAGTAAGAGTTTTCTCCAGCCTCCCAAATCCCTGAGGAGCCAGAACATCTGTATGTGTGGAAAGAGTTACATGAAACACACATAATTTCCAAGGGAATTACTAGTAATTGTTTGGGAGGGAGGAAAAATATTTATAGTGAATGATGACTGAGAATACACAATCATGTTGAAATCATCTGAAAGCAGGGATGAAAAAAAGGACCAGTAAAGTACAGTACCAATAGCCTGGTTGAGACCAGGCTAATTTAACTGAGAGTGGGTCTGGGGAAGTTTCATTCACAGCCCATTTCCAAAGGGGCGTCACCAACGGACACCGCTCAAATGCCTCTGGGCGCAATTGGATAGTTCTTTAACCAATCAGACCAACGATCCAGGCGACTTAGCAGTGACAGCGGCATCAACGGGTTGCTGAGCTTTAGATGCCATCATTTTGAATGTTATCGTGTAAAGCCCGCCTCAACAGTTGTGATTGGTGCCTCGATTTGAAAAAAATTTGAAATGGGCTTGAATGAGGTCTTGGCCGGACTGCTGCTCAGGGTTTTCCCAGGCTACAGTACCAATGAATTAATGTAAAAATACTTAATTACAAGTAATAGTCCTGCATTTAAAATCATACTCAAGTGAACTCAAACCAAAGCAGAGAAAATTGGTCCCTGTGACTGACATATTACAACGTATGGCATCAATGGATTTTTTGTGATTCATGTCAGTGAAGGCAACACCAGTCCACTCTATGAATCATAACACAACCATTGGGATTCCTGGAATGATCACCAACATCCATGCAATCTCACGACTCATGACTGGGAATGTACTGTAAGACACAGAGATGCTGTTATTAGTAAGTTTAGTTCATAAATGGGGATTTTGAGAAGGAGGACATCTACGGAGGCTTTCTGTCTGTGGTGGATTTTTTTTTTTTCTGAACTACTTTTGTGTTGCCTTGCAACAACTATTGAGTTACCTTGCAATATACTTTTGGCCTTCCCCCTGATCCTGTTAGTGCTAGTTAGATGACAGTTAATGTGTTGGTCCAGTCCTTGAGAGGTAATATACTGCCAGTTTAGGGCTATACACTGTAGATACTAAAGCAAGGAGAAATGATCTGACACTATTAAGCATTATGCATTTATTGCTCATTACTCCTTTCTAAAGGCCGAGCTCTGACAGTAAGTAGCCGCTCTGCCAGGCTGTGGGTTGAGCTATGGATGAACCTGTGGCTGTGGGTATGGTTATTGCTAGGGCTACGGCTGCTGTGGTGGTTGTTTCTATGGTGCTATGGATATGACAGCTACAGTATAGCGTGGCTACTCCTTACTGATCCTTTTGACATTAGCATTTTTGACATTCGGGGTTTGAACCTGGTGCTATCGGATATGACAGATAAGTTAAGCACCAAAAGAGTTCAACAATGGCTTCACTACAACGCTCGGCCAGCAAAACAATGTTAATTCAATGCAAAAACTTTACCCATACATGTAGTTGTTGTTACATCTTGAGGCAACAGGTCACTGACTAAAACATCCTACCATGACCTTTTGTAGACATTGAATAAAAAAAACAGAGAACGACAACATAAGTTGAATATATTTCCACTTTGATTCTTTGATGTACCGTAACACTACCAAAATACAGGAGTCCAGGTGACCAGGCGACATCATACCGACAAGGATGGTAAGCTTGCACTTACAAGTTTCCCATCAGGGAAAATGTCTATTACAGAACAGCTGTTCCTCTTCCTTTAAATGTTTTCAAGGTGTGTGTAAAAGGTCAGCGTGATCATTGTTATAATTTCACTCAATTAAAATATGATTATTTTTTTCCAAAGGCTTGAAGGAAATGATAGAACTAAACACACATACATACACCATCATCATCTCTCCTTTGCTGTCTTTCTAACTCACTATTTTTCTCTGCCTTAATCCCCTGTTTAGTGCGAGGTGTTTTATTCTCTGCCTGTCAGCAGTTTGAAAAGGCAGGCTCATATCCATTCATGGAACTGTGTTGTACAATTACACTGACAAATGCTTGAGTGATTTTCTTGGTGGTGTTTCATTAAAAAGAGGAGGGACGGGAGTCTACAGTACAAGGGGGGAAAAAGAAATAGCTAGAGAATAAAACTGTGTTTTTCCACTACAAGGTCCCTCTCATAAATATTGTAATTGTCCAGTGATAGAAAGAGAAAAGGCAGCTAGAGATATTTCCAGTTTTGTGGTTAATACAGGATGCCTTAACTTGTCTGCAAGCTGAGCCGGGGAGGTAATATCTAAACAGCATCTTCATCATTATGCTGTCCCATAAAGGGGGTGACAGCGCAGTGTAAAACATGCAGATTTAGCAGACAGAGCTCCATGAGGAGAATAATAATTTTGTGGTGGTTTGCGCCATATTTAATCTGAAAGCCTTAAATGAGGTATTGAATGTGTTTGTGTTTGTGTGTGTGTGTGTGTGTGAGTGTATGTGTGCTTGCCTCAACATGCAAGTGTGTCGGTACTGGTGGCAAATGTTATCTCCAAAATAAATCAAATGGTAAAGTGAATGCAGGACAATCCTAAAGATAACCTTGAGTGGCAGCTAGCAGAGAGGTACTAGACTTTTCATCACCTTTAAATCCATTTTTTTATGGATGTGTTACCCAGGCTGCAGGTGAACACAAGTGCAGTATCTACACTAATACACACAGGCAAGACAGCAACTAATTACCCCACAATAGGTAGAGGCAATTATGATTATCTTGCAGTAACATTTCCATGGTATTGTAGTGCCAAACATTGACATGCAAGGTTACATCTTATCACCATAACATGATTAATTAAGATGCCAGTTGGAGGGTTATTGTGGGTTGAGCTGATTAACAGGCTTCACTTCAGGCACCCCTGCTCTACTGAACTCGACACTGATAGCAAAGCAACAAACCAGCAAGAAACAAAGTTACCACACACAGTTATAAACAGAGACAGACAAATAGAGACACTAACGCAGGCGGACAAGTGTATGGCTGACGGACACATAAATACACTGAGAGAGTGACACAAGCATTACTTTTCATGCTAATTAACTGACTGATCCAGTGGCAGAGACAAATATCTACAGTAGGTGCCAGGCTACTGGTGGCCATTTTTTGGTGAATCACAACATGCAGTGCATTGTGACATTGCTTTGAATGATGTTTTGTGTGCTGCAGGAAATGCTGATGCTTTGTGTTCTCAGTGCAGTTTCTACAGCGTCTTTGAACAACAAAGTCAAGGTAAGTCAGGAAAAGAATTTTTATTCTACTCTTCTTCCCACCTCCCACTTTATTTTTAGTTTGACGGCGCCTCTCTCTATCATTGATTTTATTTCTGTTAAACCAATGTACAAATAATGGCTTTTTCCCTTTGTCAAGAGTTGAATGAGAGCATTGAAATGACGTAATTTCATGTTAGTGAATATGAAGCCGCCAGTTCGCTTGAAGACGGAAACCAGGCTATTCTAAAGTTAACAAAACACCAGCACCTCTAAAACTCATTAGTTAACAAGTTGTAACCCTAACCATAACCATAACTTGTCATGACAAAACCAAATTACTAAAAGAAGCGTTATGTCATAAACGTTCATGACAGTGTAACCAGTCAGGTATAGGAGGGTGTTCTTTCTGTGTCATAAAGATGCAAAAAAAAAACATACAATGAACTAGTTGGTAAAGAGTCCCTTTTTCAATGTGGTAAAAACCCACAAGGCCACCTTAATGTAAACTGCAAACATCCCAGTGAAAACTCACTTTATCCTCTCTATCGCCACACAGTGTGTGAATTCTAGCTCAGCGCACAGTGGCACATACATTCCCATAGGTGTTACAAAACAAATGACCTGGTGTTGTATTACTTTGATCCTTTGAGGGTCCATGGTCCAACTCACACCAACTGTGTAAATGTGTTCCCATTTTTAAAATTGTACACTCCTTCTTTCTCGCCTTCCCTCCATCTCTCCGTTCCTGGCTCCTTAGTCATTTTTTGGTAAGGGGGAGTGTAATCTAGCACACATTAAATATTAAAATCCTTCTTGGGAAGTCCTCATCATCAGCATATGTTGCTCTCATCTCTGGTTCACTCTCTTTTTCTACTTTAGCTGATTCCTCTTACTATTCCTACCACTTGTGGTGTCAAAGTTATTTTCATTGTCATTCAGACAACTATCAGTCATTCATTTATTTATTCATTCATTCCAAAGCAAAAATACGTCACTCGCTTAAAAAAAACAACCCAACTTTATGCCTCTTAGTCTAACGGAATGTTTCGTTTGCTCGAGTGCCTTTTTCACCTGAGATCTAATTGGCACCATTAAACATTGGCCTATTCAGCGATACCACCCCCTCACTGGCATAAACGTGCTGCTAATTACTTTGTATTCAGCTGAGAAATGGAAAGGTTTTTTAATGTGATGTACTTGATAGTTTTAAATATTAAAAACCCAAAAGCAGATATAGTAATTAGGGTACCTAATTACTACAAGCTGAACCAAACAGATTTTAGACTTTTAAAAAATGTTTCCGATTCAGATCATTAGATCTCTCATATTCGTTTCCTCCCGTCAGCATGTCTACTCCTGTCCTTACATCTTCTGTCTTCTTATTAGGTCATTATCCATGCTGGCTGTTATTTTCAGGTGGTTCCAAGAGTGAAAAATGTCTGCTGCTTCAGGGTACTGAATCACCCATTTGGGAAATGAAAAAAATGAGAGAGAAAGAGAGATGAGAGCAAGAAATGGACCATAAAGGTAAACTAGGCAAAAGGCCAGACATTTAAAGTCTTACTTTATAAGGAAATAGCTTCATCAGACAAACAGGTGTGCTGATGTAGAATGCCAACAAGCAACGCATCCGACCTAAGGGATTTATAGACAGAAGCCATTTACTCCGAGTGTTGTTTGACCTTCAGGAGCAATCTGACACTCTGTTAAGCCTGCCCCACTTAGTTTCATTTGGCTGTAATTGGCTTAATGGCCAGCAGACATGACGAAGGGGAAAAGTTTCCTTCTAAAACAGACTTGTTCATGCTGGGCCGGCTGATCTGGTGGAGTTTGGATGGAACGTGTGTAGCTGTTTGTTTCATTGGGACCAAAAGGTGGGGGGGGAAAGTGATTTTCCCTCCTGGAGCAGAGCAGTTTTCTAAACACATTTAGAGTGTTTTTCTCAAGTGGCTCAGCAGCAATCTGGAAACGTGTGTGTGTGTGTGTGTGTGTGGTGTGTGTGTGTGTGTGTGCATGTGTGTGTGCGTGTGTGTGTGTGTGTGCGTGTGTGTGTGTGTGTGTGTGCGTGTGCGTGCGTGTGCCACAGCTACATTTAGTTGATGATGCTGTCACTGCTGTTGGCATCTTGGATGCGTCCCAGAGGCTCTCCAGGCAAAAGTAGGGGACAATATATCTCTTCTTGTATCACACACAAAACACATTCCCACTCCACATGCAGTCACTCACACACACACACACACACACACACACACACACTGTAACCTCCTCCCTCCTCTCTCCTCACATGCGTGGCCTTGGTGGGCTGTCTGGGCTCTAGTAGGAACAGAGAGTGTGTAACTAAGCACATCTTGTCAGACAGTCATGCTATCTTCCCCTGGTCCAGACCTCGCCTTCCCTTCATGCTCCGTTTGCCTGTTATTCTCAGGAGGCGGCTGCTCTGAATAAGAGGCCCTGCAGTAAGGAAGGAGGCTGTATTACATTACACTTTCACACATCAACTCATCCCGGTCTGGTCTCAAGGTGATCGGTGGTAATAGGGAAATGATTTGTTTTTATATGATGTAAGATATAAACAGAAGCAATTCATTTATAATATAATCTAACATACTTTGAAAAAAATGTTTCAGGCCGCACAGTTACTGGACTTTTCATATCAATATAGTTTACTGAACATGGATTTCATTCCAGCATTAATTACTTGTATTTGTATGCTGCGATGCCAGATCACATTATAACATGAGAGCAGAGGCTCATTCATTCATGGCCATAATGTACCCTGAGAGAAGATAGGCATCCTGTTTTCTCTATTAAGATAACATTTTGTCAAAGAGCTGGCTAACACAGTCTTCTTATGTCCCTCTGAACACCTTTGTCCTCCTTTCACTGCCTGTGAGTGCTGCATAAAACAGGGGAGCAAAGACTAGGCTACCGTGCTGTCATGGTTTTAAGTATTTTGTGCCGTGTTATTTAACGTGTTATTGTGCTAGTCTGTCTTGTATTTGTAGTTTCCTGTTTTATTTTGATAGTCTAGTTTTTTTTGTCTTGTTGTGTCTTGTTTTACTTCCTGTCTTTTGGTTTTCCCGCTCTTGTGATTGACTTATTTTTTTCATCTGTTTCCCAGCCCTAGTGTCACCTGCCTTTTGTTACCTCGTTACCCTGTATTTAGTCTCTGTGTTCCCCTTATCTGTTTATGGTGTTCCGTGTGAGAGCGAGTGCGTCGTCTACCATGTTGGTCTTTGTGTTCCAGATATTTTGTTATTCTGGTTTTTGGGATTCTGCCTGTTTCTGTGTTTGGATTTTGCCTGCTGTTACAGGATGCCTTTTGTTGTATGGATTTTGTTATTGTTAATTAAATCCTCAAACTCAACATTTCCGTCTGTCTCTGCATTTGGTTCCCTGTATCGCATCACAAGTGCATTGTGTGTATGGCATGAAGCCAGTGGCCTTGCATGTATTAGCTGCCTCTTCACAATTTCAAGCAGTGATGGTAAATGGGTGTGATAAAGCAGCTTTCTCTGTGCTCTATTTTTTTACAGTACAGTACTTAAAGGCACTTAGTATAGCAATTAAAAATGTTCTTGAGTATTGATGATATTCCATTAAAAGTTGGATTCTCATTAATCTGGTAAAACTGTGGCAATGTTACAATTTTGTCACCCTTTACTGATTCTCATTAAGAAAATTCTCTTTTCAGTCAGCTTTCCCCTGAGAGGTAGATCAGTTACAGTCTGCCTTGCTTCTGTAGGCACCCTGAGAACAGCACCCTTAAAGCTAGTGCCAAGTCATTGTCTTGCTCAAGAACTTGATCCAAATTTCCCAAGCAGTTGAAGCCTACAGAGATGTTTGAGATCATATAAATCAAGAAAATGAACCCGCCATAAATGAGAATTGGCTCTAACCATAGACCGTTAATATTAACGGTCTATGGCTCTAACCCTATGAATATCTGTCTTTCTATTTGCTCCAGAACAGTGTCTGTGTTCTTTGGTATTAAATGACTTAAAATCACTAACATTCCCATCTTTTTTTTCATATTAGTCGTATAAATTAGCTGTTGTAAAAGTACCAAGTTGTTGGATCCCAAGGAGAAAGAAGAGATAAGCAAAGAGAGAGTGAAAATGCACCCTTTTAGTGAATCAAGATAAGTTACAAATGCTAAGTAGTAATTTCTTCTTTCTAAAATGTTTCCACGTGTTCTACAACAATGTTGGATGTAAACTAAAATGATGTGTTCAAATCCCCTTAATTAAAGTAAGTAGGCGCAGTTAGCCAGGTAGGCACTATTTAGGTTGTAATCCCCTATTTCCTGGTGCTTTGATTCGGATTCAAGAGGAGCAATGTGCTGAGCTGCTGTTCCTTCAAATTTGGCAAAGCTGTAACAGTGTTTGATAAGAATATTTACTGGCCATCTTCCTTGGAAGGTGTTATGTGCCTGACAAACTGAAAGGAGGCCATGGCTGACCCAGGCCTATGGTAGGAATGCATCTGTCAGGTACGGCTCATTCTGTTAGAACAAATGCTTTGTGTGTCTATCACCTTCAGCAGAAAAAGGCCCCTATTGTGGCTAATCCCCTAGTTACTTCATAGTAATCCCCTAGTTACTTCATAGTCTCGCACAGCGCTGCGGAGGAGGGTCTGCCTAGTCCACACAGCATTCCGGAATGGGAGAAAAATGTGCTCTTGTTTATTGGCATTTCTTTAAACTAATTACAATTGTCATGGGCGGCGCTAAGCAACGAGAAAAGCTCAGTTGCCGCTGTAAAATAGCCTCGGGAAGGAACTTGTTTTGGTGCAACATTTGTACTTTCAAAAATGAAGCTGTGCAACAGAAAACTCAGGTTGGACAGATAGTCTAGCTAGCTGTCTGGATTGATCCTGCAGAGATGTGAGGAGCAGTTAACCATAGTCCTCATAAATAGACCTGCGTCCTTTACAAACAAAACAGAAGGTAACGGACATCCGGCTAAAAAGACTGAAATCGGGCAGAATGTGGAACAACAGACTAATCCCGGAAGTGGAATGTCGTGGATATAGACTAGTTACTTCATAATTGCATGTATACATATTGTTCTACCAATATCTAACAACATCAGCGCTTCATCTACCCCTGGGCGCCTGACTAGCTCACCTGATGAGTGTGTGCCCATATACAGAGGCTTAGTCCTTGACGCAGCAGTTGCAGGTTTGCAACATGTCATTCCATCCCAATTCATGTCTAAAACTGTCCTATCTAATAAAGGCCTAAAATGCCACTAAAATATCCTTGCTTGCCTAGTTTGCATTCAAAGTGTCACTTTCACATTAACTTAACTGTGTCTGTCTTTCGCTCATCATTAACAGAATTGCTCATTACCCAAGGGCATGAGAGTCATAGTCGTTGATGTGACAGAGGTTTTGGTGTCACATTGAATAAATGTGAATAATGATGACAGTGTCATAGTACACACACGCAGAGACATATTTGTGTTTGGCTCCCCATAAGGACGTGAGTGTCCAGGGACCACACACACTTACCAACAGGGGCAGCGTGCTTGTTAACATCTCCATAATTAAGAGCATGTGCTTTAATGAATAACAGACACTGCTGCATATACAAACGTGCAAAAGCTTGTTGTGTGTGCATGTAAACACACACATCTGCATCCAGGGACATGAGAGCAAATTCAGGAATGCTACAGAGCTAGTGATCTTTGACTTTTATTTGCAGCATGCTTCAGATATTTGGAGATTCCTGCCCTAACTGGAATCCATGGATGGGGTCTTAGGAGTTGTAGGGCTTCACTTGGGAGGCCCATGCTTGGGCTGTTTGTAAAAATGGAGGAAGCTATAGAAATGGAGGAAGGACTCCCTTAATTAGAGATACAAACTATTGTATTAGTAGTGACCTAAGGCATTATTTTGATAATACAAGAAGCTAAACTAAGCTTCTTACGCTATGTGTCTTGCCCTAAGGGACAGAATGTGGAGCTTGTACAGTTAACCCAAAGGAGCTGAATGTTAAATTGCTGCTTATTTGCATCGAGAGAAGGTAGTTCATGCATCTGATCAGGGTGCCTCCCAGACACCTCTGTGTAGAGGTATTCTGGGCACGTACATACAACATCTGGCAAGTGAATACTTCAGGTTTCCCCGGGAGAAGCTGGAAGATGTGGCAAGGCAGGAGGATAGGATGGGTGATCAGTCTCTTTCTCTCTGGCATTTTTTGGGGTGGTAGGAGGAATACACAGAAAGTGCAAACTGTGTGGCAATACACAAATAAGGTAACGCTTCCTCCTGATTCTACACTCATTCGTACACAAACCAAGTAGAAATGCAGAAATTATGTAATTTTTCAGGATACAGAAGCAAGGGGAGAAAAAAATAACATTTCTAGACAAATGTGTATGCAGGTAAATTACCATGGCCCCATAGTCAATAAATATTTAAGATATATCAAATTTGTTTGGAAAAAAGCACCATGAACCATATCACCTTTTACTGCACACTGACAAATATATATAAACCAAAATAAGTCCAACTCAAAACATACAGTGTCCCTCACTACTCTTTCTGGGGCTTCTCTGCTTACGTACAAATCTTAATGTAGTTATATGGGGCACATTAGTCTCCTCCATTTCCTAAGATATGAGAGAGAGCGAGAGAGAGAGAGATAGAGAGTGGCTGCATGGGATTGAGCTAATAGCAGTTTCAACAGCATCACTATTGCAACTGCACTGCTCACAAAGTGAGTTTGAATGTGTTGGAGTTTTCCTTTACTCATCCTTTACAGTCTGGTTGTCCGAGCCATCTACCAGCAGCAAGGCAAACAAGCCTCAATCATGCAGCAAAGCGAAAGTCAATATATTCATGAATGGATTTGAGTGAGATGCCCAAGGCCTATAAAAATAATGGAGTGTGTAACATTATTCCCGGCACCCCAAATGGAAACAGCCTTAAGGGGGAAATATCTAGCATAAGACAGCTCCACTAATCTATCTACAGCAGGGAAGGCAGGGCAAAGAGGGTGCAACGTGAACACTTACCTGCATTGGAAGACCCGGAGCCAAGTTTAGAATATTACAAAGCTTTGCCTCATTACTATTCTCTAAGCCTCCCTCATGCTGCATGGATTTGAGTGCATCTTTGCACATGTGTGATTGTGTGTGTGGTAAAATATGTTTTTTCTTCTTCCCAAGTGAACTCATTCTCACACATCTCTTTTATCTGCATACATTAGGATCCTCTGTGCACCTGCAAACTAAGGGCTTCAGTGCTTATCTCCTAAGATAGAACACAGGAACAGTGTGTACTGTGTTAGGGAAGTACCACACCAAACTGAATTGGATTGTCTATATTTTACTTTATGTATTTATGAGTTCAGTCCAGCTTATGGAAAAACTTGTTTCCACACAGTGTGTTCAAGCTGAAATAGACAAATATGTAAAAATAAAAATAAATAAAAAAGGTCAAAGGACTTTTTAGTCAGAAAAACTTCACATTGGAATCAAATGCGCTCACTTCAGAAACAGGCTTGACTGCATTGTGCAATAAAGCATGCTTCAAAACCTAGTCTCTTGAGTTAGATTGTCTCTTAGAGTCAGTGTCAGGAAGGTCAAGGATGACAGAGTTTTCACAAAAAGAATTTCAGTCACAAACACAAGGACACATTCTGTCGTCATCCGTCTTGTTTTAACAAGATTTTATTTTATTTTCCTGTTCTTGTTGACATGTGTGTGTGTCTTCTTCGCCTTACTGGAGCTTCTTGTTCAAGTCTACAGGGTGGCGAGAACAGTTAATTTATTCTTTTGTGCACACAACAGGAACACTGAGTAGCCACACTACCCGTACACACTGCAGTGGTGGCACGTGTCAGTTGCCTTGTGGAATATTTCTGTGGGTAATACAATACTGAAAAATACATAAATATGCTGAAAAAATTAGGTTTACATGAAGACAATAACAATAATGCATTCCGCCTCTTACTATCCGCGTTGAACTACAGTAAAGAGATATCTTAAAACAAATTTGTTTTTCAGTCACATGCCCACTGTGAAGCTCCTAAAGAGGGTGATTTGGGGATTTTGTTTGACTGTTTTTAAGGCCCCTGTGACTGAGATAAGTAAATGGTGCACTGAAAACAATAGGTGTGTAACAACAGTGGAAAGAGGGAAATGCACAAAGAAAAAGTAGAATTGTTTTTCCTTGCCTCTGTTGCCTAGTGCTTGCTCTTGGTGGGAATCGTTGGGTTTCTGTAAATAACATCACAGAGTACGGTCTAGACCTGTTCTTTTATGAAAAGCGCAGTGAGATAACTGTTGTTGTGATTTGGCGCCAAATAAATAAAATTGAATTGAATTGATTGAACATAATGAAGCGCTAGGCAAGAATAGAGATGGTTTTCCTGTGTCCTTTGCCACTCAGTGGCTGCCCCTTGTGGTTTGACAGGTCTGTGGTGTGTCTACTCAATAATTTCAACTTTATTTCACCTTGCACGTCATGACAAAAACACAATGTTACAGCACTGCTCCACCACGCAGGAATGCTATGTGCTGCATTCTTCCATGGACACAGAATTTCTCCTGAGAGACACATTTCTGTGTGAATGTTTGCAAAACTGTGTTTTTGTGTCTAACATGACATTTATTTAGAACGTATTTCAGGCCCACTTGACAAGTGACACTTGTCCATATTTGTGGTCTGTAAAGAAGTTGGGCTACCATTTTTAGTAGTTGAACTTCCTCCATTTGGGCTAAAGCCAACAGGAAACTCTTTTAGGGGCTGACTAGCTTTGGCAAACACACTATTATTGAACAAGAACACTTATGCCTGCAATATTGGCGTAAGTTGCCACAGTTGGAATTGCAGGCCACATTACATGATCTACAAAATAAATAGTATAACGATAATTATTTGAATTGTTCAAAAACATATAAAAATGACTCTTGTCATCCCTTCATTGCAGATCCAGTCAAAACTATAACGTGCAGAGAGCCTTACCAGTACATTTTTCTCATGCTGCTCCTTTTGGAAAGCAGGAAGCCAGCAGGAAGCCATCTCAACAAGAGAACATCCATGGGTGGAAGCCGGAAGCCTAAACAACTATTCTGGCATGTGCACCTGGTGAGCAACTTTAATTTGAAAAGAATGCGCCGCTATCTTCAAACAAAATATCCAGTTCTCCTAATACATATGTAAAAACATGCTAGCCACATTAAAATTAACATCAGCATGTTAGCAGTGTCATTGTGAGCATGTAAGCCGCTACAGCCACACAGAGCTGCTGGCTTGGCTGTGTGGTCTCTTAATCTTGTTCTAATGTTCTAAAAAATATTATTTATTGTATATGTCATATATTTAGGCAAATATGTTGTATTTGATTTTGTTTCATGTGTGTCTTAAAACATGACCATGTCATGCAACCTCTCAACAGATACAAACTACATTATACAACATGGTTTCTCTGACATTCTTTTTTTCCCGCATGTCCTCTATTCTCCCTCACTCTTTTATCTGTCACTCTTCTCTAACTAGGTCATCCCACCTCAACTCCAGAACACTGAAGTCATATCACTAGCTCTCTCTATATCTCCATCTCTGCTCTGTTTCATGGGAAGAGCTGCTCTTTGGTATTTCATGGTTCCCACTCAGCAGGAAACCAGTGGAGTCCCTTTTTTAATGCTTGTATTTTGCGACTTTATGTTTCCTGCAGCTTCGGACTGCATTGTGGCTAATGTGAGAGTAAATCGGTACTGGTAAGGAGCTTATAGAGGGACTGAGAGGTACATACAGCATACTAATTACCCACAATCGTCCGCTCCCTTTGTATCTGTATAACCCAGTCCACCCTATTTAATTTTATTAAAACAATTTTCCACATCCAAGAGATGATGCTCTTGTTCTAATTCAATCTGATAATATCCAAGTCCTTTTTTGTTTTCCTTTTCTGTCATGTTTCCCTTCTATCTTGCTTCTGCCCCTTAACTGTTGCCCTTTGAACATCAAACTTGATCAATACTTCAAGCACAGTCCTTCTCTCTTTCCTCTTTTTGCCCCTTTCCTTACATCTGTGTTCTTCATGTATCACTTGTTTTCTTCCCCAGTCTCATGCCATGTGTTGAATGAGAATAGAACACTTTTACATAGCAAAGCACTGAGAGACAGAGACCAAAAGGGAGAAGAGAAGAAAGTGTATCAATCCCCCACAGGGCAGCAGTGAGCGATAGGCACCCCCCTCTGAGCGATGTTCTGGGTTTGCCAGTCACTGCACCCTATCTGGTGTCAACACACTCCCTCTTTGCACTCCATAAGCTGCAAAACTGTCTGTGCCCGGTGTGACAGCCTCAGTGTCACTAGCAGTCCTGTTTGTCTCGCAGTTCCATCCTTTTATTTCTTTACACTAAATGGGATAGCTGCTCCTGATTTCATTAGTTGAAAATACATAATTAAGCACAATGTGTGTTTGTACATTCCTTATTATGCTTATTGTCAGGTGTTTTGTTCGAACAATGCCATTCTTATTACCTCCTCATTTTCTGTTTTTGTATTATGCATGCGGTAGCTCTTTTTGTGCATTTCATTGTGGTTTTGTAATTGCTGTTACTTGAATCACTTTGCTGCTCTATTGTGCTAGCTGTTTTCCCACAATGTCTTGCTTAGTGTAAAAGGTAGTTTAATTAATTTGATTTGAATAGCACATGAGTATAGCCGAGTGCTGCTTTCAAGTTATAATAAACAACGTTTAGCCATCAAATACACAGTTCTTTTCTATTTACTTGTCCTGAAATATGTTAGTGTCGAGCATAAAGGGTTTACTAACGTCTCCTAAGAGGGACATTATTCCTTTCTCACTCATTTTGCCAGCTGAGCATTTCCCACACAGAGGGTGTTACCACTCCAGAAACAGAGTACAGTTCTTTACTGTATCACATTAGTCAGCTCATTGATGTCAATAGATGAGGTTTAGTACAGTGATACTTTTTAATTAACATTGTTTACATTCATCTTGCATCCATCTTGCATTGATCTTGCAAACAAGGCATCTACTTGCCAACAAGACAATTCCCTGTTCCCTAAAACTAAAAGCAACATATCGACCTTCACATCCCTTATCAGCCCACTTCACGCACACATACTAACCCCCCCCCCCCACACACACACACACACCTCCCTCCTGACCCAGCTAATCCTTAATTACCATGTCTAATTACGCCCTGACAGCAGAGGTCAATCAACTAATTACAGAATCACAGGAAGAAAGGAAAAAGGAACAGAGGACCAGTCAGTCTTAGACCTCACAGCCATGATTAACACCTGGAAATCACCATCATCTCTTTATGCACACTTACATACTGACCACCTCTCAACCTACACTTCAACTGAATTACAAAATACACAATGTACTTCCTTACAGGCATGTGCATCCTTAAGGCGCAGAAATATTCCTTTACATAGTCATACACACTTGCATGTCAGGCTCTCAGTCACATGATCGAGTTAGTGCATGGACAGTAAAGGCTATACTCCGTGACAGGAGATTCCCCCATATTGCAGCGTGCCTTCGGGCCTCTCACTCACAACTGTCACTTGCAGCCTCGTCTCTCATCGATCTGGTTATGTGTGTTTGGTTGTGAGTAGTGTGTCGGGTAGTCATGTATGTTGTTTTTTTGTGTTATTTGAGTGTATGGTTGTATGCATGTGTAAGCATCTGTGTATGTTTATATATGTGTGTGCACATATAGTATATGCTAGAGAGCGTACACATTATTATGTGTATGAGTGTCTTGTGTTAGGTTAAGGGCCCGATCGATATGTGTTGAAGTATCTCGTATTTTATAGCCGCATCAATACTAGGATCAGTGTCTTAATCAGCAATGTGTATCTTGCCTGGAAACAGTGTCTCCAGGGAAATGCTGTTTGGAACGCCATCACGGCTTTGACGTATGCAGTCTCACAACCCCCCCACCTCCTATCATCAATGTTACATTTATATACAGTGAAGCAAGCAACTAGGATGCAGCATTTTTCAGACCAAAGACGGTTTATTTGCTCCTCAGAAATGCTGTCTACGTGATGTAACTTTACAGATATTCTCTATTTATAATTAATTTATAATTTCATCTTCAGTGCAGTGTTTGCTCCCACAGGCTTGTTGGCAGGATTGTCAGTTAGTTAGCTTGTCAGAGTTTCATGAGTTGCCTTACATAGAGAAGATCAAAAGCTGGAAAAAAGGGGCAAAATGAGGGCTGTGGTTTTCTACAGTCATAGTGAGAAAGTAACCCAGAATATTCTTGTCTTCATTTGTAGCTCTGAATTAAAAGGGTAAGGCTGGCAATATTTTATGTTTTTGTTATTGTCAACAAATCCCATGAAAACTATAAAACTAGCAATGTGTTAGTATAGTAGTACTTTTTGACTTCCTTCTCCTTTTCTGTGGCTCTCAACCCCAATGACTCAGTTCTTCTTTTCAAAAAGTACAGTATTTACTTTACAATGTTACTGAAACAGTAGTGCATTTGTTGGAGACAATGTTTAGCTGTGGATTTGGTGTGCTAGTTAGTTGTTACACGGCAGGATTCACTTAAAATTAACCAAAGTGCCTATGTTTACTATAATGAAGAAACATGTCACTTATTGCAATGGTGTGGCTCAACGTTGTTAATAATGTAATGTAATGTAATGTAATGTAGTTTTGGATAACAACAAGGTCTGTAACATAGAGGAATAATATAGGCCTACACAGGAAATACTTGAGATGGCTATCAGTGGCTAGTCGGTGATACATGTTGTGATTGGCAGCAGGTGAGAAAGAGGGCGGGCAGACACGCAGTGGAATCGAGCGAGTAAGGAGGAGTAAAGTATGAAAAGTTAGGTCCGCAGCTCACAGCTCGTGTGTGAGTAAACTTTAGTCAGTAAGCCTGACCGACGATCCTGTTTGTGTGTGTATCTCCAGTCAGTTAGGCTAACATTACTGAAAATGTGTTGCCCTTAGCCTAAGGTGACCAGATTTCTCTGACAAAATGGACATTTTCAGCTCAGAAGCGTATGTACCACCAAAACACGTCATGTTTTTGTTTGTAAAACTTAAAATGGGGACACTAGATCTAGGTCTAGTGTCCCCGTTTTAAGATTTACAAGCTAGACCTAGAGCTGTTCTCATTAGGGGCTGAGCCGCCCCCTTCCCCCCCCAAGGTCTGATCCTAGACTCACCCCTGCTGCTACTTCATTCTCCACTCTCCACTCCACTCCACCTCAGAGGGGAATGTTTCAAGATAAAATGTCCTCATATTCAAGATAAAAAGTCTTAATATTTCAAGATAAAAAGTCCTGCTATTTCAAGATAGAAAGTCCTAATATTTCCAAATTAAAAGTCTTAATATTTCAAGATAAAATGTCCCAATATTTCAAGATAGAAAGTCCTAATATTTCTAAAATTAAAAGTCTTAATATTTCAAGATAAAATGTCCCAATATTTCACCAGAGGGGGGCGGCTCAGCCCTTAATGAGAACAGGTCTAGGTCTAGCTTGTAAATCTTAAAACGGGGACACTAGACCTAGCTCTAGTGTCCCCATTTTAAGTTTTACAAATACAAACATGACGTGTTTTGGTGGTACATACGCTTCTGAGCTGAAAACGCATTCTGTGTAGACACATGAACTAAGGGGGATGTTGTGATTTCCAATGCTGTCTGCATTTATTACATAATTTGTCTCAGATTTTACATCTTTGTCTGTAAAATCACGTCCTATTCTGTTATCTTTTCTGCTCTGTTCCCCCTCCCTGCAGTGAAGAAGTGCATTAGGGGAGATTAATAGAAGGTAGTCATGTTACAAATCATCAGCTGTGTATTTCCCTATTCATCCTCCACCACTCGCTTACTCCTCACCACCCTATCCAACCCATCTCATCGCTCTCTCTCTCTCGCTCTTTCTCTCTCGCGCTCTCTCTCTTTCTCACGTCCCTTCTCTCATAAACAGCAAAGTGGTCAGATTGCAGGCCAACCTAAAAGAGCAGACCATTTATCTACCTCTGAATGCTGGAAACCTGCCACAGGTGCAGTGGAGCACAATAAGTCTTTCTCTTACAAATGCACACACTTTCACTTGCTGCAGAGGGTGTGTTTTAACCTGTGCTATCATTTGGATGCAGGTGAGATATATAGTGATGCTGGGCAACCTTTAAAACTGGCTTCATAGACAGTCCTAATCCAACACTCTCCTTTTGGTCCAGCCAAACAGCATCTCTTATCACAACCCCATCTCTCTCTCTCTCTCTCTCTCTGTCTCTCTCTCTCACTCACTCACTCACTCACTCACTATCTGTCATCCTCTTTGTCTATTTCTTCACCCTTTTCTAATGCCCTTCTTGCTTTTGGTTTAGCTCCTCTCTCTCCCTTTCTTCAAAGCCATCTCCGCCCCCTGCCTTTGCTTTCCTGTACCAGTGTGCTGCTTGTATTTGTTGTCTTAGCAGCCCTCCTCAGCTGGGTTTTTGTATTGGCTGTAATAAAATGTATCTCTGCTCTGTGCCACTTGTGTCAGCTTGCGCACTTTTCCTTCTGTCTCACATCACACACTGAGTTCTTAATGCATTTACAGCTCTACCACTGGGAGGCAAGTAGGTGTTTGCTCTGATGTGCGTGTTCATGAGTGCGTGTTGTGTATCTTTTGTGTTCAGTGTGGTTGTTGATTAGAGGTGTTACGATTCTCCAAATCCTCGATTTGATTACATTTTTGATTCTAAGGTCACGGTTCAATTTTTACATTTTTTTTTTTTTAATTTAGCAAAGGTTGCTATGCCTTTTTTAGACTACGCTTTTATGCATTATAATATCTGATCTTTGTTCACAATGTACCACACTAATATTGTCAAATCTTAATATATTTATTAACAACATAATGTAAGGTAGGTAGAAAGAAAGAAATAGAAATCTTTAGCCATTTTTTTTACCTTATAATTATTACTTCTTTCTATCTCATGCCTTGTCCCGCTGTTTCTGCTTCCTACATAGGCCCCCGCCCCCTATCCCTTCTTGCCTTCTACTTGCCTGCACACTGTGTGCCGTGCTGCTGCACATGAGGGGAGGGGCTGCACCTCTGCCCCTCAGTCACAGAACAGAAGGCAATACCTTGCATGCTCGCTGGACAATACTGGCGTCTTTTCTACAGAAAGTCACCAGACAAAGTCTCTAAGTTGGCCACGCAAGCCCGTACGCTCCGTTGTGTGTAGCTGGTCTTCTTCTGCTGCTGTTTGTGTAGTAATCTAGCTCATTAGCACCTCCACGGGAGTGGTGTTAGAATCAATCAGGAAAAGGGCTTAATGCAGGCTAGACATGTGTTTTTTCCGCTTGTCAAGCTGACCGGACGTGACATGAGGACGTTGCAGAATGGACAATTAAAAATTTGAGATTATGACTTAATTTCGGTCCATTTTGAAGTTAAGTCACACCCTTTATGTTGATGTGCTTGCGCATGCATGAGCCTCTCATCCCCACATTGGCATATTTATGACTGAGTCGGAATTTCAATGTGATGTTATGGCTGCTGGTGACAGTTGTTGATATGAGTCCAGTACTTCCTAACTGCCAGATGAACAATAACTTAGGTATTTACCTGCTAATCTAGCTCGATCGACATGCAAGAAATCAACACAGGTCGGACTCAAACCCTGGACCTCTGCGTCCAGGCATTAACCTCTATGTATGTTGGCACCTGCTCTACCAACTGAACCAACCTGGCCACCTATTATGCACTCTTAAGAGGCTTTATTTACAGGCTTGTGTGTGTGTGTGTGTCTGCAAGAAAGTAAAAAATATCTCTTTTTAGCCACATTAATGTTCTCTTTACTTTTATTCATAATTCATAGATTATTTACCCATTGTTTTAGTTTTGTCATTCCTGTTACTTTTTAAAAAGATTAAAAAAACAGTTTTTCTTTTGATAACATGGTGGAAAAGGTTGTTTTTGCGGTACCTTTTGATACGTGATTATTTTCCCAAAATATTCCTCAATCTGGCCCGCAGATTTGTACTTTGATCCAGTTGCGTTCAGCGGTTGGCCCTCTGTAAAACTGTGGTTCCTGGGGTGAATTCCCAGCAGTAGTATATCTGAAAGGCTGTCTGACTGATGAAAGAAAGTGATGAAATGATATGATAGCTCTTCCCTTGATGAACTCACAACTAAATTATGACCTGACGCAACCAGCCTGCTTATAACTGATTGAATGATTGACAAGCCAGGACACGCAGTCTCTTATCAATAGCACACACTGACAGAGACGGACACTCAGAGGCCATTTCACAGGGGACGCTTGTCAACAATTTTCGTTTGGAAGAATTGTGTTGGCTGTGTGAATGAAAATAATTCATCTTTTTCAGGAAAGTATATAACGATTTATTTTTCCTTCATAAGGAGTGGGCATTAAGAGCGTTAGTCACCAGACATATAATGGTGCTTATTTCTTGTTGAAAAGAAAAAGTAAACAAGTGAAATAGCTTTAAAAGTCATAAAATACATATTTAAGCTGATGTGAAGCATTGTTCATGTGGATTTTGAAAACTAACCGATAAATATTTTGTGAAGTGGAGAACAGAATAGAACAGAATTTAGTGCGGTATTATCAGCACCCTAGCTCAGCTTCTGTGTGCTATACTGTGTAATGAGAGGTCAAAATGTAAGACTCAGGTCAGTATGCAGGCAAATGGAGAGCAGCAGAGTGTGGTTGACAGGGTTGCATTTGATAGGGATTTCCTTGCAGTGGTCAAGGATGCTACTGGCCAGATTACTATTAAACTGGCTCAGAATTATGTAATATTATCATTATATAACTGACACATAACTGTGGGTCACATCTGAGCTGTTGCTGTGGCACAGACAGTGTACGTTTGCACTGGGGATGTGTGAAAATGCCATTTGTGTGTTCAACCAAACAAAGTGCTTAAACGGAAGAAAAAACAAAACAATCAGGAGTAAGCAAGAAAGGCTTACAAGACCTCTGTAGCTCCTTCTACATCTACATGAGGCTATAATACAATACTAATAACAATACTTTAAGTTTCAAGGCTACTTTAGTTACGAGGCTACTAGCACAGCACACCTGAAACTTAGACCAAACTATTGGTTTGAGTTGCATTGTGGGTAAGGTAGTGCCAAGTTTGGACAATGAAGATGTTGTTGAGTGCAATGCTAAATCGGTGGACATTAAACCCTATCCCTAACTTGGTTCTGCAAGGATAGAGTAACAGGGAATGACAGGATGTCAGTTTTGGACTGCTCACATGCTTTAAGGTAAAAATCTCTTATAGTACGATAACCTTAATTGGAGTATATAAGATTTTTTTTAAGCTTGGGACTGTTAATTAGCTTGATAAGTTTGTTGTTTTGATTTAGCAAACGTTAGTCATCCCAATTAGAATGTAAAATTAGGTGTTTCTGTTATTCCAAGTGAGTCTAAAGTAGTGAGCTAACTAGCAAGTCCACTTGCGTAACCTTTCTAGGGATGTCCCAAAACCATACATTTAGTAGTTGATACCAATACCAGTGAAATTCCAAGGTTCTCGATACACAGTTCGACACCATGGTAAAATACAAAACCATAAATCCCATGTCCTCCTTGTTATATTGTATTTCAGGATAAGGATTTTTCACGTTCTTATGTTTTTCAGATTCAAACACGTGTAGTCGTATATGCTGACTTCGTCAGTTCCAAATAATTGCTTCCCCGGTACCTAGGGTACTACTGTAGAAAATCGAGTACAATGCACATAACGTCATGGCTGCGTCTGCAGCTGTCCGGACGCTGAATCTATGTCTGAGCCTCTTGGACGAGTGCATTCTGTTTGTCTGTTAATGGTTAATGATCAGTTAGCAAGGGTTCGCCAACGGTCAGCAAAAAACATCTAAATTTGCATCCCTACTAGCTACTAAGTACACACACCTTGAATTTAGTTATATTCCACCACTGCACACCAGAGCAGCACTATCTAACAATAGGGGTAAGTGGGCCACCAGAGAGGCCAGAATTGACCAGTCAGTCCTTGGGTTGGACGATGAACCATAAAACAGGAAATATCTGGCTGAATAAAGGTTTTAGAAACAAAGGGCACTTTGGCACTCAGAGCACATTTACACAGGCTCTGCTCTCTGATGGAGCTCTGAAGGCTGAACCCATCCACTCACCTTAACCATGCTGATAGTTTGCAAGTGTGTATTCTATCAATCACAGTCTGCCCATTAAACTGTCCTTTTCCCAATGGCAACTACAAGAACATATCGAAGGATGAATATGTCACATTTTCCTACATTATTTTTTGGGATTGGATTAATTAAAACCCCAGTACATAACTTATTTTATCATTTCACCAATTTGAAGGATAACAATTTTTTTTTTTCCTCTGCAAAAGTGTGCTTTGGAATTGGAAAGTGGCCTGAGTTGTATTTTGTGAAGACAAGTAGTCTGGGGCATTGGGGAGAAGCAACATTCCTGCTGTACTGAACAGATGTTCAGAGGATAGGAATTTTTCATCCACTACCAGGCAAACATGCTGCTGTGTATTAGCAGAGCAGAGCAACAGACCCGTGTGGACAAGAAAAAGCAAAGAATTGGCCTTGCTAATGATAAATGAGTAATTAAAACAATTTGCAAGCAATTATTTCATTCTCTTCATAATAACATGTATTTCTGATTACAGTCATACTATGCACGAATGTTCTCTGAAAAACATTTGCTCTTGCCAGATATGGCTTTTGGATTTAGGGGACATCCGATGTGTATAAGTTCCTTCCTGAGGCTATTTTGCAGCGGCACTGTGGTTTTTCCTGGTGCTTAGTGCCGCCCATGGCGATTGTGATTGGTTTAAGGAAATGCCAATAAACCAGAGCACCTTTTGTTTTCTTGTCTGTGTGGACTAGCCAGACCCTCTTTCGAAGCGCTGTGAAAGAAGGTCTGGCAAAGCTGGACTATTATTTCAGTAAACAAAAGAAAAGAAAATCTTTTGGGGCATTAAATATGCATGTTTGGCAGTCATACAAAATATATAGCATATCATAGTCATTTTAGTTAGTTTTATAAACTAGTAAATGCCTGTATAGCTTGTATTATACAAGCGTGTGTGTGTGTGTGCGCACTTGCTCTGAGTGATTACCGTGTAGAGCAACGTTACAGGCTCTCTTACCACAACAAATTAAGCCAGAGTGCTGGGCCCACAGGGAGAACTCTTCATCACAGGACCAAGGAGAAGATAAGAGTGCTACAACTCAGTCACTATCTAGTCAGTTTAACAGGAGACAAAACTCAGTGCGACACATGCGAACATTTAATTACCGAAAGATCCACAGGTGAAGGCAGGAAACAAACAACAACCTGAGGCTAGAGTTGTAGAAAATGTAGTAGGACTGTGGTATTCAGTAGTCTACCAGACAAAATATACAAGCATGGATAAAACTCCAGGGGTCCGTTTCAGAAAGCAGGTTTAGTGAAAACTGAGTTTCTTAACCCTGAGATGAGGGGAAACTTCAGAAAGTGAGGTTAATGAAACCTGAGAGAGAGGGGTAACTTTCTATCAGTAAGTCTATCAGTAATGTATCCTACATAACCTTATCCCGAGGTTATTATAGTTTTCATTTTTCATTAGTATTTATTTTCTCTGAGTTTTAAACGTTTTTGTAGAGATCCCTGGACACAAACCAGTAAGAGACATTAAAAATGTATGTGTAAACCCTTTGAAATAAAACATTATGAATTATAATAATTTGGTGATAGTGCTGCAGCCTCAGAATGGGATTAGTAGGCCTAGTGCATTATCGTCCGCTGGATTGCACCTAAATGTAATATTATACTTATGATTAAATATGATATTAATACACTATATTGGAACAATTTTCTTCCACGCAAATTCTACCTTTCTCTTTTGCAGCAGCATGAAATACATGTTCAAACTCGCTGTATGTGCGCATGAGTATTTCCACCGACCAGTTTGTTTGTGGTTGTTACCATGGGGAATCGTAGTATCATGGCTCCATTCATGCTGCCTTTTATTGTGGTTGATTGAACCAACTCAAATCCGCTGTTTTGGAACTGAAAACTCTGAGTTTCCATCTCACGGTAAATCAACACAGAGTTCAGTGTTAGACTCAGTTTGTTAAACCTCCTTCCTGAAACAGACCCCAGGACAGAAAGTTGTCAGCACAAACAGACACACATATTTGACACAGTTAAATGCACATGCCATAAATCATATCTACCGTTTTGACTCTCGCTCTGCATGCTTGAACTTTGTATTTCTCCCTCCCAGAAACTCATGCATGTGAGCACACAAACATCATAAGAACCCCATACTGTGATTACTGCCTACAATCATAAGGTCATGCTGGTGAATTGAACAGTCAACCCAGTAGATACGAGTTCCATTTGGGACATGAAAGGCATGGACAAACCGCACGCTGCCGAGGTTATAGTGCGCCCACAGCCCTATAACCAGGACCTCTGCTTGGAATCCCAGCAGGAGACACCCCCCTTATGCCGGAGCCCCTTCAGAGATATACAATCAGTAGCAGCAGAGGATCAAGGCCTGGTGGAGAAAATAGATCAGATTGATGAAGCCAAGCTGTTTCTTCAGTTCAGAGACAAGGATGGGGACTAGCATGGCTAAATCTGCTCCTCAACAGATCTAATAATGTTAGTCATTCTTTGTTACTGAATGCTGTTTGTCCGTGATGATTGTCCAGGTATTTTTAGCATGATTGTTTTGACCACTGTTCTCAGCGCTGGGCTAACCCATGATTAAATTAATCGCGTAATGTTAGCTGTATTGATAGACGACTAATCTTATGCTAATTTAACCCGTCTGTCTTCCTTACTCTCCGCCAAATAGACTTCAGTCGGGATGAGAGCGGACAACAGCCACTGTTGGCTCCCAGCCAGCGACTACTGCAACCCAAACTCAACCAGCACAACCTCAAGCGCTGGGTGCTAACGACACTACAGTCAACAATAGAAAGTTTAATAATCCGTCGGGAAACAGACCATATCAGACCCCTGGTGAAAGAACCTTGGCCATCTAGGTATCTGTGGTCTGCCGAGGAGATGACGCCTCCACCCCCCATCCCCCAAAGTAATTCTCACAGTAGTAGAATGCATTCCACCGCAATGTACCTATAAATTTGACCAACAACCGGAGTTTCCCGCGACTTTAACCAATCCCAGTTCCACGTGCCGGACTTTGTATCAGTATCATGATCAGTATGTGACACAGAGCCAATGACCAAGCGGGAGTGAGAACGGGTTGACGTCACCCGTACGTCGCCAAATTCATTTCCTTGTCTCTGATAAGAAGATGGACGCGTGTGACTCGAATATCTCACATTCACCAACAAAATGTACAGCAAAAGACATTTCAGACCGTCCTGCCAACCTGTATACATTTTAACATCAATGTACATAACGGATTTTTCACTCTGAAGCCGCTGAAAGAAACGCTCGTCATTGTAAGTGCAATGATATATTAAAGTCCAATAAGTACTTTTATTAAACCGGATGAATGTGTGTCCCAGGGCTGGATAGGAAATTAACTCGCAATGTAGAGATCAACAAGCCCCAGACATGTTCAAATTTGATTCATTCATAAAATTGTTTTTTGTCTTAAATCCACCAGCCATTTTCATTTGCAGCATCCTCAGCCTTATTGGTAAGGTTACTAGGAAAACTCAGCTAGAGTAATTTTATTCTCCTCAAAACAGGTTTCCTTTTTATTTTTAAAGAACTATACAAAAAAAAATTACAACCTTTTTTTGCAACTTTCTGTCTCCCCCAACTTCATTGCAACAAACATACAAAAAATATTGCAACTTTTATCGCAATTTTTTACAAAAGCTCCTGCAACATCAGACATTTTGGGCTGCAGCAATCTCAAGAAAAGGTTGCAAAATCCTGGAGGGAGCTTCAGCATAAGCTAAAAGCTATTCTTCCTGGGGTCCTTCAGTCTGTTCTTGTGACAATACTCTTTACAACATCACATTACACACACACAGACATAACATTTGAAAATACAAGTCGTAATTAAATCCTACAGTTTACGCAATTGATAAAAATATCTAAAAAATAAATAACATTATGTAAAAAAAAACATTAGCAAATACACACACTATTTTTAACTTTAAACCATGAGAGGCTTTCATGCATTTTATCAACATTTTATCTAAATCCACACAAGAGAGCCACACCATTCATCATCATATTGTATATTTGAGTGACTTCATTTTTAGAACTACATATACCATACTGCCATATCAGTTATACAGCCCATCTTCCCACTGGTGAGACGTCATTCCAGGTGAAACATACTGATAGCGGCTCTACACACAGAATGACAGGCAGGGGAAATGAAGTGGAACTACAGATCAGAGTGAGGAGGATGCCCTCTGAAGGACAGATTTGTCAAGAGCCCCTGGACCCACATGCATATAGATTGGAGGCAGTCTCATTAAAAATAATTGTCCTTGAAACATATGGCCACCCAGACCCTGAGAAATACCTTTGGCTTCCAGGGTTGGTAAATGACGCTGACCACAGTAAATCAGCCCCAGCGGTTGTTGTGTCGACAGCCTGGGAGAAGATTAAGCTGGTATCCCAGCATCAGGAGAAAGCTGGATTTACTGCACAAAATAACAGTCAAAGACCACATAAGTCAAGGTAATTGTGTGTGTGTGTGTGTGTGTGTGTGTGTGTGTGTGTGTGTGTGGGTGTAGAAATAGTGCATTGATCAGAATGATTACACACTGGGAAAAAAAACAACACATTAACCTTTGCTGTGGAGGTTGAATATTGCTGAGTCTTTTTATACATCTCTGATTACAAAGATGCCATGACTTTCTTGTACGTTTGAAAGTAACTCCATTGCTATTCTAAGACTTACAATAATAACATTGCGAGGGCCTGTGAGATATCAGCAATATGAACACACTAACATTTTGGGGACATAACAGCACAGTGCATAGTGTCTTACTGTGCCCATGAAGGGTTGAGAGATGATAGTTTGACTCCAACTTCTGTCTTCGTTCCAGACACTGATTACCCTCCGTGCACTTAACTTAGAGCTCTAGCTAATTAGTACCAATGGTAATTAGCTGAGTCGTTAAAAGCCTTATAATCAACTTTTCTCCTTCACTCATTTGACTCCCTGCGGCTGTCAGGTCTGTCTGTGTTGGTTCCCTTTCCTCAGCAGGCAACATACATTATACATGCTGTGTTACAGAGCGTATTTTTGTGAAATGGTGTCGCTGAGTCAGTGAACCTAACAGCCTCCCAAGCACTCTGCAGTCTGTGCATTGCTTGACACTATGGATCGCTGTCCATGGTGCTGAACGGTGGCAGGCTGTCGGTGCTAAAGGGACAGCTTAATGTCTAACGTGAGGTCTTTGAGGTTATTTCAAACTTATTTGACCGGACTGTAAAAAAAAAAAAATAATAAAAAAAACTATATTTTGTAAATAAATCTATTGACAAAATTGTTTTTTGTCACTGAGGCGGACAACACTAAAGCAGCAGCTGAATGATAAAATAAAGTAATACATAAAAAATTACAATTGAAGCCCAGCGTGACCATACATTACTTAAGTCACTGTTTATATTTGAAAACATACCTCTGTGGGAGTCCTCCATTCGACTTCTCAGTAAATCAAAGAATGAACCGTACAATTCTTTCAAAGTCTCCCAGTTTTCACTGTATTGCAAACATCAATTTTTCCATGGGCAGAAAACTTGATATTGGTTTTAACCACAGATTAAGGGTTGTTTTTTCAAATTTAATAATGTACGGTGCACTTTTTTTTTTTTTTTTACTCTGAAGTTGCTGAATCCTGCTGGTGTTTCAATTCTGTCGGCTCTCTGCAGCGGGTGGGCCTGCTGCTTAGTTCCCCCTTCCCCATGCGCGCACGCACGTTGCAGAAAAAACTGGAGAAGAGATGTACAGGATGACCTAAATTGAGGACAGCTACGCTTGTGCAAGTAGTTTATCAAACTGTATGAATGTGTGTCCGAGGCCAGGATAGGAAATGAACTAACAATGTGAAGATAAACAAGCCATTGACATATATGTTCACATTTGATTAAGTCAATACATTATTCATTTTTTGTCTTAAATCCACTCCATTTTCATATTATACCAACATTTGCAGCACCCTGTGCCTTTTTGGTAAGGTAACTAGAAAAACTCAACCCAGAGTAGTGTCATTTTCCCCGAAACAAGTTTCCTTTTTATTTTTAGAGAAGTATACCAAAAGAAAATCTCAACTTTGTTTTGCAATTTTCACTGTCTATTGCAACAAAAATACAGAAGACATTGCAACTTTTATTGCAATTTTCTTTTCAGGCAATTTGGGCAGCTACAATCTAAACAAAGGCTGTGAAATCCTGGAGGGACTGGTTTATGCATAGAAAGCATTTTTTTTTTTTTTTGAGAATTTCTAAAACGTGGGTGTGACATAGATTTTATGTTAAAATCTACAAGAAACAAAGAAATGTATATTTTTTTGCAAAATTTCCGTGATTAAACTAAGCCTTATAATGACAACTATGTTGTAGTGTAAAGAGAAGTACTTGCACTCTTGGCGCGAGTACTTCTTCTGGGTAGCCAGAGTACAAAAGTCACATGATGCTGCGGGGCCTGTGGTGGATGAGCTGGTAAAGAAATATGGTTCTGCCCGTGTAGAATGCCTAGCGTATTGGTCAACAAAGGTTGGATATCCACAAAATAGTTCACGGAGTACAGGGAAATTGTCAGATCTTCTGCAATTCACTTCTTTTAAATCAAGGATGAAGACCTTTGTTTTGATGTTGCCTTTCTTTAAATAATTGTTAATTTCCTATACTGAAGTTGTATTGTTAAAATTATGACAATCTTATCTGCTTTTATTTTTTTAGTTGTTTTTAACTGCTCTTTAATGTTAACTTCTTATACTGCACTGTAACTTCTATTCTCATATTTTTTCTTTATTATTTTTTGTTTTTAGTTTCTTAATCATTTTTAACTGCTCTTTAATGTTTTTATGTAAAGCACTTTGAAGTGCCCTGTTTCTGAAATGTGCTATACAAGTAAAGCTGCCTTGCCTTTGTTTAACCTCCTTGTTTTAGGCCAGTTTACTGTCAAATGTTGTACTCATCTGACAAAATCCATTGTGCAGTTCCAAAAAAATACCATCAACCATTGGTACAAAAATATCTTCGACTACTAAAGATGAAGTTCCACAGCCGTAATCAACACGTTGCTCAAACTGACTAATGACTAAACCTTCCAACCAGAAGAATACACACTTTTTTTTATTTACACATATTTTCATCAAAGGGCTCAGCTTTGTCTTAACGTGTAATAGTGGTAAATGGATGATATTCAGGCAATTATTTCACAGGTGGTGAAAAGTTGCTAAACCCCTGGGACGTTGGCAAAACTGTGTATGTGTGTTTTGGCTGTATGAGGCCTAATGTGTTGGCATGTAGTCATCCTCAACTAATCATCAAAACACAAACACCTACTCACTTTCCACATGGAGAATCACAGAGATCATGCAGGCTGTTGTCACACCTGTTGCTCATGGTGAATATGGAACCACGTGTGAGAGTGTGCGTGTGTGATCACTTTTGTGTGTTTGTGTTCATGTGTCGGTGTATGGTATGGAGTTATGAATTTTGTACTAAACAATGGAAGGCTTGCCAAGCTATTACCTACTGTAGTTTGATGAATTGTAGTCTGATGTAACCCACAGAAAGAAGGTTGACTCCACATTACAAATGAATGTGTTCATTGTGCTGTTAAAATAAGTTGTATATCAGTGCAGAATTTTCATTGAGTTGAACTATATTCTCCAACCTTGGGCTTATGAGTCTGTCACAAATCCTGTTTGATAATGTCAGAATGGTTTTTCATTAAAAACAAACAAAAAAAACAATACTGACTTTCTACAATCTTTGGCTGACTTCTTAGTTTTCAGAAATGGTCTTTGGAAACAGACTCAATATCCATATAATAAGAAGCACAACATACACTCCATTATGTGACATGTGAAAGCAGTATGTTGGGACAAAGACAAAGAAATGCATGATTAATCTCTATTTATTTCCATCTACTGAGCATCATTAGTGAATATTGCTCATGTTGTAGGAGGAACTTGGAGGATAAGGTTTACAGGGTTTCTCCTGCATAAATAAGTTTTTAATTCATGCACCAATGCAAATCACCAGCACCAAAATGTCTGACTCAAGCTAATCTGCACTGTTTTGACTGGACCTGAATTCTGTGACGCTAGTGCTAATGGGATCTCAGTTTTACCGGGGATATACCGTTGACCGGATTCTCCCGTGGTTTTAATTCAATTTTATTTTATTTATAGCATCAAATCATAACAAGAGTTATCTTACGACACTTTACAGATCCAGATCACACTCTATACTTTACGACGACCCAACAATTTCCCAAGAGCAGTGGTGAGGATAAACTTCCTTTAGGCAGAATCCTCGGACAGACCCAGGCTCTTTTTGGGCGGTATCTGTCGCTCCTGGTTTGGACACAGACACTATGACAGATATACAGATATAGAGAAATATGATTCATAATAATTATAGCAGCTGGATTAGAGCCCGACCAATAAAGGATTTTTAAATCCGATACCGATACAAATATTTGGTTATTTAAAAATCTGATATTCCAATATTTCGGCCGATATAGAGTATATTTAAAAAAGAAATCCGGAAACGCGTAACAAAACAGATTTCTCTAACATTAGTTATTTGTAGTTATTTATAAGTTCTCACAATAATAATATAATTTGTTTTATAATCCAACACTCATAACATGGTTGACCGTCCTTTTGTATTGTCATTGTCATTATGAATGATGCATCTTCACGTAGGAAAGGAAGGTGCTGATGTTAACGTGTGAGGACAATAACCTACTACCATACTGGATAACACAATATCAGCTGAGCAATAATGAATCAATGTATTATTGACGTGAATAGGTGCCACATGGAACTTCCCCAAACAAGACACAGAAGAGGAGGGACGACTAAATTATAAACAGTGTTGACTCAACAGGGATAACATAAATATCTGAAAGCCTTTCAGAATGCCTGAGAGCCTTACTGCATTATATTATATTATATTTTTATATTTTGAATTGTCACCTGTGGCCTGAATTTTGTTATATACATACACATTATTCATAAAGACATTTCCACCATGAGTTGGTGCATACACATTTGCCAGAATGCAGGAAATGAATTGTTTGACGCTCAACATTTCCTGGAGGAAGACCCAGACCCCCGTTAATGTGTCCTCCCAAAGGCCCATTCTGAGCCATGAAAAATCCTGGATTGATTGTCACTATATTCATGTTATGCATCATAGACATATTTGCTTATGGGTGTGAATAATTCTGTTTCCTTATATTCTGTCTGTCCTCATGATAACCAATTGTTTTTTCAATGCAGAACTGTTGCCTAGATACAGGCAGAGACTAGCCTGTTATTTAACTGACCTTTTTAAAAAGGAAAATAAAATGTTGAAAGTTTTACTGTGCCAATGTTACATGGCCACAGTTAATACTAAATAACTAAAATTCTAAAGGAATTGAAGAGGCTAACCATGTTCATGTCTCAGGCCAAATCTGGGATGCAAGCTGCATGTTTTTTTTGGGGCATGGTGGGTCTTTGAGAAATGAAATGAAATGAAACAGTTTCTCCCCTCCAATCTGCTGTGCCCATCACTCCCCGACCTGATGCAACCAGATACAACAGTCACCCTTCACTGAACCTGGCAGCCAAGGCCATTTGTTTGCATAAGGGACCTGCCAGTAAAGCCATGTTAGTGTGGCCACGGAATTACTAAAACTGCAATAGCAAAAATACATTCTCCGGCATGCACACACACTCACATTCACACAAAGTGTGACACCAAACAGAGTCGGTTGACGGGGTCTCGCCAAGGAGCCACTTTACCATCAACCCAGGTGATAATGATGATGCTCCATCAATGCCAGAGGGCTGGAGCTGAGGCAATATAAAGCATACCCTTAGAAAGAAAGACACACATACACACACAATAAAAAGGAGCTCGTCTTTCATAATGTATGGCTGTTTAATGAGGGTAATTACCTACAGTATATATGTCTTTATTTCTTTTTGATTTGACCTCTCATTCTGACTATTCCTGCTGTCCTTTACATTTTGAAACCAGCCTTGAAAACTTCATATATTGCAGGGTGTGGGATGGAAGTAAATGAGAGGGAAATAACAAGGTCATTCAAAGCATATGAAATGGAGTGAAATGGAGAGACATCAGTCAGCAGGGCTGATCCCCTGGTACAGCAGTAGTTTGTATTACAGGTGATGAGATGTTTATACATGCAGGTTCACTGAATCATCATTCACAAGGCCCCGACTGAAAATGTTGGCGGCATTAGATATGAAATAACAAACAGGTTTTTGGCTCAATATGAGGTTCTTAATAGTAAGATTTATGAAGACAATGGTCTACCCTGTCTGTTATTTGTTTTAATGTTGTAGCATGTTGTCCGTAAAGACCTTCAACTTACATTCATTGTTATAATTGTTTATAAAAATAAATATCTGCTGCCTTATGTTCATGTTTTAATGTGCATTTGTGTGTCTGCGCACATGTATCTTGATGTTTGAATGACACCTTACTAAATTAATTTCACATGGAGACGGAGCTCTGAGCTTTCATCCATCACTCAATCTGTCAGCGTGGAGGGGGCTCTTGTTTCTGTACCAACTTTCTCTATGATTAATGCAGAAATGTGTTGTCAGGGTCTCAAATTAACTTATTTTTTTTTAGTTCGACACACAGGAATTTTATCTGCCACTTTTGAATATTATACGCTACAGTGAATGCAGGAATACAATTTAAATAATTTAGACTTTTAATTTAAAGAATGGTATCATTCAATGTTTGATACATTTGGACAAAAGCACTACATGCATGGTCAATTCAATGTCTTAATTACACTGGCTTTCGGGGGAATCCTACTTTTTGGGGGAGGGAGGGTAGCCTTATGTACACATGTATGCTTAAACATGTATGTGCCCGCCTATGTGCAAAAATATACTATGAGTACATTTCAGTTCATACAGAGAATATGTAACCTGGCACAAGTAATACAAATGTACATCTATTACTACTAGTAGACAACTTTACTGTTACTTCCTCTCTACTCCAATCGACAACAGCTTTCTACTCTGAGCACCTCCACTGTTACTCTCTTTTGTTGATGGTTATTCGTTAGAATTCTGTGAACGTTGACTGTCATAGAATCCAATTAGGTTCTATGGCCAATAGCTTTGCTCTCATATAGCAGGTGCAAGCAATTTTTCATAGTTAAAGTGACAGATGACCTGACTATTTTACATGCCAATTGTGTTTCCTTTTGACTACGCTTCAGTCACACAGGACCTTAAATAAAACCTGAAGATCTAACGCAAATTAATAAATTATTATGCTTTGGAGCCAGCTCCATAAATCTGTCAATGAATTAGGTCTCATCCAACATTCTTTTCAAACTTATAATATGCTATGGATAAACTCTCACATAATAGATGTATCACTGCTGCAAAACTCCGTTTGCTGGCAGGAAAAAAAGGACTTTGATGTTGGGCCATGAGGCCTTTTAGACAAGAATGGTGAACATTAGACGTTTCCATCTCTTAGTAGGGAGAGTGGCTGGATCAAGAAAATTACACTTTCTTCTCATCTCTTATTCAATAAATGGGGTGAATTATTGCTGTCTACAAGCATGGCCTCCAACCCCACATCCCATCATGCACCCACAAACCGGTTACATACCCTTGGAGGCTTGCATTGCGTTTGTTGCGAAATAACTCAAAATTGAGTGGTCTTACGACACAATATGATGCTGATCCACAACTGTGTGCGTCAGAATGCCAAGGACAGTGGAAAATATGAGTCTAAACCAAACTGCATATGAATACCTCATTGTTCCAAATGCACTTATTTTTTTTTTTTAGCCATTTAAAAAAGGGACCATTTACATTAATGCTGATGATATGATGCAGATAGAAGTATTAGCCCTGACGCCTTCTTTACTTACCATCGTCTTAGCGTACCTTGCTGAAGTGCGAATACCACTCAAGCGTATTATGTGAACTGCATTATTTAAGAAAAAAATATAGGACACAAATATGAAGACAACTTGGAAAAAATCACAACAAACAAGGACAAAAATTTGCACAAACATGCTCATGCTCACACAGACACAGTCACCCGCAGTCCCTCACATGTCTCGCCCACAGCCCTTCTGGCTTGTCTCCATGGTAACAACAGCAGGGATGGTGTCCTTGGCAGAGATGGAGGGACGAAGAGAGAGAGTAAGGGGTAACGAGAGAGAGAAGGTACAGACACTTGTTGAACGGTTAAAAGGATGCTTTGACATTCTGAATTTTAATCTGTTGTGTTATGTTTCTCCTTTCCTGCGTTCATTGTCCCACAGGCACTCTTTTTGTTTCCTCCTCAATGCATTTGAGATGTGAATCAGTGATGCAACATATTATTATTATTGTTTCTTAAGGGATACCTTGACATTTTTTTACTTTCATTCAATAATTTTTTTTTGACAAGTATTTTCAACTGCAAGGACAATTGTCTGCTAGTGCTGTCAAACGATTCAAATATTGAATCGCAATTAATCACACATTTTTATCTATTCTAAATGTCCTTTGATTTCTTTTGTCCCATTATTTTTTTTCTCAATTTAATGCTCTTATCAACATGGGAAAGTAGATTGGCTTGTTTTGTGCAAATGTTTTTTTTATTAAACATTGGCATATAGCCTATTGTAGTGTTCCATTTCATACATTGTCACTTGGAGCAGTCATTCACTCTTGGAGCAAATAATCTCTCACATAATGTAACACTGTCCATCAGCAAAAGGGTGAAAAAATACTTTGACAAGGGGGTGGAGAAGCTGTGTGCTTGGCCATCAACTGGTATTTCAGACTGGGCGTGCTGCTATGATTGCTCAGTTCACGACAAAACACACAGATCACTTTGGTCTTGACAACTTAACCATTTGGCAAATTATAAAAAGTAAACTTTCCATCCAGAATCTTATTGGCATCCATTTTGTTTTCTCGCGCTCGCCATCCACTCAAAACGTAACCTTACTACTCTTTGGCCAACTCACAGGCCCAAAGAAGTGTGGTGTGGTGTGTCGGGTGTTTTGTTTCTAGCTAGATCCGGTGTGGTGTTGTAATTTTTCTAACGTTACTAGTAAATTTACGCCGTTAAAATGGTTTTGGTTTAACGCTGTTAATAACACGTTTAACTGACAGCACTATTCTTTGCATTTGTAGCCACCTCAGTGTACACCGGAAAGCTTTGTTTACATTCTTCAGTACAAACGGTGCTTGCCACTCTTTACCTTTTTAGTGTCCACTGAGTTTGCCTGGAGTGTATATACACACGTCCAAAATGTATGTTATGTGATGGGCAGTGCTAACTAATGTGCTTGTAATTTAATTCAATTTTATTTATAGTATCCATTCATAACAAGTTATGTTGGGCAAGTTCTTTTTAAAAAGTAATTAGTTACAGTTACTAGTTACTTCTTCCGAAAAGTAAATAAATTAGATACTCAGTTACAAATGATAAAAGTAACAAGTTACTTCAGAAAGTAACTAAAGTGTTACTTTCAAGTAAATTTTTTAAATGCTCAAATGCTCTTTTAACGGAACATAAAATATGTTAAATTTTTTAGGGTAAATCTGAAGATTATAATGAAATGGACACTTAATGCAATAGATTATTAACATATACTGTACACAAATCTAAACTCTTTTAATGTTGCCGTGGGACAAAGTGAGACCAGCCTCCAATCAAATGCCATGTATGTAGATATTATGTCTAGTGGATCGATACAAATAACAACAGATGTTTTGGAACTTTTGATTTATTTATTTATTGCCCCTCAACAGGCCACGACTGGGCAAAGTTCAATAATGCTTGTTAAGCACTATAGCAAAAATAAATAACAAATATATACACTCTTCGTAGTGCATATAATGTAAGTGGCCTGATGTTTATACTTTTGCGCTGATGTGTGGGTGGGTGATAGAGTGAGGGAGAAATCAGAAAGTGACAGCGATTAGCTTCAGAGTGAGTAGCCACCCTAGAGTCATAGTGAGCGAAACACAGTGTCTCCCGTGTGTTTTCTGACCATGGTGGGAAATCTTTAGCAGGAAAAGTTACCCCTCTCCTTGATTTCATAATGCCTGTTTCTCGTTGACTGACTCAACTGACTGTGTTGTTTGTTTTTCAACTCTACCTCTGATTGGCTTACCATGAAATGTTACTCTACCTCAGCCAATCGTTGTCTCGTGCACGGCCCACTAACCAAGGAAGAAAAAAAGACTTAGCCTCTAAGCTCAGAGATCAAGCTGGTCTGATGAAAAGAAATTCTTCAATTATAGTAATGCGCAGTGACGGCGTTATTAAGATAGGAAGAGTAATCAATTAGATTAATTGTTACTGAAAATAGTAACGCCGTTAGTAATACCGTTATTTATAACGCCGTTATTCCCATTACTGGTTGAGATACTTTACAGATAGAGTAGGTCTAGACCACACTATAATTTACAAAGACCCAACAATTCTAGTAATTCCCCCAAGAGCAAGCATTTAGTGTGACAGTGGCAAGGAAAAACTCCCTTTTTTTAAAAATTAAAATTATTTTGAAAAATTTTAGAACCTTGTAAAGGGCTTTATTGTTATGATTTGGTTTCCTTTGCCAGATACAATTGTGGCAAAATGTCATCATGCACTGTAGGTAGGATCTCCAAATAAAACTCAGTTCTCATACTATCAGCAGAATGTCGTTAATAATCAAAACACTCAAGAGGCATAGTGATTCTTTTAAATCTAAGCTGTGAGAAGTGCATGTTCTGATATCCAAAAGAAATTTGCTGAATAAATGACATTTCAATTCTGTATTAACTTAATTCTTAGAAATTCCCTTTTGAGGCACATTTCCCAGAGAGTAATGCCTCTCATGTACACACAAATACCAGGCAACACAGATCTGGAAAGGCTTCAATGGAGCCACGGTGGCTCCATCAACAAGTGACTATAAAAGCTGCTTACTTTAAGCACCCTCACCCAAAGCCTAAACTCCTTTTTTAATGTAGATGCACTGTTCATTTGCACTGACAAGTTCCCAGCTGTCTCTATGCCATATGTGTCAGCGTATACTTTGCTACTATGTTAGTTACTGAAATGTCACCAAGCAAAATAAATTCATCCTGTAACCGATTTTAAAACATGCGCTCAGTTTAACCTCCAGGGACAAGAAGCAAAAAATAGAGCTTACTGTACCTAGTGAGCATGTACTTTACTGTTCTGGAGTTTCTGAAGATCAGAGCAAAGGCCCTCCATAGACAGAGAGGACAGGACTGAGAACGCTGACCTTGCTCCTCATCATCATCTGTTACAGCCGGATGACTGATGTCAGTCAGTCTGCTCTCTGGCAGATGTCTCAATAACAAGTTCTCTGCATCCTGGCATAGGTGTGTGTGAGCACATGTGTGTCAGTTGTCTGTGTGCGTGATGAGGGAGCGACGGATTGAGAAAGACAGAAAGAGAGTTCTCCCCCAGGTGTGGACACTACCTGTCTTGATAGCAGATGGGGCAGATCAGATAGAGTGGTCCTTATGGTGTATGGGGCTTTCAGCAGGGTCACAGTAGGTCATATACACACATGAACAGTGGTAATACATCCGGCGCCTTTCATACTTGTGCTGTGGGGTGTGATGTGTGCATGGGGGCAGAGAGAGGACAAAAGAGAGGGCATGATGGGCTAAAGGAAAAGAGAGAGAATAGTGTATGTATAGAAATCTGTTCAGAAACTATGGGTTTATTGCAGGTTCATATGCTACAAAGCATTGGCAGGGTACCATTTTCATTATGGTAATTATGTAAATAGTTATGTAAATAAAATAAATATGTAAATATGCAAAGCCTGGAGCCATGCTGTGGAAGTAGATGACACTAAAACTAAAGACAAAGACCTGAAAGATGAAACATCACATCATCTCCCTCCTCCTTTTAATTCGCTCTCTCCAATCCCCTACTTTTCTTTTCTCTCCCCTTTCTGCATCCACCTGAGTTTGCCTTATTTTCCCTTTGAGCTGCACCGTGAAGGGCCTTTGTGATGACTTCTGTGTGATTAGAGGACTAACTGTTCTTTTCTTCTGACTTCACCATGCTGCATATATTAACTATATCCTTGTCAGCATCCATCCCTCTCAGAGTGCTGTCTCAATGCCTCAGATTAGAGTTGGGTATACCGTATTATCTCGGTACACCGTATTACCGCCCAACCCTACCTCAGATCTGTCAGAACTGTAAAATTATAAAATAAATAATTTTCTTAACACTTTCACGCCTGCCTTCATTGCCACTTATCGCCTCTTTTTTTACATCTATTAGATGGAAATCGCGTGTGTTACTCTGAAATGATAACTTGTGACGTTGATTACGATAACTACTGCTTCATTCTGACCAATATTTTCCAAAACCACATTTGTATTCATTTGTTTTAATGCCCTCTGACACAGCCTATTTCTTTTTTAAATTACACGGAGCAGGTTGGACCATCTTTTCTTAAATGGAGCTTCAAAGTACTTTTTAATGGCTCGTCCACCCTATGCTCATTTATTAATGTTAGCGATCCTCTGACTCATATAGTAGCTGTGGGTCGAGTGGAGTCTACAGTAAATTCAGTCAGCTTTATGGTCATTGCTCGCCATTAACAATTCAGGGAAAACTGTAAATGTCAGCAAAATGTCAATACCCAACAAATTCAGGAAACCGGACATACTTTCACGTAAATATTACCCTTTATGTGATGGTAGCCCTTTACCTTGACAGGCCTGTTCACAGATAACAAATTGTTTCAGATCAGTTTGTGTTTTCCTCACTTTTTCATTCCTCAAATACAGGTGGTGGCACATGATCCTGCTTTACTATGCACTGTACAGTATCCGGCCTCTAATAATAAAATATGTCTGGTCATATTCTGTTTTAAAATATATGGCAAAACAAATTTCTCTAAGTAAAGTGAGATGAGGTGACCTGACACCTCAGACAAGCCTTCAAAGTCCGTGCCAGAGGGAATTTGCTGAATGAACAAATAGCCACAGCAATCTTCTTTCTAAATGTAGAGCTCAGTACGCATGTTTTTTTTTTGTTTAAAACGGGATAGCAGTATCTTTACAAAAAACTCTAAAATAAAATCACGAGATCAGTTAATTTAATTGAATAAGATGACATAATTGCCTGGCATTCTGATTCTGAGTTTTATTTATTTTTATTTTTTCTCAACTGGATGTAGACCCAATCTGGATAGATGAATGTGAATTTCATACACTTATTTTACTTATATACTCTTTTATAACATGAACAAATAGTAATACTATGTGTAAAAAGCAATGTAAGTTGTTGGGGTATGTATGTATGTATATAGTGTGTGCGTGTGTGTGTGTGTGTATATACACGTATATGATATATATGTATACACTGTATATTATCTAGTAAATACTGTATATACTGTATTTCTAGTATATACTGTATATATAGCCTGTACATGTATATACTGTATATCTAGTATATACTGTATATACTGTGTATATATAGCCTACATATGTATATACAGTACATATATATGTATACACTGTATATCTAGTCTTTACTGTATCTGTATGTATATACTATACATAGTATATACTATATATAGCCTATATGTATGTATATACAGTTTGTGTGTGTATATACATACATACATACAGTGTATATATATATATAATATAGCCTATATATGTGTTGATGAATAATAAGCAGTTAACATGTTACAAATGTTACAAAGACCTTTTGAGTAATTCTAAAATACAAAAGGCATTAAAAACCTTTTGAATCTGAAATATATACCAGTATGTTTCATCTTAGCATTCACTTTGTTAATTTGCTCAAGTTCTTTGTAAATGATTAAGGACTTCAAATTGCCTATATTAAAGAAAAGAAAAACAACTTAATGCCAGGGATTGGAAAACCCCTCTGTCAATTTATGGTCATAGTCTCAGTCAGTCAGAGTACATTTTTCTTCCACTTTCTACCTCTTTCTGTGAAGTAGATCCACATCAATTTTAGCTTGCTTGAATAGCTCACAAATATGAAACCCTATAGTTCAAAGAGCTGTCAACACATACTTAGAGCTAGTGTGTGAGAGAGCGAGAGAGAGAGTGAGTGGACTCAAGTATCTGTCTATAAATTGACAATTTCTGCGAGGGATTTCAAATCTAAATCAGTAAAAGGGATGTGGGGAAAAGAGCTTAGTGGAAGACATTCAAAGCCTACTAAGAAACAAAAATGCTGGATTTGAATAATTGAAATTGAAATGGAGTCTACTGCATATGGTGCCAACCTTAATTATGATATGCATGCACTATACATTGGAACAGATTTGTAAATACACATGCATGTAAAGCATTCATTTCAATAGTTGACATTTGACTGAGTGAACCAGTTGTTTTCACTGAAGTTCCTCCCTCTCCCTATTAAGCACATAGTTAGTAATGGGCTGTTCTGATTGTAGCGGTAATTAACCATATTGAAGAGTGTACAGTGTGCTGGCAGCAGTTTCTTCCCTCTGGCTATCCTGCTTAGCGTTTAGAAAAGAGTAAAAAAAACAGCTGAAGGTTACAACGTGCCTCAGCTTGAAGGGATAAAAGCCCCATTTAGAAACAGATGCTTGAGGGGAATTAAAAAACAGAGGGATAGTTCACTGCCTTAGATTGCATCATTGTCAGCCCGACAGCATAATACACAATCGGCTTAGTTGGAGTTGGCCTACCCTTCTCTAGGCACTTTAAAATAAAGCATCAAAAATAGTTCTACCTGTTCCTTGTGCGTGGCTGGATTCAGGCCAAGTGCTGGTGTTTCTGGCAGATAACAGCCTGACTCTATGATCAGGAGGTGTACTGCAGGTCAAACTGTTGAGTTATTATAAATGTCAGCACGCTTATTGATTAAAATGGATTCATAGCCTAATCTAAGCCCAGATAATGGGACAAACCAACCCAATGTATCTTCACTTAGAAATTAAACTGTTAGGAGCCTTTCTACATGATTGCATCGAGGAGAAAGTATGTAGCATTGCTTTGCATTTAAACCCAGAGGATTTCCTCTGCAACCCACACTACACATCCCATCTTCTCAACCCATAAATTACATTCCCAGTAATTACAGAACTCTAATTGAGCCAGGAGTGGCAGAGAATGGAAAAGGCATGCTCCCATGACATTTCTTCAACAAGAAAAATGATATTCCATATTTAGCTCGGGTTTGGAGAAAATGTGGCAAGATAATAGATATGGTGGTTTGGAATGGCAGAGGTCCTTGTTAGCATCTTCTGATAAATACAATTTATGTGCTCTCTACACAGGCAACCACTGGGCTCTTTTTATTATTGTCAGACACAAGCAAACTTCAATACACAATCAATCAATAAATATTGGGGCTGTCAGTCGATTACATTATTTAATCAAATGAGTGTCCTAGTTAACTTTTGATTAGTTACACATTTTTTTTATCTGTTCTGAATGTACTTTAAACGTTATATTTTTAAGTATGTTTTAAATGCTTATTTGAGACTGGACTACTCGGTTGGTAACTCAATTTACATCAACAGTACATGCTGTAAATGTCTGATACATTGTTGTAAATTCTCCTACACAGTATTATATTTATATGGTAAGAAGACATTGTAGTTCTACAGTGTCACTTTGTGGTCTGTTCTGCTTTTATTTTGAAAAGCGCCGTTTTCTTCTTCTGATGTTTTTGAGATGCTAAACTTCCTGCTACTCTTGCTTCACAATGTGGTGTGTAAAAACTTGTAAACACGTTAGTTATTTATCACGTTAATCCATTTGAATAATGTAAACAAAGAGTTTAAATTGTGATTTACTTTATTATTCTTGTATTTGTACATGTTATTTCTAAGAGCTCCAAACTGTGAGAGTGTCATGCTAGAGAGCATGCTAACTGATGGCGGAAACTCTGTGATTAGCGCCCTTGGAGAGTGGAATGAGGTATGACGGAAAATGTCTGTATTATTATCAGAAGGGATTTTGTTTAAGGAAAAGAGAACACCACTACTTTATTTGTTTATGGGTTAATTGCACATGTCATCAATATAAAAGCATGTATTCTTTCTGTGAGCAATTATAATATATATTGTACTTAATTTAAAAGAAGCATGTGAAATTGTATTTAATTTATTTAAATTTAATTTTGATTATTAGTTAAACGTTAAAATTATTTGTATTGGGTGTAAACATGATTAATATGTGAACATGATTTATGTGCAAATTATTTGTGAAGCTACAGAGAAACGACGTTTTATTCTGTAGTTTTCACGGTGCTCATGGTGCTTATGGTGCTTGTTGAGAGGAAGAAAGATATTAACAACTGTCTGGATCAATAAATCCAAGGGGCCACTACATATGCAAACAACTTATGTCTTGTGGAGAGAACCATCTGAAAGGGCTTTGAAACTCAACTTGCCATTAAAAGAAATACAACCCTTTTATCTGTCCATTTCTGCTCAAGGAGCTTTGTTTCTGCTAGCCATCCAGTCCCATTAGTGGCTGTATTATAAGTTGCTAAGGGGGTCTAAAAAGTAGCTAAAGGTAGTAAGAAAGTCACCAAGTTTGCAACACTGTCCACAAAGTTACTGCCCACAGCTTCTTAAAATCCCAAACTACGAAGTGAAATCACAGAACACATGCGTTAATCACGCGTTAAAAAATGAGTGGCGTTAAAAGGAATTTATGTTAACACGTTCACTTTGACAGCCCTAAAAAACACATTTGTTAAAATACCATGTGCATTTATTTAACCTGTCTACTAAGATATGCAAATCTGTGCATCAATTAGCCATTTTTGTCTAATACTACTATTTTCTATTAGTATACATAGGGTTCTAATTAATGCATAATTTCGGTGTATGGTGTGTAATTAGGGTATACATGTGTTTATTTTCTGTCTAGTAAAGTCACCGTTTTCTCCTATTTGATATAAAGTATGGCTTATTACCTGTTATTAATGTACTGTAAAATAAAGTGTGACCGTCTTTTTATTCTTCTAAAATGGATTTGGCTAAATTAATATTTCATAACATAATTTCTAGTGGAAAGGGTTGTTGATGTGGAACGTGTCTGTTATCAGTCAGTGCAGACTGACCTTTTGCCTGTTATGCATTTCTCCATAGGCTGCGCTGTCAAGGCCAGCTCAAACAGCTAAAATCCCAGAGTGTAGTTTCATAAGCCAGTAATCAGTGTCATTAAAAAATCAGCAGCTTCTACACAGCACTGGTTCCCAGGGGTCCCCAATGGCCCTTGGGGATGTTGAAATGGTTTTCTATTTTGTCAGTAACCCAGCCTGGCGTAACCTCACATGGTTTTAGGATTCCCACTCAAAATTGTCAACACAAAGCAAATGCTTCACTTAAACACATTATGCGAGTTAAATTATTTAAACTGAGTCACAATAAACCATATCCCAGAAGGACTCTTTACAAACATTGTTTTGTGATTTCAAGACAAATACATCTCTGCGCTTAACTCGGCTGCAATTTTGGCGACAGAAGGCAACTTTTAAAAGGTTAAGCAACTTTCCGAAGAGGCATAACTAGCAATGTAATAGATGACAATTCAGTGTATTTTCTGCATACATTGTGTATCAGAGAGTGTGTTTCTGTGCCTTATCAGATGATCGGCATAGAGTTCTGACAGCACTGATTAATTCTCCTCTTCATGGCAGCCAGCTGTTAAAACAGGAGCTGACTGGCAGATGAGAAAACACAGCAAGCGTCCTGCATGGGGACAATGTGGCTCCGTTGGCCCACACAGCTCATTGTTCTAACCACACCAGAACTGAATACCTTACAGTTGTTGGCGTATTTTACTTTTTTGTTTGTTTGTTTCAAAGTTTCATTTTTGTGCTATTTTTTGCAGAATTCTCACATTCACAAAGATTTTTTCTGCTTCTTATTTAACTGTACATTCAACTTAATAAAAAAATCTTTGAAATACTTTGCTTGAAAATATGTTTTAAGTAATCTTTTGCATTTTCCAGGAGTACAGTCCATGCAGTACCATACAGTATGTTGTTCTTCTTGTGGGAAGACTGCTGTGTATTTTACATCCACCAATAATTTGTAAATAAAGGACTTAACATCCTTCCCAATCTTAAAATTAAGCTTCTGTGGGCGTATCAGGTCCTATCCAGCTGAGCTTAAATTTCTTCCCTGCTGACTTTTATAAACACTATGGGAGATATGTGGACTGGCTGTTGACACTTTCTTGGTTTCATGTGTGTGTGTGTGTGATTGGAAACAATACCATCTATCAGGCTAAGAGTATTTGTCATTGTGAGAAAGGAGGGGAGGAGAAATTGCGCTGCCTTGTCAGGGAAAATGTGCTTTTCAGTAACAATGGCATTCTTGGTGCACAATCTGTCTCACTAGGCCCTGTGGGGAATGTGTTTGTCTCTTCCTCCAAGTGGCAGGGGACAAAATCAATCATGAGTTATTGTTGGACTTGCCTTTACAGTGTATCTCACGTAGACTACATGTCTACCGTCTACCTCAGCCACCAGAAAGGACAAACACACACAGTAACAATGCACCAAAAAAGAACAGTGACTGATGTTTGGCAGACCATCGATCCGTATAGTTGAACATTTAGAACGCTATTGTTTGTCTTTTGAAAGCACCACTCATTTGAATGACTTCCCTTTGTTCTAAAATCTTATGAGATGTTGACAAGATGATGTACAGTATGTCACTCCTAATTTGTACCATCCTCTAGATCTCGCTTCCTCATCCACTAATTCATCCCTGTTCCCTCTGATACCTATCTTTGGCCCGTTACCGTTCTCCAACTAATGTCCTAATGAAGGTTAAGTAATGCATGAGGCTGGTAGATGGGGTTCCTCTCCATGTCTCATTATACAATATTAAGAGACAAGAAGCACAAAGGGAGATTACCTTCATTTTACTTATGTCCTTGCAAATGACAAGATAGACTTGGCCCAATTACGGTTCCATTCAAATTCTACACAGCAATTGGATTAGATCAGACCAGAGAACAAGCAGAGATGTAGCCAATGTATTTGCGTGTCCTTGTGAAGTAGGTGGTGCTGGAAGTTGATTTCCTCGTGGGGAAAGTTTTTGTAGATGGCAATCTAAATAATAATTTGCTATCTGGCCAGAAACATTGTAGTGCTGGCCAGCCGCAGTAGCCTGCTAGCTAACTGGTTTGCTAACTGCCAGCTAACTTCTTATTAGCTTGTATAACTTAATGGAATGTCTAGTAACTTTCTTTATTCTAAATTTGGGTAGACCAATTGCAAATTTCTCTACCAATACCGATGTGTAGATTTTTCTTTTGGCCAATCTCATAAAAAATATTAAATAATCTTTATCACAATAATTTTGAATGAGCAGAAATACAACCAAACATATTTATGCACAGTTTGAGTTTCTCCAAAAAAAAAGATTGTGGCACAATTGAATGCTATGCTTACCGCTGGAATTGTTTTCACCTTCTCAAATGCTGTGGTTAACATGGGCTGAATTGTTCTGTCTTTGTGTGTGATCTCTTGGCCTTCAGTTCATCTTTCTGTTTTCTATTAGCTTTCAGGTAATCGTACACTTTACTGTGTCTTTTTAATTGGCCGATGAGAATTGATGTATTAAAACTTGCCGCATCTCCTCTTGAAATGTCACTGGCACATTTTCATTGTGGCGCTTTTCCTGCTGCCCCCTTGCGTTGTGGAAAAAGGGCAGCACCTCCTTTGCCTTTTTTTTATAAAGCTGGTAGACTACTGTTGTGTGATTTGTATGAAACTTTGCTGAAAATAAATAATTTTTACTGGTGCGAGCAGGCCCCCGGTGTAAAACCAAGAGAATTGAGGATGCCCACCATGGGGAAGGGACAATAATGCTCAATGTGCTGAGAGACAGAAAAGCTGATTTGATAAAAGGTGACGTGAGGGTGAGTGAAAGTAACAAAGATAACCAAGATAAGGAAAAGGGAATGGAGAAAGATGTGTTGAGAGCAGTGAACCTAGAGTTTCTCCAAACATCTAACTGTGTGGCCATTAGCACAATTGGGGTTAGTGCACATGATTTTTGAAAATAAATGAAAATAACATTGATTTACACATCACACAATTATTTAGCAGTGGTTAGTAACAGTTGCGCGATTTGGGCTACATTGGATGCGTAAGGTATGAGGACTGTTAGCAAAGCAAATGTATATTTTAACTGGAACACTAACTGCGCACACACGGCGTAGGATTGTGAGCGAGACAGAGAGCTTTTTCTTTGGGATTGTCGTTTGGGATTGTCGTTTCTTCCATTTTTTAAGGTGAGGAACGAGAAGCAAATTGCCTATATGCAGGGGGCGTCGGACTTGGGGGGGAAAAGGGGACTGAGTATCCAGGGCCTCCTGTGAGGAGGGCCCAAAAGGATGTAGATAGTTGTGGATGCGGGGAGGGGCCCATTAGAAAATGCCTTTCTAGAGGGCCATGAATTTTGTGCTACGCCCCTGCCTGTATGTGTGAAAACAGGTATATATTGTGCATCCACTTTTTTGTTGTTTGGAATATATAGCATAATTACATGACTTTGTCATTCTTTAAAGGGGGCCGGGGGTCATTTTCCCCCAAAAACAATGGTAGGGGAAACACTGGAGGGAGATGGTAGTGACATAAAAGGGACATAAGAGGGCATACATAGGTGAGAGAGAGATAAAAGAGGGGAGAGAGGGTGTGAGGGATACAGGGAGTGGGGTGGGGATCCTGCACTGTGGAAGTAATGAGAGGTGACACTGTGAATTGCATTACTGCTAATTAATCCACGCTTGACCACATTTACTGACAAGAATACAGATACACACTCTTGACCACACTTTTTGAAGGTAGAACATAGACAAAAGCACATACACATTACACAAGCTCACACATAAAGTACATAATGCATACACAGTGAATCTGATCAAATACACAGAAAGATGCACACAGAAAGGGGTTGGAGGTCAGCAGGAAAACACTTGTATTCAATCTTCAAGCAAAGTCTATTCTAAAGACACTGGACAACCTGAATCTTTAATGGTGATGACATTTTGCATAAGTAGGTGTGAACATAGAATCTATACCCTTAAGTCATCACACCTTTTAAAGTAATCCTGTCTATCTCCCCCTCCTATCAAATCAAACAGCATTTTCTCTACTTAACGGATTCTTTCTTCTGATTCTTCACTGTCCAGCAATTCCACATACTTGACATGACAAAATGCATTGACATTGCTTTACAAAAAGCATTTTCTGATCTGGCACCCTTAATCACTCTTCCAAAATAAGATGTCACAAAAACTATTCTTGACGGTTTTCCAAAGAGAAAGGTCATGGATTGCATGACGTTAATTGTTGAAACTATCGGAGATGGGAATGAGAGGTTTCCATTGTCGAAGTCAGACACTTTATTTGCCTTTTGTACATCCAAATGGCCACCCACACCTCCTAACAGCATTTTGTGGTGCTAGTACAGTGTCACGCTACTGTGCTTATGCCTTTGCTTATGGTTAGAACAGGCATTATTTGCATGACCACTTGTCAGGAAAAACCCTATTGTTTGTCTGGTGAGAACAGTCTTCAGGACCACCTTCATTTTAATAAAGGAAAAATGCTGTCTTTAGGAGAAAAAAGTGTACTACTATGCCATTGAATTATTGTCAAAGTCCGACAAACCTTTAATTTAGTATATAGAAGTATATGCACTGGGTATGAAAGATTTTTGAGGTTTTATACCCTGTTTGTTTACTACAGTATCACTAACAAATGTCAAGAAGGGGCTGTTGCACAAACTCATCAACGTAAGGTTGTACAATAAAAATGTCACTCCCTCTTGTGCGATACGTGGCTTGCAAACTTGGATCTAATTCAGTGTTTTATTTAGGGCCGGTTGTTATGGCTCTAATAGACTCTGTCTAGACTAAAAGGCCATGTCCACAAAAAACGCACTGTCTGTGGCATTTATTCCGGCATTTTTTTCTGTCCTGAGAGCATGTTAAGAAACATAATTGTAATACTCCTAAATCTTCTGTTTCTGCCTTCTCCTCTTCACTGTTTGCTCTCACTCATTTTTACGAGGGGCGCCTAGTGTCTGTTTACTTTGTCTTCAATCAACAGAAAACAGACACAAACACTGTGCCCACTGCCCCACCCACACACATCACTGCCTCCCAACTCAAACTGCAGTTGACTGTGAGTGACATTCAAGTCTGCTGCTCCGGAGGGAAACTCATTATAGAATGCTAAACACTGCCGTCCAAAGGGCCACCCAGTGTTAATGAGTGTTGGCAAAGGATAGTACATGTGTGTCCTGTCTGCTTATTATAACACCAACATACAACTCTGACCTCGACTGCAGGCTGCACACACACACACACACACACACACACACACACACACACACACACACACACCCACACACACACACAATAAGAAGAACAACAACAACAACTCTCTCTCTCTCAGCCACTCAACATTGTTTTCAGTGTGTTCCGTAAGTGAAAATTGGTTCAGTGCTACTGTATGCTTTTGCCATTCAATGAGACAGCACTTATTTATCTATTTCTAAAAGACTAATTCTTTCTTTTTTTCTTATTTGCTATTTATGGACACAATAACTACTCAGTGCAGTACTAAAAGCTGATATACAGCAATTTCCCCTCATTTGACTATGAGGATTGAATATTTAAATAGTTGACCATTAAATATGGAAATATAAAGTAATTTATTGCTGATGCCTATCTCATGCCTTTACCTGAAAGAATATCATCATTGTTGAGAGTTAAAACTGTCTAATATGTATGAGAGCTTTTCTTTACAGTACCCATAGAAAAGAAACATGTGAGACATATTTTATGTTCATTGCTGTCTTTCTGCCATCCTTCTCCAATCCCCCCACACCAAGATTTCTTTTTCTCGAGACAGCTGCCCTCTGATTTCCATTCGTCTCCTATCATCCTCCTCTCAATATATAATGTGTGTAACCAGTATATAGAGTGCCACCTGAGAAATCACACACACATGGGCTGTCAGCAATGATAGCTGTTTTGCATGTCACCCTGCTCATTTACCCACTCTGCTGTGAATGTGTGGTGAGAGATGCTACTCTTAATAGGCAACACACACATGAAATGAGGCGGGCACACACACAAACTTATGGAAAAAGGCAAACATGCTGCATAACTGTTTTTGACATAGTACCGTAGTGACATCTGACCGTAATGACATCTGTGCTGACTGTGGCACAAAACTTAAAACAGGGCGAAATACCATAAAGCCAGGCCTCTGTAGAAGATTTTAAACTGAGTCCATCTCGTATACTCCCTCACTCACGCTCTCACTCACTGACTCACTCACTCTCTCATTTATCTTATTTATCTGAAGGACTTGATATTCTGCACTTTTGTAAATAAAATGTAATAATTCACTCTGTCCACTCACACCCACACACACACACACAAACCCCAACACTCATTTGAATGCTTTCAGACATATATCATCAAGACTATTTTTAGACTGACTACTGGCTTACACTGAAATTCCTCAACGTACTCTCCTTCTCCAGTCCCGTCCCTCTCCCACTGTTTCTCTGCGTCCCACACTCCCATATCTCTTCCTCAACGACTTTCTCTGCTCGCTTCACCACCCTTTCAATATCTCTTTCCTTCTCTATTTCTACATTTGACCCTTTCCTCTCACCCATGACAAGTAATCAACCTCACCCATCTAGAGTACATATATGCATCCCTCTCTGTTTCTTGCCTCCCCCTCTTTGTGATGTCTCCCATGGGAAAGCGAGTGGCTGCATTAAAATGTGGCTGTGATGTAAAAAGGGCTCTCCTCAGCAATGAATTCATAAAGTCCTGTAGGTAGCATTCAGGAAATTGATTTTTCTTTCCCAATTTAGATGGTGATAATAATGTGTGCTCTTTGGTTGAGATTGATATGTTGAAATTAACTGGTTGTTGGTGGTTGGTTCTGTGACATCAGCACCACAGGTGCAAAAATACACATACTTTCAATTTCTTTCTTACACAAGCACTCCTCCGCCTCTGCCCCTGTCTCTGTATTTCTGTGTCTGTATGCGCATGACAGAGTTTTATGCGTGCCTCTAAATCACCACAATACTCACACTTTAGCCCAAGGCTACAAGAAGCGGAGAGGGGGAGGGTAAATGGCCCAAGATGAGAGGATGGTAGGAGAGGGAGAGTGGCAAGAACCTTCCACCAAATGGCTTAGTCATTTTGTTTTTTTATTTTCACAGTCTGTAACAGAGGCAGGAAAGCTTACACAATTTATCATTGTATTAGGGACTGCATCAGGATTATTTTAAGAGATATTTCCACAATGACCAATGAATTTGCACTTTTACAGATTGATACCAAAATAAGCTGAAGCCTGTTCACCCCGCCCTGAGACAGTTAAGGTGTCTTCCTTTCACCCCTGGTTTCAGTATTTCACTGTTAAAACACTGTTTGTCAGTGACTAGATGTAGGTGAGGTGAGTTTGTGCTGGGTGCTTGAAGTTTTAAATCATATAACTCTCGTTGGCCCTCAACGCTGTTGACTACAGCTGACGGCCAAGTAACACGTACACTTTGCGCATGCGTGCAAGGAAATAACTATCCCCATACCAGCAGGCGAAGGTCATCTATTCATCATTCAACAAGGGAAACTGGATATCTTTGCTATGACACCCACAACAAACAGCGTTTGCTCTGTCAGTGGCAGGACCGAACAGAGCTTACGGTCCCTCTGCTTCACTCCCTGCCGGGAAGACAGCGGGACCGGGGAGATGGCTTACTAAACTGTGCCTCTCCTGGGCTGTCATCCGATCTCTCTGCAAAGAAGTCTCCCTATGACCAAATGGCCCACTACTGGCTCGTTAGCTAATGTTAGCTTGCTAATTTTCTCCGCCCAACATGCCTTCATCATGCACTGGTTACCGTAAAATTAACCAAAATGAACATGTCAGTCATCTGGTGATAGCGATCTCCTTTCCTATGATGTGACAAGAGCATGTGAACTAAACATTAAGTACTTACATTTTGCTAATTTAGAGGCTGGCCGGCTGACTGGTAAGCTAGCTTGCTTACTTGCTAGGGGCTATTTTTTTAGCGGTGCAGAGGGCGCAGCAGAGCTGCCAACTTTTCCAAAAACCTTGGAGAGAGATTTGATTGGGCCGACCCATATTTTGCCCCCCCAGGAAATTTTTTTGAAAAATAATCCATTAAATGGCACTTTCTGGAGAGTTTTGTGCAAAAAAAAATGGAGAAATCAAGTCTTACGTGATATGTGCAAAACTGTAGGATTAAGAGCCTTTGCACTGTCGTAGTATCAACAGGTATTAGGGCATTCAGAATTTACATTATTTACATTATTACCTTCTTATGATATAAGAACTGACCCAGACAATGTGCCAAACATAATGAGCCACATGAAGAGACAGTAGCATATGTCAGCAACAGCTGAGAAGATTTGAGTCTGTGGTGAACAGGTCCAGGGGTCCCTGGTGTAGGGACCAGGGACCCAAAGTTAAATTAATGTTGAGGGATCAGCTAAGATCACTGAAATTCTAAAGAATGAGAACCACTGATTTGCAGAAATTCTAATCCTTAAACCTTTGTGCCAAGGTTCAGTAATGTTTGGCCCTCATCCTCTGTGCCCCCCCCCCCACTTATTGTATTTACTTTTTTGGGAAAATAAAGACAATTTGTTCATTTTATAAAACATTGAATGAATTATTTACAGTTACATTTAGAGATGCACCGAGGTTAGAGGAGTACAATAGTGGCCCAACATTGCAGTATCATATAGTATAGTATAGATCAGATGTGTTTCATCAGATTTCTGCTCATGTTTACAACTTTGTGCACATTCTAAATATAACTCCTCCCATCTCTGTTGTCCGAGATTTGGAGAGTTGTAATATAGGCTGCTGTGGATGTTAATGCGCCGTTGATATGGTAGTATCTCATTCAGACAGTCTGACAGACACAGAGGCCCATTTGGGTCTCTGGTCTCTGACAAAGTTTAGAGGAGGCTGTACACTGCTCTTCATCGGAGGTAGAGCACGGATGCAACGCGTCACTGTCCACAGCAGAGCGAGTCCACTAAAATGAACTGAAGTTGCTACACTACCAGCCGCGCTTCTCACCTCTATTGTTACAGAGAGAGTGGACACGAAGCGACAGACGGGTCTGTGATACTCAGAGCTCATACCTGAAGCCGGGGTAGTGTACCTGGGATGGCTCGTGATAATAATGTTTTCAGTTTGCGACAATTCGAAAATTCCACAGACAGGGAGCGCTCTTGAACCCCCCCACAGTCTCTGAAAGCACAACTAGTCGATAAAAAGTGGCTCAACAGGGAGATCTATAGATAAACTCATCTTCCAGAAATTTGACCGACCGGGTTGACACTTCAGCGTGAGAAATCGGGGGTGTGGCATGTGTGCGTGTGAAACCAGTCAAATGCGTGTGTCTCACGGCCAATGCGTGAGAGTTGGCAGCCCTGGCGCAGAGAGAGGTCTATTACGGTATTCATATTAATGCGTAACCCTTGCCAAAATGCAACTTAGGCTGTTTTTGTGAATGTGACGTGTTGCTCCTTCCTTGCTGTTCCTCCAAACTTTTGAGGTTTAGGAAGCTTCTTCAGCACATCATTCAGTCGGACAGATCCAACATAATTTTCTTTGAATGAAATTGTGGCTTTGTCTTTGCCAGTGCTCCCTCAGATTCTTCTGAGGAATCTTGCATTAACTTTATTGCCCTCAAGGCTCTCAACCAAGCCAATATAATGGTAATTGCTGCATTTGTTCGCAAAATTCACAATGATTAAGTCACCAACTGACAGATCTAAGATGTCTGGTTCACTACTCTCATCCTGGGAGCTCTCACACTGAGAAGTGTCATCAAGTGGAATGGGAACATCACTCTCCTCAGAGCTGCTGTACACTGGGGTTTTCTTCTTGGTTCGTTTCTTTTTGGTCTTTCCTTGTTCTTTGTTGTTGATTACTTGTTTCCCCATCAGTCTGTTTTTTCTCTTTTCATGTTCCATTTCTATTGCATGCTTTTCAGGTGTATCAGTCAGGATCCTTCACCCGCTTTCTGTTTGTCTGTGCCCTAGGCTGCTGACTTTTGGGTAAGGGTAGAATTTCGGTGTGAGAGACATATCCATGGGAGTTGAGGAGAGAATCTGTCCCACATGTTGAAGAACATGGCTGTGAAGGCAACTCAGCAGAGGTGGAGGTTGAAGCCATAGGTGGATCTTCTTCAGAAGTAGACCGCACATCAGGGTTTGGCTTGTCTGACACCATGGATGGTTCAAACTCTGCATCAGAGAAAATATCTCTGTTGTAAGGAAAAATCCCTGTGGACCTGAATCCAGAAGAGATATTCCGTGGTGTCATTGCCAACATGAAAGCCTTGTTCACACATACAGGGATGTGGTATATGCTGGCTGTTTTGCCTTGGTTACATCTCATCCAACCATCAATAACTATGTTGTAAAAGGTCTTGAATGGACCATAGACACTCTTGTCCAGAGGCTGAAGGTGATGTTTTGACTTTCTTTGCCTCCTTCTTCTTTATGTACCTCCGGAGTGTTGACCTGTCAATATTTATGTCCTTCGCCACTAATCTGATGGATTTTCTGCCCTCAACATCAATGGCTGCTTACTCCATCTCTTCTAAGGATGTTGAGCCCCAATTGGTTCTTCTTTTGCAGGTTCTTGTCATGATAGCTTTTATGCAGTGTGTAATATATGGGTAATCATTTTGTAAAACTATATTTAAAACAATGTTATGTTTAAAACTTAACTTCAGTGCCTTAGGGTTGAACCACTGGTTCAATTTACTCCACATCACCTGGCTCACTTTTCCCCATAGTCACCATTTAGGTAAAAACATTAGTAGCTAGTGCTAGCTAGTACCTAGCTAACACCACAATATAATGATTACATCTCCTTGGTTGTTTAAACACATTTATTGTTTATTTAGATAAGCATGTAACCTATCACCGATCAACAAAAACTCATTGATTAACGTTAGTATAATCATATATTTTATACAATGAAATGGCAAGTTCATCAGTTTGCCACGTACACCATGGATGTATTAAGAGAATGAACTATACTTGTAAGAGACATGAGAGAAAAGCTCATGAGTGTGCATGTTGCTACAACAACACAAACAAACTGTTGCTAGTGCGCATGTCCATCGTGACGTCATGGGCCAGTTCTCTTAATACATCCATGGTTCTCATACGCATTGTTGGATTTGTGTGATCTCGCAAATAAAACTTGAGATCTTGCAAAACAAAGTCAAGATCTTATAAAAGTATAGACAGTGTTTGTCCTTTTTTTGTTTTGTTTTTTCCTCCATGTCACTTCTGGGGCTCTGTAAAAAAACAACCGTAGTTGCCCAGATGAGATGAAAAATTAAAGGAGCCTAGGGTTTGTTTGTTTACCTCACTTTTGTTTCCAAGCTAAAAACAACCGCCACTTTCAGTGGCATCAGCGGTTGTTTGTGACACACCGCACAGACTGGGCCGATGGTTAGATTAGATTAGATAGATTATACTTTATTCATCCCACAACGGGGAAATTTTGTTATTACAGCAGCAGCATTTTTTCAATAACAGCAAAAAAACAAAAACACACAAAGAAGTAAACACACAAGAAATACAGGCAAACAATAGACAATGATTATATGGTAGACTGAGTAAGCAAAATGGCGTCAAATAAAGGTATTTTAAAGTGCGGTTGCCATGATACAAAAAACAATATTGCAGTGTAAGTGACGTTAAAATTAAATTGAATGTGTAATTAGAGTAATTAGCCTTGACCCAATAAGGATCGACGGCCGACCGTCTGCTTGGTGTGTCAAGGCCTTACGATTACAGTAAGCAGAGCCTGTACCAATTATTATGCACAGAAAGTGATAATAGGTTACATATTCCATATTACAGCAGGCCCTTTTCACTGTTGACTTGTCATAGCAGGAAAAACACAAGGGTTACTAATACATTAATTTTATTATTTACACCTGTGCTTCCCCTACTGTGACATGTCAAAATGACTCATGTAAAAAAGGCCTCTCCTACTCATATAAAACACAAAAAATCTGAAACCCTCAACTACGTTTTTTACTTTGTTTTAAAATGGCATCCATGACCATAGATAAATGACACACTGTTAAGCTATTCAGCCTCATCAGATGTGCAATATTGATTTATTATTCATTATTATTAATATTTCAAGGGAATTATGTTGAAAGTGCACAATTTAATGTCTAACTGGTTCAGGGACTGAACGATCTGGCAGGCATGACCATGCAAATATAGTGTTAAAAATTCTGTTTCGGTTCACAATTGAACAATTGGACAGTCAGAGCAGGTCCTTTTTCCTCGGGCTATTATCGTGGTTTCATCCTTATTTTAAAAGCTCAGCTATAGTTGGAGCCAAAGGTTCAACCTAATCATAAATCTGTTAGTGAGATAATTTTCATTCTAAAATAAATTGCTAGAGGCTTGAATTATTTTTGCTAAGCTCACTGTCATCAGGCACGGGCATGGCTGTATGTACAAATAAATCATTTAGAGTTTTGTCCTTCGCTGAGAGATTAATTTAACCCCTCCTACACCTAATTAGACAAGAAGGAAGGAAAGGAAAGAAGGAAAACTTTTCAGGAGTTCAGGAGATGTAGCCTGGCTTGATTCACAAGTGTTAACTAACTGAAACTTGTGAGTTTCAAGGTAAAATGTCTGAATAAAGTCCCTGTGTGATGTAGTTTTCAGTCTTATAATTAATGCAATGTTTTATCAGTGGATTTTGTTTAAGTGTGCTTCATGATATATTTTCACTCAGTGATTGACTTAATGTTGAGCTGCAAACGTTCTAACCATCTTTCACTGTACTGCACATTAACAAAGGGAAATTCATCAATAGTAATTTGCCATACTCATTTTCTAAGTGACATTAAACGTTAGGATGAGCAGCTCTGCCAGTGAAGGACAAACAACAGAAGACAAGCAAACAGAAGAGCAAGATGATGTTAACAGCTGTTTGTTTTACTGCAGAGTTGAATGATGAATTAATGTTTAGCTAACCTAACAGCGGAGCACCTCAGTATTATTGTAACATCTAAACAGGTACACACGACTAAACTGTGACCAAACTAATCTCATCAGTATCCATGAAAAATATACACACAAATGTGATTTGATATTGGGAGTGTATAACAAAGTCTACATTAGAAGTTTTACAGCATCATGTTAAATATAAATGTAATATATCATTTCATTGAAATTGGGTCTATAAACTATTGCTTAACACTATATCCCTGTTTTTGTCTCTGTCAGCATTAACTACAGTAAAAAAAGAGAAAAAACAACAACTTTGGTGTGGTAGGAAGAGGTACTTATCCATTAGCCATCTAATTTGTAGCTTCTTTTCTCTTGAAGATTGCTGGTTTCTACAGATTGTCTGAATTGGCTTCATGCTGCAACATGAAGGAACAGCCATCATCTAAAAGTGGATTGTTTGCGCATTCTTTCTAAATCTTTTGGGAACCGTTGAAACACAATGAAAGCTATTTGCCCTGTATTGACTCCTATGTTCAGCTCAATAGCTCTGGATGATGACAGCGCACACTGAATGGTCCTCTATTGCTCTTTAGTTTCCCCAGGGAAGAGGCGTTGGGCCTGACATAACAACATATTAGGCTTTTTTTAAGGTATTGATTTGCCAACCCTGTTTACTTTTAAACACACCACAGCAGCTCAAATGAACCAAGAAGAAAACCAGAAAAACACCACCTAAGCAAAAGTCAAATACAACATGAGGAGGAAAATCTGACATCTCATTGACAAAAATATCATCCAATAATGCGTTCTTTTAAAACTGTCCTACTATGGCTTACACTTCTGCAAATTTGCATTGCATAACACATTTTGTCCACAAACTGGTATTTTGCGACTAGTAAGAGATGCTTGACAGCTCTTCATGTTTTGGTACTCTGAAGTGACAAAAGCAGAAATAACTCAACGACATATTGAAAACATAATGAAATGCAGAACTTTGTATTTACTATACCCTCTCAAGGTTTGGTAGTAAATCCCCCATAGCTAATTAAAAATGGAGACTTCTTCTGTTCTTCCGCTGTATGTATGAAATATTAAGATAAGACGGATGTTTCAATAGCCTTCCTCAAGTCAATGTTTGTTTTCCTCATTTTTGTTTCCAAGCTGAAAACAACCGCCAACGCCGATTGAAGCGGTGGAGACAGTGTGAATCTCCACTCTGTCTATGTAATGTAATTTGAGATTCAATATGCGAAATATATTGAATGTTGAAATACAACTGTTCAATATGTTTGCAGTTGTTGTTTATTTGATCCGACCAGCAATTAATCAAAGAACCAGCAATTTTTTTTTACATGTTATTGAACTTCTAGTATACATAAAGTATAGCTAGATTACAGGCAGGTTCTCTGTCCAACTTGCATGTACATAGAGCATAAGGAGGTGATTCATTTTTTGTTGGAGCAGACGATGCAAGAACATTTTCTGTGTGAACAGTCCATAAAGTTTTATCTTATCTTATCTTACATTACCTATTAAGTGCATTAGTTTATTATTTCTCTGGGATAAAAACGAACTTGATGATGCAAGTATTGTATTACATAATATAATTACATAAAGGGCCTGTTAGTCTGTTGTTTGCCATGTGAACACAGCATTGAAGTAAAGTCACCCACATTAGGTTTAGCTGGCAGTGTGGATGACATATTTTATATATAATAATAGAGCAAATGTTGCCTGCATTGAGTTTTGAAAATTGTAACCACACTTGCGACCGCTTTATCGCCATTGCCCGGACTCACTGTGACTCGAACAGGTTCCAGACGTGATGTAGGCTCAATCTGTCTCTGCAGAGAAGGACAGATACGCTTGCGCTTATGCACTCTCAGGTACTGAAATTTAACATGATTGATTTAATGTAGTTAACCTACTGTATATTCGGTACTCTGTAGCACCGAGATAATTTGAATGGTACCCTAAAAAGTGTGGTAATTATGATAATGTTCTTGGTGAAGGGATTAAATAAAACTCTGTGAATTATCCCCCCCCAGCACACACACACACACACACACACACTTTGTGAGTGTCGGCATAACAGGCATCCGTTATGTTTGCGCTTGTGTCTCGCTTTGACACTTTGCCCCTCTGCCAGTGTACGATGACTGAGCTTGTATATCTTGAATGAAGTGAGTTTAGCACAGCTGTTCCTGTCATGCATCATTCCTCTGGTCACATCCTTCCTACTTGATCCATCTGCTTAAGGCCTGCATAGTGTGTTTGTGTGTGTATGTGTGTGCATATGTAAAAGCTTTCAGTTGTAATCCTCACCCTGCTATATCAGACCAGGTTTTCACATCAGCAATACCCAGAGGAAAAGGCTGAAGCTGCAAATGCGTGTCCGTGTGCATGTTCCACTGATGGTTGCTTCTAAGTTTGAAAACTGATGGACCGTATTTTAAAGGGAGTGACAGTGTGAACAACCGAATACTAAGTTAAAAGCTGAGTAAACTGAATGGAGGGACATGGTGTTGGACTTAATGCACTCTGAGATTTTACATAATATTATATTTTAACACAAGTCAAAAGGCTACCAGACAGCTGGAAAATGTTCAGAAGTAGGGGCAGATGAAAAGAGTGTTGTTAAAGGAGTTTAAGTGACTGAAACAAATGGAGACTCCTAATGCTGCTCTGCTACATTAAAAATCACTGAATATGCATAAGAAAAGAAAACTGTTAAATGCCGAAGTATAGGTTTTCATCTTTCATAAGGTTCGTATTACATTGAAATAACATTAATTGTGTTGAGAGACAACCACAAAAAATGAGAAAAGTCAGTGTATCTCATCCAATTATAGCCTATTAAAGGTGTTAGAGACAGAATAATTGAAGAGCCATTAATTTAGGCCCATATTTATTAAGAATGTTAATATTTCTTTCTCAGGATCTACTTTTGATATTAAGATATGTAACAACTTACAACAAGATAGAAGAAGATACATGATTTCTTTTTCTTTCAGTTTTAGGTAATTGAGTAAAACAATGAGTATGTGACAGAAAACGTTCTCCCCATCATCGTCATCTTCTATCTCCACTCTTGTCTTTTTACTTTAAGCCCTGCCTTTTGTCTGTTCAATTCATTGTTGTACCAAGGCTGCACTAAATCATAGGCTAATTTTTCAGGTTGTGAAGTTAAGACAAAGCTTTGTCTCAACAATGAACAAAATCAAACAGAGTGACTCCTTTAACCAACCCATTTTCTTGTGTAAACATCAAGATACATATTAACTTAAAACTAAACAGAGATGGAAAATGTTTTTGAAAAAGTTTTTTTTAAAGGGTTTTGAAAAACACATTGTATTAAGTTAACAGCTCCAAGAAATTGTGTTGCCTGATCTGCCAAGATTCTGTTAACAGGGGCATTGTGTTTTGCTCTCTGTAACAATAGTGCATTTTCCCACCTTGAAAAGATTAAGTGAAGGAGCCATGGCTACAAATAGTCAGCAGTATAACATCAAACTGGTGTAGTTGAAATTAAATGTGACAGGGTGGGGGGGTTCACATATTTGCCTTTAACTATAGAAATCTAGTTCACAAACCCGCAAAAATTAGTCAAGTCAGGTTTTCTTTGCATATTACGTCTCTCAGTGGGCTTTGCAGTCCTACACCAGCAGTATTTTTAAGTATTTAAATAGTTTTTAAATATTTTTCATTTAATGCTCATTTTAAGGTAATAATTGTATTTAATGGTTGTACCAGATTAGGTTTACATGGTTCAATTTAAAAAAAACACCATAATTGTGTTGTACTGCACATTGCTGCAGCTCCTCTTTTCACCCTGGGTGTTGAGCTCTCTGTTTTAGCTACAGTATGAGGCATCTTACTTCTGTTCCATCTTTGTTTGGAGTCGCACATGTGCAGTAGCATTATAGCGTGTGTTACAAAGTGACGCATGTTTGTCACGGGCTGGACTGCAATAGAGCGGTTTGGAGCAGTTTGTGAAAAGTGTTTCTGTTGGAGAAGGTAAGTCCCTTTGGGGGCGGGGGGCTTTGGGCTTTTTCACTTTGTAAACCTTTAACGTACACAAAAAAGATATATAACACAAAAAAGGAACGAAAAAAAAAACATAATTTAAGCAATTTAATGCTCTCTAAGAAAACATATACCATTTAAGGGAAATTGAAGACACACTTATGTAGCTGTAGATATTCAGAGATTTTGTTTACTGTAGATAGAATTAGTAGTTATTAGGGCTGCAGTTATCGATTATTATAGTAATCGAGTATATATAAATATACAAAAGAGAGGTTTCCTTTTTAGAAAAGTAGCATTTGTATTGCATAAGTTGCATACAATAACAGCGATAGATGCTTATATTTTTAAGCATTGGCCGCATGGACCACCAAGCCCCTTGTTCTGTTGGCAAAGTTACATTTTTGGAGGCCCAACCCAATCACCGGCATAGTCTTGACTTATAATTTGTCAAAATTTCAAGATTCAAAGCAAACTAATAAACAGTTACACTACAAACCAACAGCTTTTGTTTTAGCTTGTTTGTAAAACGACTCTATTTGCAGAGTAGCATGCTGTAGTTATGTAAAACAACGCTATTTGCAGAGTAGCATGCAGTAGCATGCAAAAGTTATGTAAAACGCGCTGTGGACGAGAGCAGCAGACGTTAATGTTATTTTGTGTCAGGTTTGCTCCGTGAAATAGTTGAGTGGACTGATGGTTTCTACTGACAGGAATTAGCATTGGCGCCCTGCTATTATGATAAGCTAGTTTGATTTCACAATAGACACACTGTACACAGTTTTCTGATTTGTTGCAGCTTTATGTGATCCTAAATCTTTTGTTGTTTTCTCTTGCCTGGCTCTTATCTAAGCCTCTCCCTATTTTTGCTCTCTTTCTTCATTCATAATCCTTCAAGTTACTCGAGTTAATCGAGGAATCGTTTCAGCTCTAGTAGTTATTTTTATGGATGGAAATAAACAAAACATAAAATCAACAGAGAGAAGTGTGTTAGTCATATCATCAATCATATTCCAGTTGTTCTGTGGCATAGACAATTTTCATTGTGCTTGATGTACCTCTCATCCTTCTTCCAGCACATCCTTCCACTCCATCCTGTCTTTCTTCTGCATGCTCTCTGAGGCAATATCTTGACGTCACAACATTGCAGACGGACACACATGCATACACGTGTGGACCTTTGCAATTTTATAAGCCTGCTCACGCACACGCTCACACGGACATATTACCACACATGCACAGGCTCTCTCTCTCTAACACACAAATAATTTCACTTGCTCCTAACGTTCCCTGTGGCCTGTGATGGAACTGACACACTGTCTCATTTGATCATTGTGAAACCATTGTCTGACATCTTTAATGGAGATGGGGGCTTCGGGTTGGGAGGTTTAGGGGATGTAGTATATGAGCAGAATTAGATGGGAGAGAACAAGCCAGGAGAGATGAGGGATGGTCTAGAACAAAAGTGACCTCTGAGTCTGGAAGATTTCTCAATGAAGGAGGCAAGCTATGAGGATGACTGAGAGGAGGGACCGTGGCCTAATCTAACTGGATTTTTTTCCTCCGCAAGGCATTTGATGGTCACATGTGCAGCTGTAATGTTTTCACACGGTCACACAAATACACACTCATCTCACCAAGCTTCATTGGTTTGATAGTTTTTTCTCCATTGGCCTGCAGCTGGGAGATCACAAAAGATGAAACATTGCTTCAAGCTGTTCCCAAATCCAGTCACACATATGCACCTCCTAAGGCCTGTTATTTTGTGTGTTCTTGTGTGTGTGCAGTGCAGTGAGCAGTGGGTGTGGGTGTGTGAGACAGAGCATTTGTGTGGGACACTATGCCCAATGTTCTGAAAATGATGTCAAGAACACTTGGCTGTGATGTGTTACCATGTTGACCAGAGCCCAGCTGTGGTGGGGATTTAACTGGTTGTCATCATGTTAATTAGTGTTGTCATGATAATTTGAGTCTCCATGGTGCCGGCCACAGATTGCATAACAGGCCCGCAGTCTTCAGGACACATCTGGAACCCCTGATTGCCTTACAATTAGAATAAATAGACATGACACTGCCATCAGTCTTGAATTGCCATATATAAATAACATCTATAATGGCCCCTTGAGATATGAGTCCACCTTAGCATAACATATAACGTGTTTACACATGAGGGGTTCAGGTGTGTATTGATGTATGTGTGTAAGTGTCTGTATATTAACCATACATTACACGTACACACTCTTAACTGGTTTAGATGGTTGGGCTCTGAACAGTTATTAGATGTAATGGCCAGCAAACACATTTAGCACTTTGTGCCTCCTACATACTGTAGCTAGAGTGTGTGAGTAGGAGATGGTGGTAATGTTTATTTTTTTCCAATGTGAATTTATTTTTTGTTGTATGTTCTCAAGCAAATATTGTGAAACTTGCAAGGGAAACTTCGACTGCTGTGACATTTACTTTTTTATGACAGAAATCAATGTCAATGTGTTATAATGTAATGTAAGCTGACTTCCCCTTCTCAAAGACTGCAGAGTAATATAATTTAAAACTTCAAATTATACTGTATAGGGTTACCAGATTTCCCGGAACTAAAACCGGGACACTTTACGTGTGACCGTAGTGCTCGTGCACGCACACGCTTTTTAATGTGAACACGTTCCAGCCCAGGTCAGACATAGACACAAACAGATGAGACACAATTTTGTCAACAGCACACACAGGCCTACTGCTCACACCATTATGGGTTATCTCTGTTAATATTCATGAATTTTCTTGGTATGTAGCCTACATATCTAAGACATTGACTGAGTTTCCAACCAACTTTATTTTTCAGAATTAAATCATTCTTTTGGAGAATGCACCCACTGAACTTGTGAAAAAGTAGTGAAAAGGTATTTTTCATTGCATAGCACTAAACAAATTATTTGGGTACTGCTGCCACAGGCTTGAACTAAAGTTATGGTCACACTTTACGGTAAGGGTACATGAATTATGAATTCATGCATGAATTACTTCAATCCTTTATATCTTATGAATCATCAGGAATTGACATGAATTCATAGCCTCTCATTCACAACCTCATGCATGAACAACACATCAACTAAAGCATTAGGTAAGATGACGTAGGCTACATCATTATGCACAAGTTGTGTTCAAATCAGAATTTGCACAGTGATGACCATTTTCTTTGCAGAAAAATAAATAATCATGATTAATAAATCATCATTCATAATGATGCCCACGTGCCTAATGCTTTAGTTGTGTTGTGCATGTATAAGGTCACGAATGACAGACTATGAACACGTCAATTCTGGATGATTCATGAGATATTAGGGAATGCAGTAACACATTTATCATTAATTACATAATGCATAATACTACATACATCAATTAATTCATGCATGAAATCATGATAATTCATGTGCCCTTACCGTAAAGTGTTACCAGTGTTATTCTAACCAACACACACACACACACACACAAATGTAATCTCATTTGATTGAGAATCTCATTAATTCTATATATTTGTAAGTGGAGTAAATTTGCTTGAGAATCAATTTGTTGGATAAAAGTCTACTGTGACATTGCGCACAGTTGTCAGCAAAATTGGCCCATGTGACAAGTAGACACATGGCAAACTGACAAAGGAGACCAGAATTTTCCTGCTTTAGAAATGCACAAACATTTCCACCCAGCGCTCGTAACGCTGGCTGCACAGATTATGCAGATTTAGACTGCTACGATTGACTGACACACACACACACACACACACACACACACATTGTTAAAATCATACGATGGACGCTTTATTAGTCTTCTACATGGGTATAGTTAATGATTGGGCTATAATAACACCACATTGGCTATGTTATCGCTGACAACTGGGGCAATTTCATATTGATTGGCGTAAACCGGGACATTTTACCATCCCGACAGGCTTTTGTCGGGGCTCGGGACACACAATTCAATATCGGGGCTGTCTGTCTCCCTAACTTTATATGGTCATAGGAACAGTTTGGGCAGAAATCCATTGTGTAGTTCAGATTTTACGTGCTCTACTGTGCATATGCACATGGTATTTCAAGCCCTGCTTGCCATATACTGACATTGGAAAAAATATGCTTTTTGATCATATTCTAATAGAAAAGTTAAATTTAAGGGTCTCTCCTGGGATTTTGTTTTCTGTAGTTGCAAATTACCAATTTGCAAGAAAGACATTTGGAAAAAAGATGATAAACATAGATGCAGCTGAGGACAAGATATTCCAATTTTAAGTTCCCTCAACTTCAGAAACACTGGACCCTGCACTTCCCATAATGCAACATAATAGCTTGATAGCTTCTTTTGTGAGACCCTCCCTGCATTTGATTATTTTGGTAATTTCCTAAACTTGACAAAATTCTGTCCGGAACACATAAGGCACAGTTCCATTTTTTTCACAGACTATGTAGTTTTTCCGATGACTAGTTTATTTCTTTGACATGCAAAATTGGTGAAGCATCCCAATTGCAGTTCAAAGGATAGGCTGATATTCGAACCTACTTCAAATGTTATAGAAACTGTACTGAGTATTTGGATATTCTGAGTATTTCCTTGCAGTTACAATTATCATTAGAAATCTCATTGTCTCCATACAAAATGGTCAAAACTTTGTTCTCCAAAATCACAGAAGACTTTTGAAAACATTTGCCTGTCCACCTAAATTTGTTGCAGACATTTTAGCTGTCATGTACAAGGTCTTGGGGCTTCAGGTGAGATTAGCTGTCATGCTACAGGGACCAGGTAAATAACTTCAGGACATTATGTCACACATTCTGGATAGAAGAGAAAAAAAGGGAGATTTCTTTAATTCCCTCACCAAGGGGTCGATGATCCATCCACCCGTGTAATGAGGTCTGTTAGCCAAATGAGCAACCCTTCAAGTGTAAGTGTGTGTGTGTGTGTGTGTGTGTGTGTTTAAAAGGGTGATAGCGAAACAGAGAAAAGAGCTCACACAAGTGCATGTAAGTGCATGCTAATTTTCTGTTTGCAAGCGTACGTGCACGTTATGTCTGTGTCTTTTGTAACGTACAGCCTGCACAGGTGTTCTTCACAGTCACTCGGGCAAAGCAATCAGCCTTGTTATGCCCATACATATACAGTGAATGTTTAACTTGTCACATGTAACTAAATATCTACAGCTCTTCTCTAGAATAGATGGAGACATCATCAGACACAGCACTTTGCTGTCATGCGGAATGCGTGCTCTCATATGGAATTATCAGCCGTAATCAGGTTGATTAAGTCAGACAAACCAATATGGCCATTTGTTTTTGCAAGAATGTACATATAAACATGAGTATTCTGTAGCTCTGAGTTTCCTCCTCACAATTGTAGACCTGTAGGATGTAATACTGGATTCATGCTGCAGGCTGGATCCTGTGTTGTTGTTTTTTGGAACAACAAAGGGCATGAAGAATATGGTTTTATTTAATGCAACAAGCACATATAATGGTGATAATAATAATAACAATTACAATAATAATAACAATAATAATAATACATAATAATAATAATAATAATAATAATAATAATAATAATAATAATAATACGTTATGTACATGCAATGCAATTGAAGAATTTTTTCAATGTTTTTCCAAGACGTGAAAAACAGATGAGGATGAAAAATCAAACATCTCCTGTGAAATTGTCCTTTAAAGATAAATCCCATGGACATTATTTCTACTTAGAACAAGAAAATGCATGTGCAATTAGGAGCTTGTTATCTAAAGATAACAGACAAAACAAAAACACATTATTATTTTTCTTTAATTAAACATTTCTTTCTTTTCTTTTTTGTAGTTTAACAAAAAAATCTGGAACTGAATGAGTATGTAACTGATGTTTAACAGCCGTTATTTCTTTAAACACTTATTTAAATGGCTGGACCTTTCACACATTTCAGAAGCAGCAGGGTACTCAGTGACACAATAGCATGCTGAGCAGTGCAGAAAAAAATCCTTAACTGGAAGCAGACAAGACATGAGAAAGCTTTAGAAATCATTATATATGGAATATGTCAAATGCTTACATTTTGCCTATTCATCATGTTAGACTACAAAGGCTGACATTTATTTTCCTGTGACTTGGTCCCTAAATACTGTTAACTTTCTGCTGTTCTTTTCAAGAGTATTATGCAGACCAAAGATTTGGATTGCTAACTGTCTCCTATCTCTGCTGCCAAAGATGGCCCTGCTTCCATCTCCCGTTCAACAAGATGATGGACCTAATGCCACTTGGCTCTGTCCTCAACTCTCAGAAGTCTGCCTGTTTCAAATTTCTAATTGTACAAATGGTGAAGGAAGATGCTCACTGGTTAATGCCAGTAACATACTGTACTTGCTTGAATCACCCACCACCACCACTCAATTTGTACACACTGTACAGTTTACTCCCCCTAAAATAATTCATGATGTAGAACCACCACATCCTGTGTTTTGGAAGATGGCAGCAAACATGGAAACTGTGCAAAATGTTTATTTTGCCTTTTCAACTGGAATGATCGATTTCACTTCCCTAGACAGATTATTCTCTATTTAATTCACACAAATACATTCGTCAGTACCATCCAGGTCAAATGCCTGTCAGATTAAAAATGATGCTGGGTATTTTGATAGTGTCTGAATATTATAATTGGTTTACCAGGGTGTTGGCACCACAGTGTACTAGGCCTTATTCAAAGAGTTATTTTTGAATACTTTGCCATCTTGACTGAGATTAATTAGGGGAGACATCATCCTGCATTAAAATGTCACCACACAGCAGCACTAACACTTTGTGTTTGTTAGTGAGTGTGTGTTTGAGATGTTGGAAAACAGGTGGCGGCATACATTAATATAATCAACATACATTGTGTTTGAGTATGCATGTGCATAGACGTGAATGTTACCTGCCTTGTATTAGTGTCTGACTCTCCTCTTTGTTTGGTCCATGTGCAGTTGTGTGTGTGTGTGTGTGTTTGTGTTTGGGTATTTTGTTGAGGTAAGCAGTTTGTTGTGAGACAGCAGCAGGGATGCTCACACCTACACTGAGTCCTAATGAGGATTTTACTAAACCCACAGAGTCTACTACTGTATATAACTATACCAGCCCCTGTGGAAAGCCTGACACTGCAACTACTCTGTGTGTGTGTGTGTGTGTTTTGCAAGCAAGAGTTATTGACACTTAAGAGGAAAAGGAGTGGAGACGGAAAACGAAAAGGAGGATGAAGTGCAAGATCGGAGGGGATTAAAGGCAATGGAGAAGGAGAAGAAGTAGGACTGGTAGGGCAGTAGATTCTAGACAGAGGGGTTTATTAATATCCATTGGGGGGGCGGGACTGCGCAGGGTTCCGCTAATGCTTCTCTTGGCATTGACACAGTTTGGCACCCTGTCTGAAAAAGACTTAGAAAGTGCTCTGAGTAACCCTGAAACACCAAGAAGCAAACAGCCCAGAGTAAGAGGGAGAAAGACAGATTATTTGAAGCATTACAGTACTGGTTATCTAAATCTTGTATCTCAAATAGAGACAAGGAAATTACTGCTAAACACTTCAGTTAACATCAATACAAGGAGTGTTGTTGTCTGGTACAGGAGGATGGGTGCAGTGTGGGTCCTAATATTAGTAGGAGTTTATGTGTGTTTGATGGCTTCAATTGTATACACACCAACTAGTAGTGGCACAGAGTAAGCCAGAGGCATGGTGAAGTTAAAGACTGTAATTTGTAGGCAGCAAGAAGAGCATCTGGTCAGCCAATTACCATCTAATGGTTGCTCTTCATCCAGTGTTAACAATCTTCTTATCTGCACTCTGTCTGAGCACCACACACACACAAACACTCGCTCACACTTTTAATCTTTGCTTGTGCCTTGCAGCTAGAGGAAGCGGCCTCCTTGCACTGTGTGCAATGTACTGTACAATGAACCCCCTCATTCCCCCGATCAGCTGGAAGTAAAGATTCACATCCTTTATCTTTCACGTTCTCTCCAGCTTTTCTGTTAACCATGTCCTTACCTAACCCTCCCTTCTTTTCACAACATCTCCTTACCCTTTTTGTTATGTAACTGGGCAACTTGAGTCACTGCTCCATAGAAACTACCTAAATAGAGACACTACACAGGGGAGGAGAAAAGAAGAGAAAGGGAGGGATGGAGAGGGAACAGATTGCTTGCAAACTAATGACTTATTGCGGAAGATCAAACGGGACAAACTAAACAGATAATTCCCAGCCAAAGATACTTAACATTGCATAGTCAGCCTATGCCTATCCTATTCCTTAGCTAATTCGCAAGGGGGGTAATTAAAAGAAAAGCTATGAAAAAACTCAAACTCAGGCACACACGCACACTGGCACACACACGCAGTCCTGCGTTGTGGGAGGCCTGCCACACGCGGCTTTGATAGCATGAGTCTTTTATCCCCTTGGCAGCCTATTGCCTGTGTTAAACGCATTTACAATGTCAATAAAAACAATTTCTAATCATTTGCCAAGCATCTGAATGTGCACTGCCCAAGGTGCGGTGCCTAACACATTTCTCTTGTGTTTCCTGCTACATCTCAGCTCTTTTTACATACACATACGCATGGATGCATGTATGGGAATGCAATCGTGCACACTTTAAGATGCACATGTAACAAAATAACAGGGAGAACAAATATAGATGCTGTAAAATCTGCCTCTAGATACAAGACTGCTCATTGTGTGTGTGCTGTTAATGTGTCTCGTGCCTTTTACAGAGACATGGATGGCGGTCTTTATTGCTAATTTAATCCATCCAAGGCTGATGGGGGTGTAATGGAGGTGGGAAAGCAAAGATAACAGTGGTAAGAAAGAAAAACAATCCTGTAACATATTGATATTTTCCCTCTTCACATACTCCTACACAAGAGATCTTGCGCAGACAAGACAGCAGAGCCACTCACACAGCCAAACACATACACTAGCGTACACTTTCCAACATGCAGAAACACATGTGCGGTCAAGCCATTTGTGCATCCACACCTCTGCCACTCTCACTGCTGTTGAATCGATCACCACATGGTCTGTAAACGCTGGATGAAAATTCATTCAAGTTCAAGCTTTTCTAATCCCGTGAAGGTGATCCCACACTGCATGGCTGCACCAGCTGCTCTGTGTGAGTGTGTCTGCATACATACTTCTGATACTGTATTTGTGGTAATACAACTCATGAGGAAAGTGGTCAGCATGTTGATTCACAGATATTTATAAAATTCTTGAATCATAACCTAATGATTCAATACCTAATGATTCAAAAATATGATATTATGATTTAATCATATTTCCCAATCTGTTCTCTAGTAACTTACCATTATCTTCTGTATAATCCTCGATTCAGAGTTATTCAGAAAATACTTATACAAATTAGCAGATTATTAGGATTATCAGGTCGTTTCTCACTTGTTTCTTGGTAACTACTCACATTGTATTGTAAAGTCTTAGTGTTTGTGGTACAGTAGCGCCTCTTGAGTGTTGTTGCACTCGCTGTTCACAGTTGAGGAGGGGAGGCAGTGAGACAGTGCTCTCCTAACAGGGGGTTCTCTATGCCTGTGTTTAAAAGCCAAATAAAAACTCAGCAGGGGTGCAAATGGGCCTTAGTGACAGGTGTGTGTGGGTGTGAGTGTGTGTGTGTGTGTGTGTGTGTGTGTGGGGTGTGAGTGTGTGTGTCTGTGTGTGTGGGTGCATGAAGGAGAGAGAAGAGAAACGACAGGGAGGATGACACATTCTGAGGTATGCTATAACCTTTGAAAGGTTAAGAATCTTTCATGGTCTAGTGATCATAATGCCATGGCACATTTACTTAACCAGTAATTTCTATACCACCCTTCTTTTCAACCCTGCTTGTTGAGGCAAACTGCAGCATACACACTATGCATTTGTGTGTGTTTGGGGTATTCACAGTGGATGTTAGTGTAATGGGGTTTAAATGTTGGGGGGAGAAAAGTGGCTCCCATCAAATTATCCCTCCATTCATTCCTGCTTAAAGCTGCAATAGCCATACTTGGTCTCCTCAGCAAGGATTGCCTCTCACTGCACAACCAAAGGCTCTGCATTGCTCCATGCAGAGCAGTCAACAATGACCATCTTCACATTACAGCAGCAGTGGTATGTAACCAAGTACATTCACTTTTAAATTCACAACCTTTTTATAGCATTACTGTCCAGAAAAAATGAAATGTGGTTTGAATATTTTTTACTGGTAAACTGAAAGATTAACTGTTTCTTTGTGGGTTAAGATGTTCCTACTTCTTAAGATAAATAAACTACTATATATTTTACTCAAGTAAGGTTGTGAAAGCAGGGCTCATAGTGGAGTACGTTCACAGTGCGGTATTGCTAAAGTACTTTCACTTTGCTTAAGTGGAGGATCTGAACACTTCTTCCACTGCTGCGTTACACACGCAAATGGTTTCCAAGGTTCAAAGTAGGAGAGTCAAATAATGACATTCAACATTAGACACATAGTATGCACAGTAGTAGTAATTCAAATATAGAACTTTACATAAATCATCACTTTTTTTCATCCTCTTTGATGTTGACAATATTCACAACATTTTAATGTTGAAAATACAGTACGTCCTCTGTGCTGAATATCAAACAGATATCAGTGTCACAGATCGAACTGCCATCCCTATGATAAGTGGACAATCCACTCAACTTCCTGCCCTGATTGGTTAGGGTTAGCTGCCCTGATTGTTTATAACCAAATTTACCTGCAAATCTAACAACATTCCCTTCAGTCTCAGCTGTACTTTGTGTTTAGCAATATTAGCATGCTAAAACACTGAACAATGATGGTAAACAATACACCTTCAAAACATCCGAACATACCATTGTCACTGAGGGCATGTTAGCGTGTTGACATCAGTATTTAGCTCAAAGCACTGCTGTGTTGATTCTAAGACTCTTAGTCTTATTTGGTGTCATATAGTCTTATTGCTAATTAGAAATGAGTGAAAACAAGCCAACAATGGAAATCTCATCAACATTGACTTGACTAACCACTAATGGTGATCAGAAGATGCTATATATTATGTGTGCCCAAAATATGAATTGATATAATTTATTCTTGCCTGTGCTGTCTCTTTCTCCTTCCTGCCTGTCTCACCCTGTAAAATGTTTTGTGCACCATTATGAAAATTATTAAAAACCAAGTCAACACTGGCTTCAACATCTCCAACGCTTATTCAGCCTTACACCATACTGTCGGCCCAAAGTTTCTTGCCTAAAGTACAGACTCCCACTACTCCCCCCTGGACCTGCGGAAGATATACAGTACAGTATATTGGAAATATACTTTAGGGAGACTGCTAGATGCTTTAGTGATTACTCATGTTACTCCTAGAAAACCAAGGATTCTGACCAATTAACATTAAGGATATACAGTACATTTTAATGCGCTTGGTTATGGCTTCCTATAACTAGTACATTTAGTGTTGCATGACCAAAAATAGTTAAAACACAATAAATATTACTGTTAGTTAAATTAAGACATTGTGGTTCAGTGTTAAACATGGAATATTCTTTACGGATAGATTTATGATGTACCTTTAGTCTATAGTTCTACACTGAAATTTGTCATAAACTAGTTAAATATGAATTTTACTTTGAACATGAATCAATACAAACCTTTGAGTAAAGGTCTCCATGGTGTAAACTACGTAAATAAACAGGCTTTGTGGGGTTACTGAAAGGGCTAACAAAGAATATGTGCAACACTATAAAGTATGCATGCAGAGGAAGCAATAAAGTCTCTCACTCACACACACACACACACACACACCATCAATTAAAATTACACATCATAGCTCATTTTATATACTGCAATTTTTAAAATGGTGTTAATGTTTCATTGTCTGTAATTGCCGTGAGTATCTTCATCATTGATGTTGCCACAACATACTGTTATAACTGTGTCACAGCATATTTCACACTAACACACAGAACCACTGCATCAAGCGCTGTCTGTTTTTCTCAGAAGAGGGGGAACAGTTCACTTTCTGTATCGACTACAGCTGGACTGAATGAACTGTAACAGTCTAGTTATTAAAATCAATAGCAATAACTACAATTCCTCAATTTCAGATTGGCTCTTGACTCAATCAATGGATATCAAATTACCTTGCCTCTAGAGCGCATAATCCCCATTACAAAGAGCGGGGTTAGGCCCGAATATAGATCAGTTTAGAACATGCAGAGTGCCTCTCATAATGAAGGAGCTCATGGAGAAATGTTACAACAAAAGTAGCTGCACTGTGCAGAAACATGCAGGGCATTTTTACAGAATACGTTCATACAATCAGTATGCCATTCAGACACTGTATATGTGTGTATATATACTGGTCTGATATGTGCAATAAGGTTAGAGATACTGTAGTTTAAACTTGGGGTTCGTTAGTACAGAAGTACAAATGTAGATGTTATGGATTTTTTACCTTAAGTGGCTGGTTTATTTGTTTTATTTTAAGGTGGGATCATCTTTCCCTTTTTTAACTTTTTTTTCACATTCACATTTTGTTTTCTAAGTATCCAATAGCCTGGTCACTGGCATAACAGCTGTGTTACTATTCATTGGGTTGAACATGATGCAGAAATTGGGCTAACCGCCTCTGGGGAGAGCAGCAGCTATTAAACACGTACACTCACATATTTGGGGATATTTTAAAGCCATGATGAAATGAAGTATCTGCTACACAATATTTAAGATGAGGCATGCGGAACACACTAAACTGCTGCAGGGGGTTATGGTGACAAATACTGTGCACTGGGTAGGAGATCTGAGGTCTTTAGTCTGCATTTAAGCTATGTGATGACAGTCTACCTCTTCCACTGCAATATTGTGCTAATTGTTATGTAGCACCACAATATGTTTGCCAAAATACAAATCAGTCTGGACTAAACACGACAGCAATGCTTCTGTTCTAAGTCAGTACAAGACAACAAAATTATATGTGTAAAATGAGACAAGGATACATACGATGTCCTTGTCCTGTTTTCTTCTTTCCTTCTTTTCATCCTTGTTGTCTTATTTACTGCAACAATCAAGTCTCTTTTTGATTTCGTCACATTTTTCAATTAAGCGTTTTGTCTTTTAACGAACTTCTAACTCATAACACCTTATATCTTATGTGCACAGATTTCTGGTATACATAGGTGGCCATAATGGATCTCAGTGTGTTTTGGCATTTAATTGACTGAAAGCCTTCTGTGACTTCTAATCCCTTTATTTTAATGCCAAGGACACACAATCTTTCCTTTTAATTACCACAAACTCAACACATAAAATCACTGAAATATTCTAAATCTTCAGAGTAAGAACAAGAACAAAAGGATTTCCTTGAATAATTTAAACTAAAAATAAATGAAAGACATGCATTACTTAAAAAAAATGTTTGGTATAAAAATGATTCATTTATTTGTTCATTCACTTATGTATTCATTCTGATCTTGCTTTGAATGGGAAACCACGGAAACCTGTTTTTGAGAAGAACAAGAAACTACCTGATTGGTTGTTCAGTCAAATTTTCAAACATCTGATTAAAAACCTTTTTTAAAAAAGACTGACCTAATCAATTAAGTGTGCAAGACATTGGTTAAATAACTCCACCGTCAGACAAGTCAGACAAGGTAAACTGATTCCATCATAAACTGTCAAATATAAGACGAGTGAAACGTAAAGAGAGAGACAGAGCGCGTCATCATGATGACTCACCATCTTCAAAGATGTGCCTTTTTATTGCTGTGGTTCCAACAATCTGCGCAATTCAAGGGTGACGATTAGTAATTAGTTTCTGTATTGTTAAACTCTCTTGTTTCCTAAGAAACTGGTGAGCTTGATGCAAACAAGCTCACATGCAATATGAGTCTTTTAGTGAATGGGCAATATTTGAATGAGCTGGATTAAGAAAATGAGTTTCATTTTAAGATTACTGTTGGGTGTAAATCATTTATTGTCTGTGTCGGTGTGTGTGTGTGTGTGTGTGTTATGCGGCGTTAGATGCCCTTAGCGCCAGGGTGCTTGTAGATAAATGGCCGATTGGTATTGACTTCAATTTAGAAAATGCTGCCCTACACCTTTCTCCTTACAAAACCCCTGTGGCACCTGGGGGGATATCCAGAACTGCTGTGCCAAAGGAAATATATTACTGAGGGTCACAAGCTCCAGTTTAGGGGATTTACTGTACAAACACACACACACACACACACACACACACAGCAGAGAGGCCCTGCTACACTTGTCATGACAAACCCTATGATCTGTGTTGAGAACACACTGCTCATGCTGTCACTGCTGAGATACGGCAGTGACAGAGCGACTTAGTGTGACAACGGGTGACTGAAGGCAGGCTACAGGCAAATATGTCACAGCTAGTTTAAGCTTCACATCACATCCCTATACATGGTTTAGTTTGGTTTGTTGTTTACAAGCTCAGGCATATTTGGCAGTGGCCCAGACCTAAATGGATGAAAAGTAATAGGTAGAGATTTCGCCTTGACAGAGTTCATAAGCCAAACCTGTACTTAGACCTCGAGAGACAGGATGGAGCCTGCTGTGTGGCTAGCTACTCTACAGAGGCGGCACAAACTGGGTGTTCATATAGAGAATTGTATTATCATATTCAGAAGCAGACAGACACTTCCTCCTCAATCTGATGTCAGCGGGGAATAGTGTCTCCCACTGCCCAAATTTGAATCTGAACACACACACTCAAACACACACACTCAAACACACAGCATCACTTCACGAGACATCAAACATTGACAAAGTCCCTTTTTAGTGCTGCCTGTTGGCACAGTAACTCCGGGCTAGCGAAGTCACACGCTGGCAGAATATTAATAACAGCAAGCCAATCACAGCTCGCATGGGGGAAAGTTATTTGCATATGAGAGGTGAGGGAGACCATCCAACACACTGCCTTCATACATCTCCAGCATAGGGGGATGTGTATTTGTGTGCACATTTGAGTTTATGCTGGCAAGTTTTTCTCTGTGACTCATTTCTAAAAGTGGTATTATACTTCCTTTTTTTTGGCTGTTTAAATACCATAGGAAAGGACCAACTTTACTTTCTTCAAATCAGTACAAATATTTCCAGTTGAGTACATAGGGCTGTTTAATCTTTTATGGCAAATAGATTTAATTCCCCGGTTCTGCATGGCGAGCAAGAGGTTTGGGTTTAGGGTTGTGACCCAGTGTACAAACTTTACTTGTGAGTGTTGTTGAGTGTGCCTTAGGATGTGGTTTACCAAACTTTTAAAATCTGAATGAGCAACACTTTACCCATCCCTTCCTGTGGGCTCTGCACATTACACAGTACAGCAGATAATGACCAAGATCCCCTGTGATAATCAAGTTGCAGTTTTTTGTAACCTTCTTTGCATCTAATGCCACTTAACACACACACACACACACACACACACACACACACACACACACACACACACACACACACACACACACACACACACACACACACACACACACACACACACTCGTGTGATGGAGGTCATCAGACTGCAAACAATGAGAGCTGTGTCCAGAAATGCAGTTTTTGCTCATGGGAAGTAAGGATGGGCACGTTTTATTTCAACCTTACATAATCAATCACAGCACTAATGGGATACACAAATATAATTAACTGGGTTTGAGCATTCAGACGTGACAACAAAAATAGATAAATACCGCAACCTGTTGAAGACTAATTTCCTGAGGGGCATTATTTATTTATTTTCCACAGAAGCGTGCGGCTCTGATTAATAGTGTTTACTGTCATAATCACCGTTATCAGTGCTCCTCGCATCCCTGACATTACCTAATACCTTTTTTAAACAAAGGCCCCATATACAAGCAATATAGCATACTGTTAATGGTATTTATTGAAAGCAATGGAACAATAGTGTATTGATAAGGATTTTTAGCACTACAAATAAAATCATGTAAACAATGCACATTCTTTACTCAATGGACAACAATTGTTCTATGACAAGCATGTACGTAATTACTTACACTGAGTGCTGTTCATCTCATGCATCTGTTTGTTTTACACCTGATGTGCAGACTGCCCCCTGTTTGAGCATCATGGGATTAGGATCTGACCTCATTCACTGGCCGTTTGTGTCCCAACTATCAAATACCTACTGTGTTCTCAGTTGAGGGAAATCAATAAAATCCATTGAGCTGCCTTGATTTCTATTAAGAGCTGTTTGTCAGAGAAGATCTGACTTCTGGGCGATGGATTTACAAAATAAAATGGTCAGCTGTTAGAGGGTAAGGGAGATTAGAAAAACAACATTGAACACAGCATGGGCTTTTATTGACAAATGCATCCTTTTGCATTGCCAAAGTTCCATTATGTCCGACTTGCACTTAAAGGTGCACTATGAGTGGCTTCACCGCAATGTCATTTTTGTCTCAAATTGTAGGGATGTCTCCTTGATCCGCTAGCTGCCTGCCCCCTGAATACATTGTAAGAAGGCCTGGTCTAAGGAGACAACACAGGGGTTGTAAATGTCAAACAAACACTCGGGTAAAAGGCTGTGCACCAAAATACAACAAACCACCTTCCAGCCAATCACCGACAAGATAGTTGGGGGAGGGGGTTAGTGACAGGTTAGTTAGTCATGACAGTTACGGAAACATGGGGGGGAGGGGCAATCTTTCTCTGTTTTATTTGGTATTTACTTGGAACGTCAACAGAAGTGACGTCAGGCAGGAACTCATAGTGCACCTTTAATACTTTTTGTATAAAATGTGTGTTCTGTCTCATTTTGAAAAAATATGTATTTCACTATCATGTCACAAGAGGTTAAGCAAGATGTTTTCATAAGTTGCATGGCTGCATCAGAGGAAATGTGAGATGTTCGAGTCACACATGTGTCGTTAAACAAGGAAATTAACATGGCCTTCGTCCGGTTATTGGTCAAATTGGCAAAAAAGTTGCGGTGATTGGTCAGAATTGCGAGTCGCACCAAAGTCACCGTGATTGGTTGAATTTGCACGAATTGGTGCGATTGCGACAAATTGGAATCCTAAAGGGACTGATAATTCACACAGTAACACATTATAATAACCCTCATTAATAAATGGTAAATTGGTAGTTAAATAAACTTTAGTTAGTAGTTATTATACTGTCAAACCACCTATAAATGTTATTTGGATGTTTATTATAAAGTTGCAATTAATTGGGTTCACAAATCCTTTGGTAATCATTACCAAATTCGTAATATAATGCATAAAATGTATATGTGCAACAATAAACTGTTAAAATAATAAAATATAGCATTAGTAAAATTATTAATCATAATTTATTGTTAACAGTAAATTAACTATTAAACTACCATTTATTATTGATGGACATGAAGTGTTACAATTTCCTCATTGTAAAATATATTTTGAAACCCTTTATGGGTTAATGGCATTTACAAAGGTTTTTGTAAATTTTAAATTTGAGTTTGTAAATGTGTTGCTGTTTTAAAGTATTTTTATACTAATTGTGAAACAAGTGTTACTGGGGAAAGAGCCCGTTGAATGAAAAAAAAAAAAAAGAGATAATACAATCTTTTTCGGATTAACTTTGCACAAACATCACAATAGTGCAGAATAGTACCGGACAATGTCTGCAATGTGCTGTATGCAGTTTCATTTAAAATTATAATTCTTTTTAAATGTATGCTTCACATTTGAAAAGTTACAAATGTTTTCCTACAAACTAAAGTTATTTGTCACTTCAGTGAAATTGGAAAGTGTTTCTCTTTAACATAACAGCCTCATTACTATACATATACTATAATATTAAAATTGGTTTGCAGCCAGAATTCATACACAAAACACAAAAACGCTGGACAACGACAACATTGTTTACAGAGTGGTTCAGTAGAACGTTCTTCAGCTTCCAGGGCATAAGTGCTAACACACAATACAAAATAAGCAATTTGTGCAAATGTGCATGCTGTGCAATTTTTAATCTACAGACAAAGGTTTGATACTATCCACCATTTAACATGTGAATGGCAGCAGGAACAAAGGAAATCTTATATATCTTGTTCCTCATAACCGGCACTCTAAAACGACGACCTGAGGACAACCATTAAAACTCTACTGTAGAGGGTGATCTTGGCAGAAGAGAAGAGACTTAGCCTTCCTAAGCACCTGCTTGTTATATAGGTCTGTAAGATGGGCTTGACTCCTCCCCTGAAATTTTATTTTAGTCAAGTTCCCATACAAAGGAACAATACAGAACATTAAAACTGATTCAATAAATCTGTAAGAAAGAATCATCATCTTGAACATTAAAAAAACACATTATGTATTATATTTGACAGTATAAATACAATACCTGAAGACAAACTAATTACCATTACCTCAAATGAGGAGAGAGGCATGCACGCTCATTCTCCCTCTGCACCAGGATGTTTAACAAGTCATACTCTGGACAGCTCCTAGTGCTGAAATAAAGTGTAACAACCAGATGATAAGATCCTTTTCTTCTGGCCTTTTGTGTGTGGGGTCATAAAGTATGAAATTCAGCAACTGTAGCTATTTAAAAATAATGGTAATTTTTCTGTAAAAACATTGAAACCAGAAAATGATGAACCTTTGAATAACCCAGTTGAATTACAAATTAAACCAACTTGAAGTAAAAGCTTACTATCTTGAGTTAATTAGACCCTCCAGGAGTTTCTCGATGTCGCCAATTCACGCAAATTCAACCAATCATCGTGACTTTGGTGCGACTCGTAATTTTGACCAATCACCGCAACCTTTTCACTTTTTGATTAAAGTTGGAGTGTTTGGGTTGACGTCACACGTACATGGCCATATTCATTTCATGTTTAATGAGACGTGTGCGACTCAAACATCTCACATTTACCAACAAAACATACAATGAAAGACCGTAACCTAAAGATGACCTAAATTTAGGACAGCTACGTTTATTATTGTAAGTCAAATGATAAGTTAAAGTCCAATAAGTACTTTATCAAACCGTATGAATGTGTGTCGCAGGCGATTATTTTTCAACTTTTATTGCTATTTTTCTACAAAAGCTCCCGCAAAATCAGGCATTTTGGGCCGCAACAATCTAAAAAAAGTCGGCAAAATCTTGGAGGGACTGGTTAATACATAGTTTAAATCAAATTTATTTCCACAGAGATCTGGGATAGATTATTTTCAGTGCTAACAGTAAGGGTTTTGTTATAAAGAAGATCTCTGTCCATTACTGTCCTCATAATCCATCTTTTATTGACATAGTTTTAATTTGTATTTAGTTAGCTTTACCAGTAGCCTCAACTTACAGGAGACCTAAGGAATCACCGAACATGTTAGATACTACCACATCTGTCAGATCTTTATGTCTGTCTCCAGACTCCCGTTATACATATGCTCAACAGCATGGGTGATCATCATGTTACAGTGGTAGTTCAAGCTTCAGCAGCTAGCAGTAGCATTATGACTGTCTTGAAGTCTTAACCCTTACAGCTTAACAGCATGTGTGTTTGGCCCATGGCCTCAGGTTCTACTAGCCATGCCTGTCACAAGTCTTCACACTCACCTCAGGAAGAATTTTCTTTCTTTGCCTCAGAAGGAACTTGTCCTTATGGCAACACAGAATAAATAAATATAACACACACTGTTTTGCCTGTAGCCGCCACTCCTGCCTTCTGACAAAGTTTACAAATAGAAATAAATATATGTTGATATCCTGCATTCTCCAGCATGGTTCCTCTTTGAATGGTGTCGGATCACTGAGTGAGTTCAGCCCACAGTGAGGAAATCTGTATATCCTGGTGTGAGTCAACTCTCCTCAGACTGTGGGTCGATGGTGCTGACTGAGCCAGGACAGCTAATAAATCACCTCCTGCCGTCCTAAAATGGCGGGGTTGGGATTGGGGAGGGAAGGGAGCCATGAGCGAGGGTTAATGAATACAGGCCACATTGATCTGCTACCACTGGTCTCCTCGCTCTCTCTTACCCTCCACTCCTATATTCTAAGGCCAAATGCTGCTCCAGCACTTTGCTGACCTGCCACACTAAGCACAGGCTGAGTAGCAAAGAACCCACAGGGGCCAGGAGACATCGAACAGTAGCTAAGGCAAGGTAGTGGCTAATGCCAGCAGCTAATTAGATCCATCAGTTCTAACTCCAGAACGAGATGAAGCTGAATTGGTTTAACAGTCACTAACAGTAACTAAACAATGGATGTTGTTTTGTCTGCCCTGTAGCTGAATAGCGTGCTATTAGCATTCGCAACATTGGGGGATTGTAATGTGACTGTGGCAATGCTAGCTTTAGCTGCTGGCAGTAGCATTATTAGTCTCAGCCTATAAAAGTCTTGACCTTATTAATATGTCTCCAGCTTTTAACCCTCACTAACTTCAGTAGAAACAGTTTCTACCAGTGATTACATTGTTTCAGAACTCAGCAGTAAGAGGGAGCAGTGTCAGAAAAGGCAAAGTAGAATGTGTAAATTACGGGTCATCTACTGTAAGAGCAGTACACTTATGAAGCGACTGTCGCTACAGACGACCGGTAGCATAGCTTGAATCCTGAGTGATATTAACAGCCCACAGAGGCTAATTGGGTCTCAGACACACACACACACACACACACACACACACACACACACACACACACACACACACGTAGATTTAACTTCCTGCAACATTCAATTTCCCCTCTAACCCTGATGCAGCTTTAGGGTAGGATGTCACTCGCTCAGTATTGAGCTGACTGTAGTGAATGTCACTGTTGTCTCCCTCTTTCCAACACCACGCTGCTTTTGGTTCACCCCCTACATTCCAGTGTGGTATTGACCCACACCCTCCAAAGATTGTAAACACACTCTCAACCCCTTCGCAGTACAGAGCCTTCAATGTCTTGGCATTTTTAAGTTTGAAGTTAGACAGCTGTTGCAAAGGGGCACAGGGTTTGGGCCCCATTCAGTGTCCCGTATTAAGGGCTTGATCCCCTGAATTCACATTCAGACTACATCCTAACAGGTCCACAATGAGAATATGCTTCAGATACATATGTATGCCCAGAAGTGATTGGACAGTTCAGGGCATAGTTCCACATTTGATCTGATTAAATCTATTAAACTTTGTACTGAAGTTAACAAAGGCACTCATTAAGTGGCTAGGATGGTTGAAATATATTGGTATTATTTTCTGTGCTATGTCGCTCATTTTGGTAACAATTAAAATGTTGTCAGATTACAGTAAATAAAGCATTTTCCTTGGGCATGTCTGTAGTTTCTTACAGTTTAGTTTGTCTCAAAGACATTAAGACATCTTTGTAGACTTTTTTGTAGATGGTATTGACACATGATGGTATTGTACATTAACAGAATAATAAGGTCATATGTTTGTCATGACCTCTGATTTTCCTGATGTTGACACTTTTTTCATTTGCAATTTAATTTGAAAGACCCAAACACAGAAATTAGCTAAACGGATAACTCAGCTCATAATATATGACATTGGAAGACACATTCAAGATTTATTAATGTTGTGGAATTGACACAATGTAACACAAGATGCTATATCATTCTATGCAGTAATTCCATAAAACCCCTTATGATTTACCACACACTATTTATTAATTTTCACATGACAATAAATCCTCCCCCAAAACCTCATTCCACACATTCAAAGGGAGAACTGGAATACAGAGGCTGTGGCTTGTATGAATCCATGGAAACAGAAACAAAGACAGAGGTGAAAAGAGGGAGAGACAGCCATAAAGACAGCGGGAGGAAACGTCATATATTCAGTGTGCCAACTGACCTTTCCATGCTCATGCCCCCTGTAATAGCATTAACACAGCCGCTACAACCATGGCTATCAATTATCTGACCAATCCTGCCTGCACCACCTTAGCTAATAGTTATCTCCCCTTCACCCCCCACCATGCTCTCCCTCTCTTATTCCGTCTACCTCCTATCCACTCTACACTCTAAAGCAACTTTAGGAATAGAATAAGTACATGAGCTGTAATTGCCACATTTTTTAAAAGCTTTTCTTGTCTATTTGGCATGTAATCTCTCAAAATGCATTTTTTGTTTTTTTCAGTCTTTGTATTTCATCTGTTATTTCAGCCCTCTCAAAGTCCTCCTTTGATGTAGAAAAGAAACAGTGAGATATAGGTACGTTTTAACTCATTCCCTTTGTTGCTCACACAATGGTATTTCTCCGAAATACTGTAGGGCAATGAAGGTCATTCTGCAGTCTTCATTAATTCAAAGCCATGACCCCTCACTTTGAATGTTGCAAATAAAATGCAAAGGGAATATAGCCACACATCCAGAAGATAATACTGAGCATTATCACAAGTTCAGGTTTATATAATGCATATTAATGTTACCACAAACACAGGATCACACAGGATTATTACTCATGCTTTACTTCTGTAAACTGTTAGTTGCATTCATTGAAATTAGCTTCAGTATCACTCCATCCTCTTTATGGTCCAATGTGACCATAGAGTATGGCTTTTTCTATACCATCTTTAGTGGGATGCAAATATAAGTCATGTCCTTTTTAATTTCTTAAATTGGAATTAAAATGAAAATGGAAATTGAAAGAGAATTGTATGTATATTGTATGCACATTATTTTTCATTTTCTTTCTATAGACCACAACCCCAATAGCACATACACTACCGGTCAAAAATTTGGGGTCACTTATACATTTCCATACCACTCCATTATAGACAGAATACCTGCTAATTTGGGTGGGGGGGGCTGATCTTTAATGCAATACCTACATTGCCCATTACCAGCAACCATTCATCCAATGTTCCAAAGGCACGTTCTGTGTACTAATCTATCATTTAAAAATAAAAAAACTACAAAAACATTGGAGAACCATTTTACTATTATGTAAGCACATAATGTAATCTGAAAACGGCTGCCCTGGTTAAAAAAACAATGCAACTGATCTCAGCTGGCATTCTGTCTACAATGGAGTGCAATGGGAATTTCTATGTGACCCCAAACTTTTGACCGGTAGTATATATGTGACATGAGAGGGGAGGAGGAGAGGGAGAGAATGTGGTCATTAACCAAATACAGAGAGGGAGACTCCTTCTCCTGCATTCACATGAAACATGCATTATTGTGCATTATTATGTTGTAATGTTGTTATGTATTGTATACTATGTTGTCGTCTGCATTGCTTCTTTTTGATAAAAGCGTGTGGTGGCGCTGTTCCATAGCTGCCGCCCGGAGGCTTGCTCCAACCTAAGTCAACCAGGCAAATAAAGCTGATTCTAATTCTGATTCGGGAACTTAATCCAACATTGTCTATACTCCTCCCATCTCTCCTACTCCTCACCCTTACCCTTACTCCTTATCCTCTTTTTCTGCCTTTCTGTGCCATTTCACTGAGAAGGCTACTATGCAGCGTGTTCCCTCATCTGCTTCCCTCGTCCTTCTTTACTCTCCATATTTATCTCATTCCCTTCTTACTTCTATAGGCTCCTTCCCCTATTTCACCAAGGACGTTGGATATATCTCCATCTCTCTCCCCCACTTTCTCGGTAAGTCTCTTTTTCTCTATCTTTCCATCTTTTTCTCTCATCTTTCTAAGAGATAACTATGTGCAAGCTCTTTCATCTTTCTCCTCCCTGAAGAGAAGACTGCCCAGCAGACAGAGAAGCAGAGTCAGCATTTCAGTCCTCAATGATGTCACAGACCCACGACCCCCCCACACACACACTTCAAAACACTCACACTCACATACATATAATAAACAGACAAAATAAGCAAAGCAGAAACAATAAAAAAAACTGTCTGGTTGTCCCTTATGGTAATAATGCAATAGGGAAACACTCACCAAACTGTGCCTTACAAGAGGTGAAGGAATAGCAGCAAGCTGCATCTCCACTGGAAAACACTGGCGTACTGCTGCGCTTACGAGACAGAGAGACAGAACACAAAACCACTCTGGAACTAGAATAGAAAGTCTGACCTCTTGTCTTTGTATGATACATTGGAATGGTAAGCTTTCCAATTTTATAGGTTGGGGGAGACAGACAGTAAGACAGAGGGGTGGATTGGCACAGGTAAAGTGATCTTTAGAGTAAGAGTAAAGAAAGACTGTGAGGGACAAAACAAGTGAAAAACAGATAGAAAGAAAGAGAGTAAGAGAGGAGAAGTTTGTTACAGTTAAGGGGCGGGAAAAGGAAAGATAAGGAAGGAGGGGAGGTTGAATGTGTTAATACACAGAAACACTGCATCAAACCAATGCACTGCTCTGAGGCTGGCTGAGCAGCTGAGAGGAGTGCGTCAGCAGTACATTCACGTTCCCACTGAAGGACAAAGGGAGGGGGCAGCGAGCATCTTAGCTGCCTGCAACACCGACAAGGAGAGGGGGAATAGAGAAAAGAGATAGATTGGAGAATAAACAAGAAGAGGAGATGTGGATTAGAATGCTGCTCCTGCTGCTTCTGTGACGGTGGGCTGCCTGTTTGAGTGCTTGCGTTCCTCCTCTCCATCTCTCTCACACTCTCTCCTTTGCGCACTCTATCTTTCTCTTGCTCTTGATCTGTCAGTGGTTCTCTCCCCTCTCTCAATTTCTCTCTTTCTGCCTCTCTTTCTCTGTCTCTCTCTCTCTCTTTCTCTCTCTCTCTGTTCTACTCTGGCTACTGCAGTAGTCCACCAGCCAGCCGCAAGTCTGACAGCCACACACATGGCTAGCTGACACAACTTACTACCTCAGCCCTGGAGAAAAACTAACAAATAAGCAAGCAGAAGAACACCGCAGGAAACAGCCCAGGGGACAAACAGCGAGTGGAGAGAAGAATCCTCAATACCTGTGTCTGTTTTTGGATACCGATAGGGAGACCACTTCCACATACATTCTCCCAGCTTCATCCTCTCTCTTTTCTCATTTCAGAAGAGGACAAGAGTGCTCTCTCTCTTCCGACAGCCTTTTGCGAAGCTTCAACAGTGCAGCGCATCCCCTTCTCCACCCCCCACCCAGCGCCACCATCTCTCCCACCACCCCCAACCCCCCTTCCCCCCAGGAGGAATAGACGGATTACTGCTAACTGTGCACACGGCAGCCTGCAGCTGCTCTGACCAGGGCCAGCCCAACGTTGGGAGGAAGCAAAACGAACAAGGAGGAGGAGAAGAGAGGGGGGATGACTGTGCCGGGAGTTCTTTAGCCTTTTTCTGTCTCTCAGTCTCTGTCACAACAGGGCTAATCAGCGACCGACTAGCCCTTGGCAAAGTCACAGTGAGGGAGGTCTCTCCACTAAACAGGCGACCAGCCGACGAGCCAACACATGTATCAGGAGCCGACAAAACTGGGGATTTTCATATATTTAAGTTTGTCACTACTTCTCTCCTCCTCTGTCGTGTTACACTGCGTTATGGATCATTGTGATTTATCCATAGTGGAGCTGCATGTTGGAGTCTGCAACTTGGCGGGGGGCAGTTAGTGGGGGCAGAAGGGATCCAGGCACCTGTCAAGCCTTCATGGCCTTACCTCTGCCTGGGAGTGCTTTTCATGTTGCTTTTAGTCTTTAATACCAGGAGCCATTTTGTACCCTTGGCTAATAGAGTGCCACCTCACTTTTTCAAAGAGGGAAAACAAGAAAACGTTAATCTGATGTCTTTCCATGGAAGGGAATTATAAATGATCGAGGTGCGTGACTGTTGCTTTTAACATTTGGAAAGAAGCAAAAAGGACCACTTCCAAACTAATGAGGTACGTCACTGGTGCTGTTATTCAACCTTTTTCTTACATTGCTGCACTGCTTTTCCTCTGCTACTTCTCTTGCATTAATCTCTCTCGCTCTGTCTCCCTCTCGGTCCCTCTTTTTTCCCTTCTCTCTCTCACACACACATACATTTTGATGTAGCATCTCCCTGCACTGTCGATGGAACTTGGGAGCCTTGAGTTGCTCCAGCCAGGCTAGGGTGGTCTGTCCTCTGGTGTGTGCCATCTCCCCCCACCATGCAGAATAATGAGCCCTCCACACCATGAGTCCTTTGGGCCAGGTTAGTGTGCAGCCTACCTGGAATGCAGCCCTGCTCGCCTTGCTCTCCCTCATGGTGCCTGCTCTCAGTATGTGCCAGTCCACAGGCCCTGCGTTGGGCTCGGCTAATCCACAGAACTGTCCAGGTGTGTGCTCCTGCACTAACCAGCTCAGCAAAGTGGTGTGTACCCGCCGAGGCTTGGTTAGGGTTCCCCCAAACATCCCAGCCAACACCAGGTACCTGAACCTGATGGAAAACAGCATAGAGACTATACAGGCAGATACCTTCAGGCACCTGCATCACCTGGAGGTACTGCAGCTGGGCAGAAATGCTATCAGACAGATTGAAGTGGGAGCCTTCAACGGCCTGACCAGCCTCAATACACTAGAGCTGTTTGACAACAGACTGACAGTCATACCCAGTGGAGCTTTTGAGTACCTGTCAAAGTTGAGAGAGTTGTGGCTTAGAAACAATCCCATTGAGAGCATCCCCTCCTATGCCTTCAACCGCGTCCCTTCCCTGATGAGACTGGACTTGGGAGAACTAAGAAAGTTGGAGTATATCTCTGATGGGGCATTTGAGGGCCTTCAAAACCTCAAGTATCTCAACTTGGGGATGTGCAACCTGAGGGAGTTTCCTCATCTTTCACAACTGACAGGATTGGAGGAGCTTGAAATATCAGAGAATCTTTTTCCTGAACTGAAGCCTGGGGCATTCCATGGGTTTAAAAATCTACGTAAACTGTGGATTATGAACTCTGCCATCACTACCATTGAGAGGAATGCATTTGATGACATCACAGCTTTGGTGGAGCTGAATTTAGCCCATAATAACTTGTCGTCCCTCCCCCATAACCTCTTCACACCTCTGCAGTACCTGGTGGAGCTACACCTGCACCACAACCCTTGGCGATGTGACTGTGATGTAGTGTGGCTCTCCTGGTGGCTCAGAGAATACATTCCCACAAATTCCACCTGCTGTGGGCGCTGCCACACCCCCGGCCCACATGAGAGGACGGTACCTGGTGGAAGTCGATCAGACCACCTTTCAGTGTTCAGCACCATTCATACTTGATGCTCCGAGAGATCTGAACATCTCGGCCGCGAGGGTGGCAGAACTGAAGTGTCGTACAGCTGCCATGAGCTCAGTTCGATGGCTTCTCCCCAATGGGACTGTGTTGACCCATGGCTCGGCTCACCCACGGATATCTGTCCTCAATGATGGGACACTCAACTTCTCCAATGTTCTCCCTTCAGACACAGGAGTCTACACCTGCATGGTGAGCAACATGGCTGGAAATTCCAATGCCTCGGCCTACCTTAACGTCAGCAATGCTGAACTTAACACATCTAATCTGTCCTATTTTACCACCGTAACAGTGGAAGTTGTGGAGCCCACAATGGAGGAGACCCCTAAACCCAAGCCTACTCTCCCTGCCTCGCCTTCTGTCTTTCAACCTGTCTTTATCTCCACACCTACTGTACTGTTCCAAAACACTCAAACTCCAAGGCAGGTGTCAATCCCCACTGCCAGAGTCCCTAATGTGCCAGCTGCCAGCCTGGATGAGGTGATGAAAACCACCAAAATCATCATAGGCTGTTTTGTTGCTGTTACCTTGCTGGCAGCTGCCATGTTGATAGGATTCTATAAATTGCGTAAGCGGCATCAACAGAGAAGCACGGTGGCAGCAGCCAGGACCATAGAAATCATACAGATGGAGGAGGAAGTTCCTCCTGTCCCACCACCCACTTCCGGATCTAGTGGCTCTGATGACACAGTGTTGGTACTGCCTACATTAGTGGAACACAACAGCAACACCTTTAAGCCTGGGTTCGTGTCCTCCTCGTCCCGCCAAGGGGGCTACGGAGCCCACTGGACCCAGAACAACTCTCTCTTCATCGCTCAGTCAGACAGCATCACAGCCACATCAGCACCATTGCTGATCCCTACGTCATTAAGACTACTCACGGCAAGGAGAAGGTTCAAGAGACCCAAATCTGAGCAATGCTCCCTCTGGATCTATCTCTGACTCTGTTCCAGCCTCTCCTCTCCATGTATCTGCTCACCAGTTCATGCAATAGAATGCACAAAGAACAAAACGGTAACTTTCTTTTGTACAGAAGTGCAAAACAGAGACATTTTTTTGTTTCTTGTACATGCCTATACATAAGTATATAAATATGAAGAAAAAAAATACAAATATATATATAAATGAAAGTACCGTCAGGCAGTTGTGAGACAGGCAGATTATATTAGAAAGGAAAGTAATTTGAAACTATTTTCTAATAACTGGTGACTTCTATTTAAAAAGAAAATGATACTGAATTGATTTTGGGATTGAGAATAGAAGATGGTACTGTCTACTGTAGGAAAAGAGGCATTTTCTTTGTTTTTTGACCATATTTACGATGCAGTTACAGCAACTCTTTATACGGGCACCAGTTTCTAAATACAGCCCCAAATGTAAGCTCCAGTTTTTATTGTGCCAAATATTATATGCAATAAAATGGAATCTCCAGACTTAGGAACACAAAAGACACACAAGCAAAATCTAGATAAATAGAAACATTTGTCCAAGGATAGCAGTGTAATGGCACAGATAGAATGTGCTGTTCAGTAGCTATCAGCCAAATGCTTTTGGACTGCAGTGAATTTCTGCAGCTAAGGTTTAACCCTCTGTTCACTGGAGCTAAGCTGCGTTTATTTGACATTGCCAGTACTTCGTAGTTGTAACGTATCTAAACATGTTTATTTAGTGTGCACAAGATTCCCCACTAGTTTAACTGGTAAAGATGAAGTGCAGGCTAATAACTGTTGTTGCAAATACTTTGTTCTGTTATTGGTTGCATTTTGTGTTATTTCTTTTCCCTTAGGTTTTGACATGCTTCTTAATGGCTTGTGTAGTGTTTAGGGCTAATTTAATAATGCATTACAGCAGTTGCCTGACTTGTCTCTGCAAGGGCTCATTCCGATGCTAATTTTTTCAAAGGAACAGACGTGGTGCAGTGATACAGAGCTTTGCTGACCGTTCCGCTTTTGGAGAAAAAAACAGAGGATTGAAGTGAAACAAAAATGAATGTCTGAAACTGGGGCTTTTCCATGGACTTCATTGAAACATGACTTTTATTTTCTTTTAACAGTTTATTTTGAGCAACCCTATTTTTATGGAGAGACAAAAGAGGGTATGAAAAATAAAAACCTTTGGTTTGTATTTCTCTAATCAGAAACACTTTCATCTGATGTTTTCTTCTTCTCTCTGAATATATTTCCATTTGTGTGTACGTTGTTTAATCGTAAAGGCTGGAGGTATTATTGTAAATCGTATCCGCCCCCATCTTACGGTCCTATGCATTTACTTAGTGTCTGCATGAATGGGTCTTTAAGTAACTGGTGTACAATGCTGCATTATACCCCACAGTGGGGCTCTATGCAGGTCAGATAGGCTGTTGGTCTTTGATGCCTCAGCTTAGTTCTTAACATTGATTTCTCAGTGACTGTGAAGGGGGGGAAATACATGTATCCCACAGTTCTACAGTTTGTGGGTTTCTTTTTCTTACATGCTCACCTGCAGGTTGTAGTTCCTATCAAAATCCTACATTTATCAACTGAATATATATATATATATATATATATATATATATATATATATATATATATATATACCATGCTATGAGGTATAAGGCTGTACTAAATACATATTTGAATACAATCGTATTACTTTACATGGGAAAATCAGACTGATCTATTTTTTTTTTCTGTCATTTCTGAACTGTCATTTTAGTGCATTTCTGAACAATCTGAATTATCTTGACGTCATGAAGTTAAAAGGCCAGCTACCATGAATTAGTGTGCCGAGTCTCTGTAGTGACTGAAATGCTTTACCTATGACCTTATACTGTTGCCCTTCATACAACCACTCACTACTCCTACTTTTGTACTGATTTAGATGATTGATATTCATGCAGGTTATTGGTCATTTAAAAGTTGTATGATGCTGCTGAGGCTATTTGGGGATAAAGAGGAAATAACCGTATGATCCTTGTGATAATTAAGGAGCATGGTGAGTTGACACCAACACATGGCTTCATTTTAAACCTCCAGGTTTACCTTCCTGTACATCAAGAACCAATTAATAATGTGCTGTGTGGCACTGACTGGCATTAGCTATATGTATATATGAACATTTACTCTTTCATTCACAATAATATTTCTGCATTACAGTAGGGACTCCTTTGGTGCAGTAAAACAAAACAGGGACAGCAATTATGTAACAGCCTGGAATACAGGTTGAGTGGGACTCAGGTTTTATTTCTTAGGAGTTTGTTAATTGGTTGAAATGAATGTATTGTTTAAGTAAGATGTATTGTGCATATAAACAATTTAAGGCACATAACATGGCAGGCATAAAGGAAATTCCTCTAATTATGTTTTCATTGTGGAGGTTTCCTCAGCTCTGAATTGATGAATGGAGAGCTGTTTGTGTACTTGTGTACCTGTACTCACACCTGGTGAGGCGTGTGAGTACAGGTGGGCCTCAACAAGCAGATGGAGCTCCTGTGACTATGTTGAGTGTTTCTTCATTTTCCTCAAAATGTTAGCACGTACACTGCTGAATATTCAATCACCAACAGAATGTGAAGAACCAAAAGGCTTCTCTTTGTCAAAGCAAAGAGAAGCCTTTTGGTTGTTTCAGTATGTGTGGGTTGCAAAAGAGCAGCCTCTTATTATTTCCCCAGCACAGCGTGGCTCTGTCCGTGCCTTCATAAAATGGCTATGGGCTGTTTGTAAAGCCTTTAATGTACCTAATAACCAGCCACATACAAGAACACTGACAACTAGTGCCTTTCTTTCTTTTTTCTTTCTCCTCCACCTCTTCAGTGTTAACATCGAAAGAGGAAGCAGGCCTGGATTTCACATAATACTATCAACCATTCAGTCAATTCAGGTTTGCTTCACTGGTCTTGAGGGTTAAGAGGCTGAGGGCTGGAGTGGGATGGCCTTTGTGTTAACTGCTGAAAACCAGCGCCCAGACAATAGTCTTTCCCTGACAATATCAGCAGGGTTAATACGAATCTGTTTCCGGGGTGACTGTCGTCTTATCTGCAGCTGCTGAGTCAGTCATATGTTGCCTTGTTGCAAATGAGCTGTGAAGATGTCTTGATGTCTGCTGCCGTCTCCCTTCCTCTGTCCCCTCCCTTTTATCACTCGCTAATTGACTTTAAATCATTGACTGAAACTACCTCAATATAGCGGTACAACTTGTCTTTTAAGGCAGTCTCTTAGTCTCTTAGTCTCTTCCCCTTTTGTTCTCTTTCTCGTGTTATGTGTTTGGCACAGCAACTGTCACAGATGTGCATAGTCTTTCAGAGCATGGTCACTAATGCCCACCTGTTTCTTTTTTACCCTCCTATTGAATTTCAGTCAATGTGTTACTGGTAAAGCTTTAGCCAAAGAGATGCATCTTTTTGAAGTAAGCAGTATGTCACAGGCTAATGCTATCCATATTGGCAGGGGATGGACAAGGTAAAAGGAATGTCTAAGCTGTCATTATATAGCATGTCTCACTCCAGCTAGATAGGATCTGCAGAGAGAAACAGGAAAGGGGCTGGGATAACGCTCGACGGCCAGCGTTCTATGAGGTTAAGGGTTTATTGGAAACAAGTCCTTGAGCCTCGAGATCCATATCTGTTAATTAAGATCCCAGCAGTAAGAGGTGTTGGTCAGGTGGCATGGCACTGCAATTCTGTCACAGTTTCTCCACTGAATGATGCCTTGTTGTGCCCAGAACGGGATTGTAAGAAATGATCCATGGTCCTCTTAGAAGTGAGAAATGGCCTAGACTCAATGCTCATTCTTCTCTCAATGCTTGATTAGTCAGTCTACACCTGACTGGACTCTTTTACCATAGCGCTATACTTTGGCCTGACCCGAGTATATGCTCACACTCTTAAATGTCTAGCAACTTAAATTTGCCAAATGATAAATGCAAATTTTCGGTTTAGGAGGACTCATTCTTTTTGTTATAATGGCCCTGGAATTCTAGCTATAAATGAAAGTAAAATTAAACTAATTAACTTGAAATTTGTTTTACAAAAATAATGGGATGTGAACACACTGGAAAAAGTCAAGTTTAGAGACATAAATAAGCTTGAATGAAAGCCTCAAAACAAATTGGGTTTTGCGTGTTTTTCAATTAGACTGGTCCTTCTGGCAAGGTAAAATAAGACAACAAAGACAGGAGATAGTAGACAGTAGAAAAGAAGAATGCTGGTCTCGCACACGTATATCTACAGATGGTCTACAGAAATAATTACCAGGCCCAACTAGGTTCATTTTCAGTTTTCATTGTTTTCTACTATTGATTCAATTTCCCAAATACTTTCTATACATAATTAACAGAGGACAAATTGTATGTAAATTAAATTAGATGACAAACAAAGGGATTCCCCATTATTACACTGCAAAACAGTTCTTTGAATTACTTCAGCAAAATACTGAAAGGAGAAGCAGACTTCACATTTTGTGAAACACAGCTCAGATACACAATGGGGCTTTGCTTGTTTCTATTTCCTCAACATGGCTGTGTGCACCAGGTGAGTGACCTTCTTCTTGAAAAAATGATACTGTCAGAATATTATTCCTTTGACAGTATGAAGAAATTTTAGCTGGTGCTTAGCTCCTGTCACAAGCTGGAGAGGGTTTGAGACTGACCTCACTTTATTGTAATAGGGAAGGACATTCTGCTCTGCCCTGATTCACTCCAGGTGAAAACATGCAAAGCCATTACACCTACTGTATGTGTTCAAGTCCATGGGTGCCTAGTTGTTTTAAAATGGGGGAACTTAGAAAGATACGTAATTGGCGGGGGGGGGTTAGGATTGTGGGTAGTGTAGTTTTTCTCCATAAGATCACGGATAAGACATGTTTTTCTTAAAACAAGGCAGATTTCATACAGCCTTCTATCTTCTACAGGAGCAAACATTTCCTTTTCACAACCACATTGCTCATGGTCAGTCTACCTCCGATGGTTTAGACAGTATGGCTGATAATCAAATCCTTATGGAGAAAATTGATTGGATTTTTACTTATGTAAGTAACCACACTGGCACCTATTTTAGCTCAATTCAGGCACTGGACTGAACCAACTCAAAGGGTGGTCCTTAAAAAGACAAAAATTAGGGTAGCTAAACTATAACTTAGCTCCCCTTAATCGAATATTATATATACACATTTGCTCCATTGCTCAGGCACAAGTGTGCATGTCCATATGACATGATACATTTGGAACAAAAACATGATATAACAAAACTTTCTCCTATGGTAGTATTGCAAACTATGACACTACCATTATGCGTCCTTAAAGCAAACACAGTGTAAAATATATGTCAGTGTCATTGTAATGTAGGCCAGGGTGCTCTCTTTGGACCAGTGTAGCTCTGGATAAGGGGTGGCAGCTGGAAGTTGCTCCTGGAGGTCTCTTTCTCTGTCAGTCAGTCTGTCTCTCTCTATCTTGCATGCAGTGTGTGTGTGTGTGCTTTTGAAAGAGAATGTCCTCCATAGCAGTGACAGCCAGAACAGAATGCCTGTAGGAACACATGCTGAGAGGCAAACAAAAACAACAACAAAACTGAGTAAATAATTAAAAAAGAAACATGAATGCACAATTAAGAGCAGGCTACATTAGATGCAGCATGTAGTGTGGATAAGCTATATCGGTATAATTAAATGTATTCTTTTACTTAAAGTGATTATCATATCCCTGTGCATGGGATTCACACAAGAACAAAAACACCTTTGCAATCCAGCACTAAAGCTGTTTTAGATTCTGCTTTTATGAAGTTTAAAGAACCCTGAAAACCTATTTCCTTAATCACCCTCTTCATATAAAAGATGTAGTCCTACATTTTTTATCCTTATTCACTCATTTACGACTCCCAATATAACTCAATAGCTTACTCTGTAGTTAGCAGTAAATTGAGATTTTTGATACTTACTGTAATTGTTGTCATTATATGAGGTTTTTGCTCATGTTGACAGGGACTCTGTAAATAGAATCTTATCAAACCAGACCCATACATTGCTGATGAATTAAATTGAATTAGATCAATTGTGCTTTTAATGTTGGATTTATGTTGACGTATTTTAGAAGCTCCGGTTTGGAGCGCTGTTGTATTGGACTGTTATGATGTCCAGCCCCTGTATTTTCCACTGTTGCTTTACCCAGTTAAACTATTAAAGCATCCATATTATGCTAATGTTCAGGTTCATAATTGTATTTTGAGGTTGAACTAGAATAGGCTTACATGGTTTCATTTTCAAAAAACACCACATTTTTTTGTGTTTAGGTCTGTGTTTTAGCTACGGAGTGAGACATCTCACTTCTATACTGTGTTGGGAGTTGCAAATGCGCAGTAGCTAAGTAAGATCACAACAGTTAGATTACTCATTTACCAACTTTGGTCAGTACAAGGCAGGTTTAGCTGATAGACTTCTTCTAAACGAGGGCACACCTGCAGAACAGGCCCATGTCAGTATTTATTTTGTAGATTATGGTGAACTAGTGTGTGTCATAGCACTGTTTTGCCATTAAGAATGATCTAGCATGCTAGCGCTAGCATGTTAGTGGTTAGCCACCTTGTCTCGGCTAGTGACGTAGAAAGCCGTGCAGATTTTGAACAGCTTACCCAGAGACTGAAGGCAGAGGACATTCAGAAACCTGTATCTCACTCAAAACAGCACTAATAGTTTTTTTTTCCAAGTTTGTATGCTTGTGGAAGCACCAGAGACACATTTTTTTCAGAATATGGGCACTTTAAGCAATAAAACAGTTTCTGTTTGAGCTCATAATAGCTTCATTAACAGACTCACTGTCACATGTCCACAGCTCGGTGGCAGTTTTGGCAGATGCATAGATTTAGTTTTTTTTTTTCTTAAACTTGACTTCCGTCTCTTTTCTCTTTCATTCCATTGACCCTGCCAATAACATCCAAGGCCTTGCGGTTGCTATGGTTCCCTTGGATTCCACTGCTATAGTGATTGGCTGTTGAGGAAATTGTCGTAGACATAGAGATGTGTGAATAGGGAGCTAACTGTGACCCTGACAGAATGTACTGTATTCATATTTACTTTGAGGACCTTGGTTAGACAGCCACTCCAAATAAAACTCAATGGGGCTATTCATTGGTTTTTATGTACTGAATTCAGGCTGTGGAAGATAGACCAGAGTGATATGATAAAGGACATATTATTTATGCTGTTTAACAAATCACACAAATCAGAGCTGTAGTGTTTCAATTTGAGGGAGCATTTTTAACATGTTTCACAACTTAATAAAGTAATGCATCTTACCTAAAGGGAAAATCCATCATAAACAACTATGAGATGTTCAAATGTACGGTGGAATTACCAATTTCATGTCTGTGTTTATTGTATCTGTATGGTGGAAAAGTGTTATTTTGGCAGTTCTGGAACAACAATAGGAAAAAAATATATACATTTTAACTTGCTAGAAAATGCAGGATTTTCAAAGGTTTCAAATTGTGACTATATTTTTATAGACTAGGCCAAAGAGAAAAACAAAGACGTTAATCCTACAAAATACCTAAACAACGCAAAATGTGTATAACTTAATTGGAATGAAGTATGTGTTAGTTGACTTTGATTTCACCTTAATTTTGTGAAAAGTGATAGGCCTAACTACCAGTGTTGTAGTCAAGTCACCAACTGTTGAGTCCGAGTCAAGTCTTGAGTCCCCAGTGTTCAAGTTGGTGTCCAAGACCAAAGAAGAGTCCAAGTGGAGTCGCCATTACTTGAGTTTGGTCGAGTCCAGAGAACAGCGACTCAAGCTCAGGACACCTGTTGGTTTCTAGCTTGACAGCCACTACCTGACCTTGAGTTGTGTTATTGCAATGACTGTCCTTAATACTGTTTATTTGGAGCTTTGGGACTAATCAACTGCGAATATTTAAATGAATATTGCGGGTGCCGTGCCAGAGTCTCTATACATGGAGAGTACCAATGTTAATCACTGTGCTGCTGGCGAATAAAGAGGTGTTTTTTGGGGGAAAGAAACCAAAAAAACCCTTGGTTTTCCAAATGTTATCATATTATTATAAAAATATATGAATGTGCAGGATTGGTATAGATATTTAGAAAAAATGAGGGCAGGAGGGAAACTAAAGAATGCCATTTTATTCAATTATTCATATTAGCAGCTAGTTAGCACTTCTGCTTGCCACCAGTGCACTGTGAACCTTGCCCCGGCGCTGGGGTTTGCTCTGGCTGAAATCAAGTTTCTATTGTACAGCTGTACTGAAGGTCCATCTCCAGAGCTGGTATCAACTCTCTTCACAGCCAAGTTGTCTCAGCGGAGGGGAAAGACAGAGGAAGGCACGGAGAAGGAGCATGGCCGTAAGAGCTAGTTGCTTTTGCCTAAAGCTGTGAGATAGCCACACCTCCTTCATTTGAATCTAAGAAATGGAAATAAATATACAATAGATGGAAATAAATAAATTTGACATGTAAAATGAAAGTCCCCTAAAATAAATAAAAGTGAATGTGATTTATTTATGGTTTGAACTACCTTACATATTATATAATTATTCCCTCATTTATTTAACATTGAATACAATTGCATTCCAAAGGAAACATAGCAATAACAATGACAGAAAAATTACATTTTACCTTCAATGTTGTGGGCTATGGTGGTTCTAGCGTTCTTCCATTCTTCTACAGTACTCAAACCCCCCCTGTAATGTAAAGGACTGTTCTTATAAAGCGCTTTGCTAGTCTACAACTTCTCAAAGCGCTTTTACATTACACCATTCACATGCATTCATACACTGTACGCTACCGTACAAGGTGCCACCTGCTCATAAGATAAACACTCACACACATCTACACTCCAGTAAACTCAGGGATCAGTGTCTTGCCCAAGGACACTTTGACATGGGACTCAGCTGCTTTTGCAATGATGAAAATTCGACAGCACAGTGGCAGTCTTGTCTTGTCCTCTGCTCTTGTCATTTTTGTGTGAAGTTTTCATGCTGTCACCGTGTTTGTGTTTTCTCTGAGTGCTTTAGTTTTCTTTCACAGTCCAAACACAAGCTGACCATGTGAGCTGCTGACTCCAAATTATGTGTAGGTGTGAATGTGATTGATTATGTCTTTATGTGTGTGAGTTAGCCCTTTGGCTGGCAAGCTCTTAAAGATGTTTCAATGCCACCAACCAATGAATGCTGGGAAAAGCTCAGCACCCACCCCACATAGGAATGCATGGAAGAAGTAGGGGTTTACTTAGCAAAAATTCCAAACACATTGGTCAGTCCTCATCCTCTATACAAATTTGACAGTTGGTTGAAAATGCTTTCCAATTCCCTAACACATCCTCATACCTAAACAACAGAAGAGGTTAATTGACCATTAACTCCCAAAACAACACATATGACCATTCTATTTACTGCCCCATGGTGGCCGTTTTAAACGTGACTGTAACATATGACCGCGCTGGCATTTGCAGTTTTAAACACGTAGTTCACAAAACTAGTTAAGTTTAGGCAACAAAAATACCTTGGTTTATGAAGTAATTAGGGATTTGCTTATAAGATTTTCGTAAAACTACTAATATGAGGAAAGAACTGAGTCATGGATGTCACGGCATCTCAGACTAAGAGCCGTAAAACTCGGTTAATTTCAAAATGTGACTGTTGACTTTTGGTTTCACATGGGACACAAAACCAGGTCTCCTGAATGAAAGTCCTGTGTTTGTTTGGCTAACAAGCACTGAAAATACAGTGTCTGTACTGCATGGTACATGAACAGATCTGGTGAGCCCCATAAACAGCCAGGTGGTATTTTCGGGTATTCTTTGGGATACAGGCTGCAGTCCGGCATGCACAGGAATTGTAGCTAGTATGTATGAGAGCTGGTATCAGCATCAGCCAAGTCAAGTCAGCTGAGGTGAGTATACAGATTCCTAGTATTGAATGATCTCCTCAGTGAGCACCAATAGCTACAGTAAGTCTCAGGGAGAAAAATATAGCAGTTAGTCACCAACTGCAAAGTAAAAGCAAGCAGCTAGCTTCTATCTTCTAACTTCTATCTAGCCTGCAAAGTGATGTTGGCAGTGCTCGTTTCCCCAGTTAGACCCACCATCATATTTCAGCATACATACAGAGGAAAACACTCAACAGCCACTGCCCTGACTCAGATGGTTGATGACTGGTTTAAGGATATGGACGAGAGAAATAATAGGTGTTGTGATGCTTGATTTTACTGCAGCATTTGATATAATTGACCACAACTTACTGTTAAAAAAATTGGAATGTTATGGTTTCTCACAAACCGCATTATTATGGATGGAAAGTTATCTTCATCTAGTCATCTGTTTTAGATAAAGAGATTCAGAATAAAGTTGCATGTGTGGCTCTTTCGTGTGGGTTTAGATAAAATGTTGATAAAATGCATGAACAACTCTCATGGCTTAAAGTTAAAAATAGATTTGTGTATTCGCTAATGTTTTTTTTACATAAAATTATAACAAACAAAACACCTTTTACTTTATACACAAAACTATCCTTTAGTACTGCTATACATCATTATCCAATGAGGCATGCAGTAGGAGGGAGTTTTATTTTACCTAAAGTGAAAACTAAGTCAATTCAACGTTCAGTTAGGTACAGAGCAATGCGTATATGGAACTCTCTCCCAACGACTATCAAACAGAACTCTCAGCATGGCTTTAAAAAATCACTTAAGACATTTATTTCAAAGGAATTAAACATTTAATATAAAATTAGTTTGGTATAGGGCTTTGTTATCATATTTCTTAAAATAGATTAATCTATTCAGAGTAGTGTCTTTTGTTTCATTTCTTGTATTAATTGCGTTAACTGTAAGATTTACTTATGATTTGTATTTTCAAATGTATGTCTGTGTGTGTAATGAAATGTCATGAGTATTGTCAAAGAAAAGATTGTAGGACCCCAGGAAGAATAGCTTTTAGTGTATGCTGAAGCTAATGGGGATCCAAATAAAAGAAACAAATATTGGGTCAAAGGCTACAGATGACCCGGGCCCAAGGCCAATTGAGGCCCGTGCAAAGGTTGATGTTGCTGGACTGGATGTTGATGAAGGGCTCAATTTGGAATATTTTGTCCCCCTGTTCCTAATGGAGGGCCTGTCCTCGGTGAATATTCCTTTGGTGGTGCACAACAAGATGTGTGTTCATGTTTCTTAGATGGATATGGAGACTTTAGCATGAAAGCTAATAGAAGTTGATCAAAATCGGCAGGCTGCCATGTTTTAGACAGTGACCCTCCGCTCTGCCTAAAGTAGGATAGAACCCTGATGTTACTTCTTTATGCAAATATTTGAGTTTCTGTTTGGAAACAAGTTTTACATCTACGTGGACAGAGATTTAGCAGTGTTTTGACAAATGAATACAAAGATAGCAGACCCAATCGTAAAACCAAAAAATAGAAAATAAAAATGTTTCAGTTTTGGTTTTCTATTTCTTAAAGGCAGAATGGAGCATGAGAGCAGTTTTATAAGAAAATAGCAAAATCTAGTCTTTGTTAAGGCTATGTTTTGTTGTTTTCAGTGGCTTTGTTGAGATAATTGCACACCTCTGAACTTCTACAAACTATTTCATTAAACTAGCTAGCCAATTACTCACCCATCATGCTACAGAGCATTTCTATTGTTACTCTGACAACTGTTGAACTGGATGTACTGCCTATACAATGTGTCAATAGTATAAGTGGCTTGATGTTTAAAAAATGATGCAATGTGCTGCATCTAGGCCACTGGTTGTGTTTGTGCATGGGCACAGGTTAGGGTCATCTGTTTTCACTCACTGCCACATATGACAGTAAACATTGTCTATCAGCATTGCACAGTACATACGTTTTCATGTGTTGGCATGCGTATGTTCTGTCAGCCAATAAAGACACTCAATCACATCACCTGTTAGGGAATGAAAGCACTATAAAAAGCAATTATTCACATTGTTTACATACAAAAAAAGCAATGTTACAAGTCTTAGGGCAGGTTTTAAATGTATGCAAGAAAATATGGTGTTCTTAGGAGAGGTATTTATCTTAATACACAGAGGATTACCCTCCAAATCACTCTCACAAATTTAAACTATTGGCTTGGAAATAAACTGCTGGTAAACATAGGGGGCATGAATGTGATTTTATTCCAACACTAATTCTGTTGTGTTTGAATTATGCAGACCATTAGCACCAGCAAATGTGCTCCAGGCCAGTGTGTGTGTGTGTGTGTGTGTGTGTGTGTGTGTGGGGGGGGGGTGGGGGGTGGGGGTTGTTGTTTAGAAATGACTAAATTGGAAACAAGAGTGTTCAATGGCGTGTCAGTGATATTAATAGAAGGATGAGAAGATGCAGTTGTTTCGCCTTCTGCCTGTGCTGCACATTCACTACCTTATCACTTCCAAACACTCTTGTTCAGCTCTGTCAACTCAAATGAGCTAATTGCCTTAGTGTTTCACTCTTTCATGTTTTCATTTTGGCTCCCTCTCTCTTTTTCTTTTGCTCTTCTTCTACCCACACACAACAGCCACTGACTCTCTCTGTTCTCGCTGTCCCTTTCTCTCCCTCTGTCTCACAGTTTCTAAATGACTTTGTTTAATTTGGATTCTAAGAATTGCACCTTGTCCTAATTGCCTATGCAGCTGAGTCATACCCTTTCCTTCAAGCTGTTTTCTTTAACTCACCTCCTTAAAATCCATTCTCTATCCTTCTCTGTCATTTGTTGATCATCTATAACTATATAATTGTTGATTTTTTTCTTTTCTTTTTGTCTTCTTGCCTCTTGCCTCTCCCTCTCTCTGAATCTCTTTCTTGGCCTCTCAGCGAGTGAGGAAGGATTATACCGTGACAAAGAGCCATGGTGCAGCAGAGGGGGATTTGGGGATGCCAGGCTCCTCGTCATCTTAGGACTCACTCACATGCCTCTGCGCTCCATTATTGTCACACTGACGCATCTGCCTAACACACAGCAGGGAGAGAGTCACATTTAAGGGAGAAATTATGTGTGTGCGCTCATGCCTGTGTGTGTATGTGTGTGGGTGGCTGGGCACTGGTTTATTTGACCAAACAGTCTTTTAAGTTTGTTTGACAGTCCATATAGGAAACTTTGCAACATGGAATGGAATTTTCCTTTGCAGATCACCTGGATATTTAATGGCCTCAGTTCCTGATCACACTTTCCTTTTCTGATGCCACATGTGCACACTTCAAGAATCTCTTTCTTTGTGTGTGTGTGTGTGTGTGTGTGTGTGTGTGTGTTTGTCTGTATATTCACTTCCATTCTTAATCTGTGATCATCAATCTTGAATCAATAAGGAGAGATGGGCTAAAAATAAGAGACAGAGACAGAGAGAGGCCTCTGAGGAACAACAGAGGAAGAGACATATTTATTAATTTGCCATCAAGTTATGGGTAGCTTTCAATCAGTCCCTGCCTGCTGCACACAGGCTTCATTTTTTTTTTTGTTTTTATTAAAAAAACAATGGAAATTATTAGTGTTTAACTTAAAATATCAAATTGTCTGTGAAAATTAGATTTAAAGAATAACATACACAACCATTTGCAATGCACCCACTGTGGTTTAATAGAAGGTCTCTGGTGCATAATCAGCTGCTCATTTCCATTTTCTTCTTTACTTTCTATTACTGGAGGGTTTTCTGAGCTGTCCTTGTCGCAAGAGCACATTCTGTACGGTAAAATGGTCGGCTTGTCTTGCAACACGATGTGAAGGCATAAAAACATAAGCAAAATAGATCACCACAGACTGCATGCATCAAAGTATAGCTTCAGGATACTGAGACACCTTATTCAAATACCTAATTTCTTAACCATTATGTGGACTATAAACACAGTTTACATGAAAATCCCATACACATAGACTCCTGAGAGGATTGATACCTACTCTACATGGAAAATCCTGGAGGTGACTAAGCAAGATCAAATTACTAGGTCATATTTATTTGGAGACAAGTAATTTTACAAGGTGATGTAAGCCCAGCAGACACCTAACCTTTGAGTGGTAGGAGTTCATGAGTTCACAAGTGTAAAGACCCAAAGAGACCTTTGGCTGGTTTCACATTGATAGATCCTATGGCTTTGATCAAACTAATAGTCTAGTTCTTCACTATCCTAATTAGGAGATGCCACAAAATCTGGGTAAATTAAGATTTTTTTAAAAACTAAAACACATGACTTGCTGACTTGATACTGTAACCACATCAAACCACTCAGCTCCCCTCACTCCAGCAGAAAAGGTTTGGAAGAATTCAACAAATAATATAATTTACTGGGAAGATGTGGTAGCTGTAGCAGAGGTTTCTAAATTTGACAATGCAAAGGAAGGTTTCCTCAGTCAAACAAAAATGACTGAACAAAGATGACTGAGTTCTCCAAAAACTCTTATCTATTTTGTTGCTCAACCCACAACAATGTCTGCAAACCAAAATTATGATCCATATTTCCCTCCTTTTTGTCATTTGGTTGCACTGGGCAGCAGGATCCCTTGACCGTTATCATAAAAGTTATTTAGTTTTACCTGTAGGGGTCCTAACTTTTTATGCTCAAAATAATTAAGTCTTTATTTTTGTGAAACAATCTAGCTTGCATTAGACTTATCTTAATGTTCTAATCTTAAATTTAAGACTGCCATAACACAATATATACAATATACACCACTTTTTTTTAGTTAACCCTGTCTTCCAGAAATTATTTTCAAATAATAATAATAAAATGTCCCAATTATGCTGTGAAGAGAAACATAATTGCTACCTGGGTTATGTGCCAAGCAAATGTTTTATTAAGACGGGGAAGTGCTACATTTCTGTAATGCATGCATGCTGTAGGGAAGTGGTTAAGGTGGATGGTAGCATGGCTGCTGCACTCGAGTCCTGAATCCTTTGCTGTGATTAAGTTTTTTTTTTCCTTTGGTTTGGTTCTTTATCCTTTGACAACACAATTGTAGGTCTGGACTCAAGTGTACACCGACTCAAAGACTTTGGGTTAGCAAAAGGGTTTTAATGAATGCTCAGTTGTACAGAAGATCTTGCAAAAGGGGAGGTGGTAGTCCAATGGTCGTAGGAGTGGACGTAGGCGAGGGGGGCATGGAGCATAGGGCTGGTTGTGTGGCAGGTAGGGTAGGTGAAGCTGACTCCAAATAACTGTGCACAAAGAGAAAAGGGTGTTAACACAGGGGTATCCACAGCAACAAAAGGTTTCACTAGAACTTCTAGGAGTTTTGGCCAAGAGTACAACAAAGCTGCCTGGATCTCAGGGGCTTGTTGCACGAAACTAGGATAAGGGATTAAGCCGGGATATTCAAGTTATCCTGGATGAATTTAGCTTTGACTCGGTTGCATGAAATCAGATTGAATTAAACCCAGCCAAGTAACCATGGAGATTTATTCTTTGCGGCTAGCCTGGTTCAGAGCAGGCTAACAGCCAGGCTAAGATTAATCCTGGAGTCTCATGTGTTAAATCAGCTGCCGTCTGATCCCAAATAAACGTGTTTAACAGTTATTCTGTTCTCTTCTGCATGTGTTCTGCTTTATTTTTATTAACCTACTTAACCTACAACTATTGTTGTCGCAAGTTTGATTTAAACCCTACTACAGTTGTTTAGATGGTTAGAAATGGTTGCACTGGCACCCTGATGCGGAGTGGGACTTTTCCTGGTGGGACGGTACTGTTTCGAGGCTGCCTGGCGTGCGGCCGCTGCCCGGTAGCCGCTGCCTGCCGGCAGACCTGCGAGTCGCGTCAGTGTCCACTCTCTCTGTAAAAGTAGAGATGAGCAGCGCAGCGTCCGTGGTCTCAGCTTCAGGTTTATACAGGACGCGCTCCAAAGATTAAGTGTGGCGATATTAATGTAATGTAGCGATATTCCCAGAAGATATTAATGGCAGACTGGTCAGAGACCAATACATTCATGATTTAATGTATTTAATTATTGTTGCTTATCCTTCTCTAATAAAGGACAGTTTGTGTTACTCCTTAATATGTAGGCTTAATGTTTTTTATTATAGCTTACATTGGTTTCATAACCTTCTCAATTAGTCTCACATCCCTGGACCAATAACGTGGCCTATTATGTAGTGTAGTTTACATTCATCACACCGGGAGCACCACAATGCTTCTTAATCTTTTTATTTTGGTGCGGTCACTTGTCAGAAGAATAAACCATGAATATTGTTTTACACATATGCTCACAGCGTGTATTGAAGTCACTTACTTCTTTTTCTAGTTGTTGTCCCTTTCTGATTGTTCTGTATGAACATTAATTGTACAAAGAATTAGATATAGCTTATAGAGATTTGTGCATAGGGTTGTAAAACATGTTCTAGCGTTGTGAATAAGGGTTTGAAATTAAGCCTAGTCATTAGGGTCCATTTCCCGAGGAACATTATTCCCTCTGCTCACTTTTAAGGCAAAGGCTAAATAATAATACATTTTATTTATAGTGCTTTACATGGTAGGCTAGTCAAAGACACTTTACAGTAAAACCAGCACATTTATCACATAAAAACAGAAACATGAAACTAGCATATTTAAAGCAATTAAAACACAGTGTAGCCTACAACTTTGTAAACATGTGGAGTGACTATAGGCTAAGTAGATATTTTTACACCCTCACACATTCAGTCGGGTCCGCTATGTTGGGCTTTTTCTCTCCGTTTGACAACAGCCGTATTTCCCTTTTTGGATATTCTTCCCCTCCTCGTTACTTTCCATATAAGCTGCTGCTTATTGGGTGAAACATATGGCGCATGCGTCTTCTCCATCTCTGCATCAGTAAATCTGTGATCGATACCGTGGTCTATGTGAGAAAGCCGTGAACGTGCACTTATCCCAGCTATCTACACCTGGCTTGACATAGCTCCACCTGTTCATCCTGGCTTGGCAAACGTGCAACCGATTAAGCCACGATGAGCCGATCACACTAAGTCAAGCTGCGCTTTTTCACTTATCCTGGATATCTTTATTCTACTTTCGTGCAACAGGCCCCAGGAGTACTTGTGCTGGGCTTGATTAGGAGATCGTTTGCGGTTGCGCTGGAGAGCCAAGTGCCCTGGAGACAACCACGCACATACACACACACACACACACACACACACACACACACCAAAAAGGGAACACTATAACATGAGTCATGGATCGGCCTTGACAACAATGCAAACTGGCCACAAGGAAGGAGCTGGACTACCAATTGGGCAAATGGCTGACTGCCCCTCCATTGTACCTCAACTCCCTCATTTTTGTGGATTTCCTCAGGTTTCCCTTTGTCTGTATCGCTCTGTTGCACTGAACTGTACAGGAGTGTGACTTGTTTTGGTTTCACTGTTTGAATTGGAATTTGTAATCATTAATCTGAAATCTTGTCATGTGTCACTATATACACACTGCCATAATCCTAAACCTGTGTAGCTGAGCTGGAGACTTTAGCAATGAGTCATACAGCATGCCACAGAGGCTAACTGTGTTGCTCATGCTGTCAAGGTTGATCTGGCCAGGTTTTCTCTTGGGAGATGCTGGCTTGCGCCTGTTAGAATTAGACTTGAAATCAGGCCAATGGCATCACTTCAGAGTTATACAATTATACAGTATACCCAGCAGTCTGTGTCATCATTATATACTGTATATGGGTTGAGAAATGTTCACCAGAATTGTCCTCTTAGCAACTTATAACATGACTGCTGAGATGTCAACAGCTGTCTGGGTGGGCGGACAGAGATGCGTCTTGTCATCTCCGAGGTAATATTGCTTAGGGGGTGATGGTGTACTTGTAATAGACAAAAGATAGATTACGTGTGTGTGTGTGTGTGTGTGTAATGTGTACACCTGTGTGCATCTGTAGGCAGGACATATTTATATGAGAGGCTCATCTTAATTTAGTTTATGATATGCATAATTTTCCAGCAATAATGTTTGATATAAATGATGGTTTGATTCTCAAACTTTGTAACCGAGCAAACAACCTCATTAGATAAGCATTAGCCTAATAGATGTAAACGCAATCTATCAGGAAGATGTGTACTGATGTATGGAGCCAAAAGCCTACACACACACACACACACACACACACACACACACACACACACAGACACATAGAGTCACCCCCACTTTGTTTAGCTGTAAGAGTCTTTGCTCAGACATTGTATGAATCACACACCAACACAGTCCTGAAAATAACTTTCTAACAAATGTGTGTGTGTGTGTGTGTGTGTGTGTGTGTGTGTGTGTGTTTGGGGAGAAGAGGGGGTGAAGTGGGTGGTTGGGTTTGGGAAGCTTTCTTATAAGAAGGTTAGGTCTCCCAGTGGCATCAATCCTGCTACAAACTGCTTTGATGAGTGTGTAGTCTCAATCCAATTTAAGAGTTCGCCCCGAGCAAGAGTGTGTATGTGTGTAATTTTGTTTATAAACTGTAAACTGGTGTTGGGCCCATGGCTGCATCTGGGCAGAGACTGCAGGCCAGCACTGAATAATGTACATTATACTACTACTACGCATACACACACACACACACACACACACACTCAAACTCATTCAGTCTTTGCTGTGGGGAATGAAGCGTCTTTTAGATTCCAAGTTGTTGCTTGCCACAGTCAGGGAATAAGGACCAGCTCATAAAACACAGCCAGGCTTTTTTTTACCCTGTCTGTCTGTCTGTCTGTCTGTCAAACACACAGGCGCGCACACACAACATCCATACAGCTTAAATCCATCCATCATCCAAATAGTTTGAATTGCCCTGTTGCTGAAACGTGCTATACAAATGAAGCTGCCTTGCCTTGCCTTGCCTTAACACACAATTTGCCCACTTATTCTGAACAAGTTACTATGTTCAATATTTATTGTTCTAAGACTGCAGCTGTTAAGATTAGCATTTTACCCCTCCTAAAAACACAGTATGAAATATTCAGCTTCTGCGCAGAAGAGTCATGGGAGCCCTGGGATTGTTTATTCATGTAGCACCCTGGGAGAGCTCGCAAGAGAACGTTGGAGGGAACACTTTACAGTGCACAGAGCTCATCAGCTAAATATATTACTCTGCTCCTGAAGGCAATGCTGTTCACTTTGGACTCCTACAGAGTGAACACTGCTGATCAGCAGGACACACATACACACACACACACACACACACACACACACACACACACACACACACACACACACACACACACACACACACACACACACACACACACACTCTTTTTGTAAACAATAAGGTTTACACTCTGACTGACAGGCGACTCAGCCTCTCTGCATCCTCTCTCCCTCTCTTCTGTCTATCCTCTCTCATTTTCTGAGCTTCCCTCTGCTCTCATTCTGCCCGTCAGCATTATAAAGCCCAATACAATACACACACACACACACACACACACACACACACACACACACACACACACACACACACACACACACACACACACACACACACACACACAGACACACACACACACACACACACACACACACACACACACACACACACACACACACACACACACACAGGCCAAAAGAGAGGAGACATTAGGAGGGGAGCAGAGGAGAGGAGCCTTGAGTCTTAGCTGACACCAAGTCTCTAAACTACTGTAACTGAAAAATATTTTTTTTGATTTTCTGCTTCATAAAAGGATATTTGAACATGGATGTAATGATAACAGGACATATGAAGACTCTCTTTGGAATTAGCTCTTAGACAGGAGATTCCAAGTGTTTGACAAAAGTTAAATATGAAACCGACAAAAGACTTGTGGAGATGTGGTGAAAAGCAAAATAGAGAAATAAGCCCATCATTTACATTTTAGCCATAGTAGATGTGCCCCACATTGAAATAAACCAGTGGTTAGAACCACTGCATACACAATTTTGTTTTGAATAGTACTTGTCTCCACAGAGATAAACAATTGGAATGCATCAGCTTCAATTGAGCTATGAAATTAACCTGGAAACCTGAGAAAATGCTAAGAAGGACATTTAGATACCTCAGGACTACACATGATTGTAAGACTCATCTGGCTGAATTTAAGAGTTACATTTTCACACATAAGGCTATTTATAGAATATGTCATCTAATATAATTCTCTGAAACCATTACTGCTATCAATATCTGTTAGGAAAGATAGCATTTTTTTTTACAGGGACTGAGACAAATAAGCTTTGTGTGTATGCAGTCTGGCCAGTCAAACAACAATAAATGGACCAACGTCTCCGAGGCCAGTTTAGGCAGACAACTGGAATTGCTATGCTTCACACACAGGTACACAACTGGCAGGGATAACGCATTCATTCCCAGCTCACTCTTTTAATCCACATGCCTATGCCTTATTTAGTTGTGTTCTACACACAATTTAATTGTGGTGCCATGTGTCACGAAGCTCTTTGCTGTGAGCACCGTTCAACAACAACACACTTAGCAGAAAAATGAGCTTACTAGCAAATTCACCGGCAGTTAGGAAATAGATTGTGTAGCCTATATTTTTTACAATGCAAAACATTTTTTCAATTACTTTTTAATTTTTGTTTTAATGTTATTGTTTAACTGATAATTATTTATCAGGCAAAATTCTGTAAATACTGTCGTTAAACAGTTCATAATTAACATTTCTAACTTCCTCTGTGCTACTGTTGGTCATAATGCATGATACCCACGTTCACTAATAACTCCTCCATCCCAGTATCCAGCCTAACCCTCGGGTTGTCCCCAGTATCCACTGTCCTGAGCTCTATACATTCTTAATTCACATGTGACATTACAGGGTGTAAAGCGGTACAAGATCAGTGTGATAGATGTTAGGGTGAATATGTTTGTGTGCTGTGAGTGTGAAGGTCTAAAATGTAAGATCAATATGCTCAGGGCTTTGTGCTGCATGCTTTTTATACAATCCTTGAATACAAAAATATAAAACTACATGAATGTATAAATCCGAACAACTGTTGCTTCTAAGAATGTATAGAATAAATACTCTTTCTGCACATTTGGTAAATGCATTGAATGTGTTTGCTGCCAATCAGAGCAACAAGACAAAGTTACCAACATCAACATTTCTTCTTTTTTCATTCATCACTTTGGTCCAGACTGAAATATACAATTAGTAAATAGACATTTCAACAGTTCATTGTCCCCAGAGGAGGAACCAACATAAGATTGACATTTTGTGGTTTTGAGTAAAATGTCTTGACAGCTCTATGATAGACTGCCATTCAATTTGGGACACAAATCTATTGCCTGGAAGACCTTTGGTGATTCCCTTACATCATACATACCTGTTCTGTTATTTTACTCTATTTATGTCTTTTAAATTGTGTTGTTTGTTGACTGCTGTTTGTCCTTATTATTGTCACTTTATTGTCAACTTACTTCCTCTTGTTCCATCGTTAGGTCAAAATGTATGTTTCCCATGCTTTTTTTTTTACCAAATGCTTGCAAAACTAAAGTCATTTCAATTAACCCCACAGCTTGGTATTTAGCAAATATTAGCATAATAAATTAAGATGGTGAGCATGGTAAATGTTATACGTTTTAAATGTCAGAATGCGAACGTTATCATTGTGAGCATGTTAGGGTACTTCAATTTTACATTTCTACATATTACGAATCCGTGATTGTGTCACCTGCAACCATTGGACTAGTTGCTCACCTTTTACAGTAATTAAAGCCTTATCTGGTGATGCTAGTGGAGCTGAGTATGTGGGTTACCATGGTTACGCATCTCCAACCAGCAAGGAGGCGTAACAATTACAGCTCATTATGTCTGAAAAGATACAAATTAGTCTTTATTATCGCAAAAATATGTTGAACAATAGTATACATCTGGATATATATAGTGCAAATTATTCAATTTCAAATGCAGCCAAAAGTTCCACACTCCAGCTTTAAGTAGATTGTCCTGTTGTCATGTGTAAGACAATTTTGATACGTGGATATTCTGTGAGTGTTGCTGATTAGAATCCATTGGAGGTTTCAAGAAATCAAAAGCAAAACAAGTAACTCATTATTGTTCTTGTGTGCTGCTCATTTTTTCCCGGCTAAATATATTTTTCTCTGGTATATTTGTCAGGTTTGTCCGGCTTAGCTCTGGTGTAATAGCACATTTTCTGCTCCAGCTACACACTGAACAGCGAACATAAAGTGTTATTTGAGGAGTTCCTCTCACTCTGATTTCCAAGTGACTTGTTGATGTCAACCAGCAAACAGCTCCAGCCACAGCGAAAACCTCCCACACAGCAACTTAAGCTGGTGAGTGTGTGTTTTATTTCTTCAGGTGAGAGAGAGAGAGAGAGAGAGAGAGAGAGAGAAAGGGGGGGAGAGACTGATGCAGAGTTTGGAGAACTGTGTGTGTATCGTGATGAGTGCTGCTGTGTTTGCTGTCACTCCAAGTTCAGGCTTGTGCTGCTGTTTTTCTGCTGCACTGCAGAGGCCTGCACTGCCTCTTGCTCACAACTTTAGACTGGTTTCCCCGGCAACCAGGGTGTCTGCACATGGAGAGCAACCAACTTCCCCAGATGAGAGCTTTTGTCAGTACAGTCACGATCACTAGAGAAGAGAGAGAGAGAGAGCGGGAGAGAGAGGGGAGAGCACAAAGCCATTTATCACTTACATATTTTGGGAACATGAATTGCCATTTGTCCAACAAAGTGGCCAAACCTTCTTAAGTTATAGTAGTATAGTATCTTTCTCACACACACACACACACACACACACACACACATACACACACACACTCACTATGTGGTACTATCTTTGTGAGGACCAGTCATTGACATAATGCTTTCCCTAGCCTCTTACCCTAACCTTAACTTTATGACAGTTGTTGTGTAACTGCTATAAATCGTCTTATGCTTTGAGTGTGACCTTAATCAAATCAAGAGATGCTAAGCTTTCAAAAGCTGTGCTGCATGAGTGTATATTTTGAAGATTTAATGCTTTAAAGTTATAAAAACCTTTTATGAGTGGAGTAAACTGCAACGCCACAGCAACGGAAGTGTGCCGTCCACGGTACGGTGCACGTTAACTAAATGCCTAACGTTAACCCTTACCCTAATCCTAAAACCAAGTCTTAACCCTCAAACGGCCCTTTAAAGTTGTGGGGTCCAGCATGGTGGCCCCACAAAGCTGTCAGGACCCCATAAGTATACTGGACTCCCTCTTTTTGGACTCCACGAATATAGTTAAAAAAGACACATGCACACACACACACACACACACACACACACACACACACACACAGAGTTATACTAGGACATTTTGGTGCCCTTCTACTACAGTAAACGATGTCAAGGATTAATCTTTCAAAAGTTATATTTCAGCCAAAGTCTATAAAGAATATGTCAGCCAGTCTGAGCTGTACTGCAGCTGTGTTGCTGTGTGTAAAAATAGGTGGACTTGAAATAAAAAATAAAAAAGACAATAACGCTAACAGGAACTAGAGTTGAGGAACCCTGCAGTTTGTTTCATTGATACCAATTTGTGTTTTTCCAAGACTATATGATCAATGAAGAGTTGCTGATTTTAGTCACCTGGCATAGCTAAGAACTGTACAAATATCACTTTTGCCACTTTTAGCAGACTTTGCTATTTCAGCTGTTCTCAAAAGTAATAAATTGAACCGCTCCATTCTGCTGTTATTGAAGCTGACTGTGAAACCCCAGTGCAAAGCACAGGGAGATAAAATCTATGCCGTGTCCCACCGATCTGGTTGTTAGCGACCCATGTGCAATTCACATTGAATCTGTCCTGTGTCTGGCCCACCTCGCGACCTGGGTTGTAAGCCGAGTCGATCAACGCGGGTTAACCCTTTCAAACACAAGTTCAACCCTGGTTGAACCCTCAGTGTAAAAGAGGTGTAAGTATGAAGATACCAGCTAAATGTTTTGAGGCAATTCAAGGTAACAAAACATGTTAAACATCATGTGACCCTGCAACTTTGACACAAATATTATGTTTTGTCATATTTCTGCAAAGTTTTTTTACCTGTTATTATCTGACTACTAGAGTCATTGCTTTTTGCTCCATTATTGTCTTTTACTGGAACTTTAACTCACTAAGATTTGTTTTAAACTAGACATTTGCTATCTTGTTGACCTGTTTGTGGATTTATGAAATACCTGATGGTATGGTCACCTCACTACTTGTTGTGCCTCCTGCTTTTTAAATCCAGCTGCCTGATCAAAACAACTTTAGGGAAACAGTCTTCTTTTATCTATGCCAGTAAGTGAATGTCGGCTGTTTGGTAGGAAACTGCCAATTATTATTTTTGTTTATCAAAGGGTAGGGAATGTTGTTCCAGATTTTTCTGTCTCACTGTTGTTCACATGAATTGTTATAATTTTGCAGTCTGATGAAAAAATCTGATATATACAAGCTGACTGCTGAATGTTGTTTTGAGTGAAAAAATACAGAAGAAAACACATTTTCCAGAGATCTAAAAGTATACTAGTTAGATAAAAAATCTTCTCATGTGTACTTCCGCTACATTTCGCTTGTTTGACTGTGTTCTCCATTTGGATCTGTGAAGTGAAGATTACCTCTACAGTATGCTGCCCAAGGGAAAAACCTGTGCCTGTATTTTAAAAAAAGTCCATAGGGTACTTTCCTCTCCCAATTTACCTCCCCCATTCCTTTCTCTCCCTTTTACTCACCTTGACTTAAAGGAACATGCCAACTTATTCAGACTTAGGTTATTCACCGTATCCCCCAGAGGTCCATACATACCCTTTTCATATCTGTGTGTGTCGTAACTCTGTCTGATGCACACACCATTATCCCAGATTACCACAGATCCTGGAGGTAACTGGCCCCAACTAGCCTACTGCTCCCAATAAGTGACAAAATAACACCAACATTTTTTCTATTTATATCTTGTGATTTGTATAGTCACAGCATGTGCAAATAACAAGGTCACATGAGACACAGCCTTCCAACCATATTCATACGGGGAACTATTCTCCTCTGCTACTTCTGCTATTTGGGCGGTGAGAAGCCCCGTGGTGAGGAGCAGAGAGTAACAACGGTGCTTTTCATGTGTTGCGCTTATCACTCCGCCCAAGTAGCAATGCTTCGCCTTCTGTGGAGAATAGTTCCCAGTATGAATACAGTTAGAAGATGACTGTGTGTCATGTGACCTTGTTATTTGTACATGTTCTGATTAAAGTCTGTTAGTCGGCATGTTCCTTTAAGTGTGATTTATACTTCTGAGTAAAATCTATGCCGTGGCTACGTACATAGGTTCATGGAGACACTGACCTACACCAGACCCTATGTCGTAGCCTGACCTGCACCTCTTGAAAAATGTAACAACACGTTGTATGTTGTGTTTTGGCAGCGTTGCATTCCCTTCTACTTATTTCTTCTTCTCCATAAACAATGTTAAATCAAGGAGAGGGTTAACTTTTCCTGCTACAGATTTCCCACTGTGGTTACAAAGCACAGGGGAGACACTTTGTTTCTCTCACTATGGCTCTAGAGTCGCTACTTGCTCGAAGCTAATCACCATCACTCTATCACCTTTCCCTCGCTCTACCACACACACCCCACACACACCCCACACACACATGCAGGCTCAACACACAAGTGTATACCAAGTATGAACTTCAAGCCACTTATGTAGGCTACGGTGAAAGCCTTGCATGGAGTCTCTGCAGAACAATAAATCACGCTTAACTCCCCTGTTCGTTGCCCTACTGCTGTATTTGTCTAGGTATGACTCACTAGACTCTAAGGCTCAGCTGCAATTTTGCTTTTCTATTTCATTCAAAACATGTTTGCTCTATCTTTCCCACCACCAACACTCACTATCTATTTCTCATTTGTGTTTCGTGGCCCCAGCTGACCTTGCCTCTTTTGCATAATAATGAGTTTTCCCCCCCGTACACATTGGTCATTTCAGATCCTATTCAGTGATTGCTTGATGAACACAGTGCAGCTTGCTGTGTCTTTATTATAGTTGTAATATGATTATTATCCTAACACCGTGGCAACAAGGGGCGGATGGCTGTTTGTATTCATATTATACTTGGTCATTTGGTGGCTTAATAGAACATCCATGCTTGTAGGCTAGTCATTACTGCCACTCACACTCATAACTCTTCGTTACTGCTAACAAGGACGTGACAACCCGAAACAGACACACATGCACACCTCCAACAAGAGAGGGCTGTTTTTGTTATTGGGTTGTGGACTATGTGTGTGTGTGTGTGTGTGTGTGCTACCGGGACAACTCGTCCATCTCAGAGCAGCTTCACTGATGTTCTGTCTGAACCGTTAACTCCAAATTGTTTCTCGTGCCCTAGGCCGTGGGTTTTGTCACGTCAAACATAACAAGGTTAAACGTTGTCTTACGTAACTGTATAAATCTTGATATATTTAAAGTGTCCTCTGTTCTCGGATCTATAAATGCAACCATAGCCACATTGTCTTCCTGAGTCCAGATAGTCGCTATCTTGAATTGTGACACAGGAACAGAGGCAAGTGGACATGATCAGGCAGACACACAAGTAGATAAAGATCACCTCTCTGACATGACCTCTGCCAATGACACACACACACACACACACACACACACACACACACACACACACACTCGGACTCTCACTGTCTCAAATAAACATTTCCACACAAACAAACACTAAAAGCAGTAGACAGTGTTTACAGCCGTATCAGGTCAATAGGCTTTTGAGTTTGTGCACATACACACACACTCACAAAAGCAGACTGGGTGAAGGACGTATAGATTCAGCCTCAAACCAGGTTTCCAGGTACAGACCAGCCTAAAGTGTAGTCACTTTCATCCTGGTGGCTTTTCATAATGTACTTTAAAAATCTCTGGCTGCATGCAGCAATTTAAATCATTGGTGTAGACATGGTTAACATTCTCAATATCTGTAGACATTTTGTAGCTATTACTTGTAAAAGAATTATCTGTTTGATCACAAATAACAGACACTCTTTGTTATGTGTTTCCACTATTCACAAACAAAGAAAGGTACAAAAAGATTGGATGATTCTGAAAATGCAAGTCATTTAGAGGGTTCTTTAATCTGAAGCACCTTACAGTAAAATAAGATCTATTTTTGGATGGCTCCACAGGCAAATCACTTTGTGTTGGTGCCATGTTTGTGTTCTGCATAGGCTCACACATGTTCTTTTTAATAAAAGATGTAACTTAGATTTGTCTTTGTTAGTCTCACTTTGCCAGACGTTCCTCCACAGCGCTGTGGAGGAGGGTCTGGCTTGTCCACACAGCATTCCAGGATGCAAGAAAAACATACTCAGGTTTTTGGGTATTTTGTGTCTCTGGTACTTCCACATGCATACAAATTTGCATACAAAAAAAAAATGCTGTTTTGAGTGAGATACAGGTTTCTGAATGTCCTCTGCCTTCAGTCTCTGCAAAGAGTCAAAATCTGCACGGCTTTCTACATCACTAGCCGAGATGCGGTGCATAACAGTGTCACATGCTAGCGCTAGCATGCTAGCTCGTTCTCAATGGCAAAACACTGGTACAGCACACACTAGTACCAGTTACCACTAGTTAGTTACCATGTCCCTATTCTGCAGGTATTCCACAAGTGTGCCCTCGTTTAGAAGAAGTCTCCCAGCTAATCCTGCCTTGTACTGACCAAAGTTGTAAAAAAGTTATCTAGCTGTTGTGATCTTACCTAGCTACTGGGCATGTGCGACTCCCAACAAAGACAGTATAGAAGTGAAATGTCTTACTCTGTAGCTAAAAAAACACAGACCTTAACACACAGCAACACAACAAAAATGTGATGTTTTTTGAAAATGAAACCATGTAAACCTATTCTGGTACAATTTCAAAATACAATTATTGATCTGAAAATGAGAATAATATGGGTGTTTTAAAATTCCTACACAAAGAAAATGTACGGTAACGGACAACTGGCCGAAAAGAGTGACATCCAATGGAATTGTGGCACCGGAGCAATCCCGGAAGTTGAACGTTGTGGATAAAGACTAATCATTCTAGACTGGTAGTTTGCAGTGGTGGACTGTAACTAAGATTTTTAAGGTACTTGTATTTTACTCAAGTATTTTCTTTTCATGCCACTTTATTCTTTTATTATTATTATTCTTTTGGGGGGCTTTTCCCTTTATTTTTTGATAGTGACAGAGGCAAGCCAGGAAAGGTGGGAAAGAGATGGGGATGACACGCAGCAAAGGGCCGCCGGGCGGATTCGAACCCTGGCTGCTTCAAAGGACTCAGCCTGCATGAGGCGCACTCTCTACTGAGGGAGCTAGAGGTCCCCCCCCCCATGCCACTTTATTCTTTAACTCCACTGCATTTCAGAGGGAAACATTGTACTCTTTTACTCTTTACTCACTACTTGCTCGAAATACCACCAGCGGCTCTAAACATGAATTTGAACATTGAGCTCGGGTTGGGTATCCATTCTCTAATATATTCCCCCAGGTAGATGTCCAAGGCGAAACTGACATAAGGGCGGGACTCAGAGAAAGTGTCCCAATTACGAATCTGTCTGCTACTTCAGCACTACGGACAGGGCCATGGTTTTATTTAGAACAATTAGTTGATCAATCAATAAGTTCATGAATTGGCAACTCTTTCAGTTCACATTGATAGCTTTTCTTTTTTAATAATTGTAATTTATGTTTAATAATTTGGAATTTTGTACCATTGGTTGGACAAAATAAGCATTGTGAAGGTGTCCGTGTGACAGCATTTCTCACTATTTTCAGAATTTTTACAAACCAAACCATCAATTAATTAAGAAAATAATTAGCAGATTAATTCAGTTATGATTATGGTAGGAACAGAAGGACTCAAACGCAATGGCTAACTAAACAAAAGGATTTATTAAATAGGGAAAGGGGAAGTGAGGAGGCAGACGCAAGAGGTTGAGATGCAGAGGGCGAGAGGCTGGGATGTCTCGGGGAGTGAGGACGCTCTGGGAGCCGAGGAGGAGACACGGGAGAGGAAGCGTGGAAGAGCCGGGAGCGTGGAGCCGAGGAGGAGACACTGAAACCAGTAACAGGAACGAAGCGAGACGCTGTGGGAAGGAGACTGAGAGGGAAAGCCAGCTGACGGAAGCGAGAGTGAAAGTGATGACTTTGGGGAGAGAAAACAAAATAGGTAAGTAACTAGAAACACAGGGATTTAAATGTTCAAAAAGAGCGAGAGGCTTGTAGCAAGTTTCACCAGGGTGAATGAAGCAACGATCAAGCGAAGAGTGTATGGAGAGCCGGGGTTTATGTACTGTCGTTGATTGGAGATTGCAGGTAGGTGTGGGCGGCGGGAGCAGGTGATTGTGGATGGAACTCAGGTGTACCTTGTCAGCTGGCTTCAGCAGGAGGGGGAGTGAGAGACAAAAGAAAACAGAAGGGAAAAAACGGCAGGCCGATATCAAACTCAGAAAAATAGAAAACAAAACAAATACTCACGGCCAACCGGACCCCAACCATAACATACCCTATATAAAATTGTTAAATATGAGCTCCAACTTAATCAATTACAAAAGTAAATTACTGCGTTCACTGTAATGTATGTGTAATACTAATTTAATGAAATAATATATAACAGTATAAAAGTCAAGGGCAATATTGCTGCATTGAGTACTTTTACTTTTAATACTTAGTGTACATTTTCATTTTTATACATGCATACTTTTACTTAAGAAGCATTTAGATGCTTTTATTTAGAAACAGTTTTTCACTGCAACACAGCACAAAACATCATGTAACTGTGGTAACCACATCAAAACAAATCAATTCTCCCAGAAGCTGACTAACTTGTTCCTCTCTAGTGCTTCCCTCTGACATTCGGTGATTTAAATTTTGTGTCAAATGTCAAATTGTGATGGCTGAAAGGATGACTTAACACCATTGCTGCCATGTTTAAGGCTTCCAGAAAGTGGCAACAAGAGCATCCACCAAATTCCTCCAGTCCTGACATTTTAGGGCCAGTTGTACATTATATTGGAGTTACTGAAGCTCTTGCTCTTCTATAAGGACAGCCCTGATTGGGTTAAAAGGCTTATCCTGATCAGCTGGGCATGTGCATGCAAGGTCAAGCCAATGTAATCTGTCAGAGTGTGAAGCTTGTGTGATATACAGTAGGACTAAAATGCCTGTTATGACAGAAACAGTATAGTGTATTTATTTCCCATAGTCTCATAATAGCATGAAGCCATCAAAGCTAAAGCAGCATAGAGAAACAACAATATTTGATCCTATCCAGAGAAACCACATTTATCAAAAATAAAAAGCCTCCCCGAAGCGGGGTTTCAAAAAGCATTTCCAAGGGGGGGTAGCGAAAAGCAGAAATTGCAAGACTATTATTGTCATACATCAATATGCGTGACTGAATCATACCCCTACAGCTGATTTTCACTTTTTTTTCTTACAGATGCAAATCAGTAGCACTAAGATCCACAGTACGATCAGTAGTACAATTGTTTTTGCAGTTATCTTGCTTTATAATCCTGCTTTGGAAAACACCTCTCAGCGTTACCCTTAGTTCACAGCCCTGGCACATGTTGGACAAAATTCAAACAAATACTCTACTGAACAAGAGACTTTGTAACAGGACTGTAGTATGTAGACTGTAGAAACTTGACATAACATGACAAATCCTTGCAATGTAAGTCACTTTTTTTTTCTTCTCTTTTTCAGCCAAGAGTTTTGAATGACTCTGAGCTTTTTCCTTCTAAGCAAGCCAAGAAAATATAGTCACTGATTACCTGTTGTCGACATGGTATGCTCAGTAGATCAGTTGTTAAACTAGCCTTTTGGATAATCTTATCTACATATTTAATTTCACAAAATAAACTAGATTTAGTTTGAAGGAGTGATTTATTGACCAATTACAATTGTGGATCCTAAGGCTAGACCATTTGAGAACAATGTTTAGAAATATAAATGTTGACTTTTTGTGCAAGTTGATTGAAAATAAAGATCATCAATACCACTGACATTTTCTCATATTTTTGAGTCAATGTCGCCCCAGTGCCATGGCGGGAATTCAATATTATGTATCAGATGACAAATAGAAATAATTAACAGCAAGCATGCTCAAAATGTGTAGAAGATGTTTGTTGATGTGAGCAAAAACAAAGATAATTCAATTTTACTCCCCAGATCTTTCCATCTTATCTGTGTGATTCAATAAAAATATTCCATTGCACAGTGCTGAAGCACAGATAAGAGGTAATTGACAAGAAAAGACTGATACTGTAAAGACTATTGACCCTCAGTTTGCCCCACCACACCCCACTGGCACAAACACACACCCAGGATCAACCACACTGTTACTAGGCAACTGAACTGCTATAGCCAACCCAATCACACTGCCCCAGGCGCTGACACAGATGACAGTATGTGTGTGTGTGTGTGTGTGTGTGTGTGCTGATGTATTCTCACCACTAATTTCCTCAAATCGTTTGATTTGAAATAAATTCCATCTGGGACATCAAACATTAAGAGTAACAGTAAGTCAGCGTTACATTAGAGCAGCTCTGCTACCTGCTCTGTTGCTGAACTTAGTAAAATGTGATTTTTTTCTTAACTATTTGTGTGATGCCTAAAGATATCTAGTGCACATTCAGACCAAAAACAGACCATTTTAAAATACAAGATGCTGAGTTGGTGGGGGTGTGTTGCTTCATGCACCAGAAATAAGATTCAAAAGAAAGTTCAGTTTGAGTTTGAAAGATTGAACACTGCAAAAAAAAAAGGAAAACAATACTATGTGTAGAGCTGGACAATATATCAATATTCTATCGATATCTATCGATATTGTGATCAGTATCAATTCATAACAAGAGTTATCTCAAGACACTTTACAAGGACCCAACAGTTCTAGTAGTTTCCTCCAGAGCAAGCAACAGTGCGACAGTGGCAAGGAAAATTAGTGGTTTCTTTTACTGGTTTTAAAGGCTGGTGCTTTTCATTAACAATATTTACATTTTATAATGATATTTTTGATAAATAATCATCAGTAATGTGGATATAATGACTTCTGGGTAAAGGAAAATAATACAACAGTTTGTAAGGTCAGAAAATGACAACTTCACTGTGATGTAATAGTCAACACTACAATATCGTTGCAGTATCAATATCGAGGTATTTGTATACAAATATTGTGATTTTTGGTTTTCTCCATATCGCCCTAACTATGAGACAAGATTTTACTACTTTGGAACTCTGACAAAAAGTCATGCCAGGTTCAGGTTTTTACTGGGCACCCCACTGGGTCAACAGACTGGCTTTATTGAAATGAATGAAGAGGCTGTGTGTTTTTTTGGCTGTGGCTAAAGTGGGTCTAAATGTAGCCTAAGTAGTTGTGTGTGTCACTTCTGAATAATTACATAGCTCTATATTTTAGATTTTAACGTGGCTTTAAAGAATGGCCAAATATATCCCCCTCTTCCTCTCTCTATCTTTTTATCTCCTGCATAACCATTTTCATCTGTGTTTGTTGTTTTTGAAGGTCACGTGCAATTGGGTGTGATATTGTAAAAATATATTACACTGTTACTTGTCCAGAGAATGCACTTCTTTATTTTGAGAGTCATAAACAAACAACATGAAAGATCTGAGGAAAATGGTCAACAGGGTGCTGGCTGTAGAAAAGTGGGCCAATGTGAGCACTCCGACACATAAACATAAACTGAGAGAACTGCCCAGTCCCAATCAATAAACTGCAAAGACAGAGACATTCACACACACACACACACACACACACACACACAACCAAAGAATGAGATTCTGGTGAAAAAGTGACCTAAAGGACAAGCAGAAGGCACAGCTGCCTTCAAAACCACATGCGGTCTTTCAGGGACATTACAGGCATGCATCAGAACATGACATACCTAAATTAAGCTGATCTGATCTTTCATATTCACATTTTACTTTTAGCTCCTGTGTATATTTTAAAAGAGCTTTGGCAAGGATGTACTGGGCATTTTCTATTAGATATACAATGTCTCACTCTGGAGCTGAAACAAGTGAGATGTCTCACTCTGTAGCTATTTATATTTATATTCTGAGCTGTATGACTGATGTATGTTTGCTGCTGTAACACCATCATTTCCCAATTTTTTGGGATCAATAAATATCTATCTATCTATCTACGTATCTCTTAGAGGCTGGGATAAGGTACCAATGTCTGAACTCTGTTTCCAAAATCTCTTTTCTTAAAATGGATTTTATGAGATCATATCTCTGTATATCCAAAATTGACCTTAAAATGGCAGATAAGCAATGCAGAAAATGCAATGTTGAGCATTCAGCCTCTAAGTAAGATGCCCAAAGGAGCTGTTGATTTGTTTCAGCGACAGAAGGCATGGTCGGCCTCTGTCCAAACAGAAAGTCACTCTCTATGCGAGGGCATTCCACATGGCTATTAGCTGGTTTGTGTACTTGTAGGATGTCGCAGGATCCTTCTCAAGGACTTCACAGCTATTTTCTTTTAAAAACTAAATAGGGGCCCATCCAGGTCCAGATGATGAGGCTTGTGACACTTCAGTCCATGTGTTGTTTACACATTCACAGAGAAGTGCACAATCCTACTGGGGTCTAAAGCGTGATTTATGGTTCTGCGGAGGCTCCACACAGAGCTTTTGCTGTAGCCTACATAAGTGGTCTAAAGTTAATACTTGTGCGTTGGTGTGTGCGTCGAACCGGCATGTGTGTGTTTGGTGAGTGTGTGATAGAGTGAGGGAGAAGTGAGAGAGTGAGTAGCAACTCTAGTGTCACAGTGAGAGAAACAAAGTGTCTCCCCTGTGCTTTGTGGAAATCTGAAGCAGGAGAAGTTAACCCTCTCCTTGATTTCATGTTGTTTAAGGAGGAGAACCAGGAAATGAGTAGGGGGAAATCCAACGCTACCAAGCCTTGACGTGCGGTGCCTCAACATGTTACATTTTTCAAGAGGTGCACGTCAGGCTACAGCGCAGGGTCTGGTGTAGGTCCTTGTCTCCACGTACCTGTGTATGTAGCCACAGCGTAGATTTTACGCAGAAGCATAAATCATGCATAAGACTGTAAAAACAGGCCACAAATTTGGATTCTCTCTTAAAAAACACTGTAGGTTTGAATATATTTGAATATCTATTTTTGCGCAATTATGTCGATAAGAGGGCAAACCAATACAATGGGAGACGCAACGATACATTGCTTTGTCACCACTGTAAGGAAAAAAAACTATACTGACCCAGCCCTAGTTGAAATATGAAAGCATCAAACATGCATTTTAGATAAATGAGTATATCCAGTTGTTCCGCTCCTTTGTTTGCTTTGTGCCGTTAAATTGTATGTACAGGATATTTGAATGTCTTGTCTTTTTTTAAACAATTCAAAAATACATTGAAATTCAATTGCTGACTGTCTTACTGGGGTGTACAGTATAGTGAAAAAGGTCTCCACCTTTCTGCTTGTCAGAATTGCTGGTGATTTTGGTTAGCTATCCTGAGATTGCTCATCTGCCAGATGGTAGTGTTTCTAGCTTTCCTCTGGGTGCTGTATGTTTACACAGTGGCCTATTTCATAAGCACCTTGGGCACTGTGACTTGCCCAACTGTGCAACGATGTAAAAGTTATGCCTTCATTTGGTTACGATTCACATTTTTACAGCCCACATCAGTGGCGATTTTTTGGCCTGTACTGGGATACACAACCGGATTCCTCAAACTACTTTGTAGTTGGAAGTTTGTTACACTGCATAACCTGACACAATTTTGGTCTCAGGTAGAACTTCTTTCTTACAAGCTGTGATAAGATTAAAGTGGAGACACAAATGTAAACAGTGTTTTACTTTGTGCCAAAAGAAACCCCAATGTTATAGGAACCTAATCCATGACACTCAAATGTACTATCCTGAATGATACGGAATAAATAAAGATACAGCCATTTAATCTCCTTTTCAGAGATAACGTCTCTCCATATCTGATCTGCATGAAAATGATCAGGTCTAAGCAATATTTGCTTATCTTTCGCTATTCGCCCCACCCATTCCCTAAGAAAGATAAATAAGTGCACATTTCTCCCAAACCGTCTGTGGTATGAACTTTACAGACCAAGAAGACCCTCTCGCAAACAAACACCTTAGAGAATGGAACCAGAACTAGCATTATAAGATGAAGTAGAGATGTACCACAGAGGAAGCTAATTTTGACAGCAGTTAAGTACTTTCTGCAGCCTGGCAGGCTAATCGCAACTCATCTTCCAACAGATAAGATTTCCCAAAGTGCCGCAAACTTTAGGTGAACTCAGTGGCTCTCACAAGGGAACAGGCCCAGGAAGAAGGACAATAACACAGGTAGCTGTGGAGCTGTCTAGTAATGTGCTCACACCAACATTAGTCACACAGTCAGCACTCAGTGGGACACATCTCTACCTACTGCATCACAAGAAGGTCCCTGATAGAATAAAGTATACATTAAGGTATATAGTTATTAGGGCCCAAGCACCGACAGCGGTGAAGGCCCTATTGGAGCTGAAGGAATTCTTATTATTCCTTCTTTCTTTCTAAAAGTCAAGGTGATATACTTTAACTCCTCCTCCTAGAGATTTCATCTGATGGACTTCAAATGAGGTTTGTACCATCTCAACACCTTAAAGATGAAAAGTTATCAAAAAAAAAACATTTTGTCAAACGGTGTGGAAGTGGCGTCCATTTTGAGCCATTTATCGATGAACGAAGAAGTTGTTGTAACTTGTTGTAACTTAGTGTCCATTGTCCAATTTGGCCAACATTTCTCATGATTGACAAGGGTACAGGCCTGAGGACATTTATAGGCAAAAATTTACTTTTGATCATAGGCAACAGGAAAGCAGCCTTATATATTATATTAGTTTGCTAAAATTTTTCCCCGACACCTATGCTTTGGGCCCCACACCCTTTTACATCTAACAAACTGTATGACTTAGAGTCTTGTGTGAGTTATCATTGAAGTCAGCAGGTACTTTCCTTTTGATTGGTGACGATTTGTAGTGTCTGAGTGCCATGCTAATGCATGGTTGCAAGGAGCGGCGTCCGCCAGAAACCCCAACGCAAGCAGAGGCACGAGGTCCCGTCTAACGCTGCTTACAATTTGTTACAATAAGTTGTTAAACTTTTCTTTCAACACCAACAAATACAGTTATTTTTAACAAGATGGGTAGCTTTTGCATCTAGTAGTGGGAGAATCACTGGCACGCAACATATACTGGAGTGTCTTCCCCATGCTGATGCCATGGATGGAAGACATGAAGCAGACCTGGGATGTAAGCAGCCAGCATATTGAATGTGTATGAATGACGAGATTGAGCCAGCAGCATGTTTGGCATTAGGCACCAGAGAGACTCCACAAGGTCACTGGCACTCAACCCGCATCAGATCAGCAAGGATGAGATTACAGAGAAACTGGCCTGAAGGGAAAGACATACACAGGCGTACATAAACATGATAACCATGCTGTAATCACTTAAACCAGCCCCAGACAGATCGAGGGACATGCTCACACACATGCACTGTACAGTCATATTTACTGTATGTCCAAAAGGACACTGCCATCGATGTGAAGAGACACTTCATAGACCATATGAGTTTCAACAGACAAAAGACACAGCTGCTGTGCTCTCTAACTATCATCGGAGTAGCAATAAATGTCATCCGTGTCGGTGGATGTCTGCCATTAAAGTGCAGGATAATAAGCAGAATTGGTGATTGACCTTATTTTCCCCATGTCCAAAGCACTCAGTACCGCCACACATGAACATACATAAAAAGACATTGGATCTTGTTTACATTCATATAGAGCACAGCCGATGCATTAATAAAAGACTGAATGGCCAGATGAAAGTGGATGGCTGATGAAAGAGAGAGTAGAACAGAAAGGAAAAGAAAGAGGTCAAACCACGATTCTGGATGTACATGCCCTGTAGTGGAGTACTGTCACATGTGGTCCATGTGTGTTTTTTGAACATACATTTGAAACATAAAGAAGGGGCACAGTTGTGGAATGACTGCAGTGAGTAAAAGAGAGAGAGAGAGATAAAAAACTTGATTTGATAACATGCACTGTGACAGACACACAGCCACATTTGGAGCGGATTACACATTCCTAATGCACAACGAACAATATATCATTGAAAAATACAGCTCAACACATTGGTAAATATGCAGTGTTTGCAGGGACAAAATAGACCTACTTATCGGTTGCTTATTTTCTGTGCTCCAGCACAAATTCCAAAGTTGTTTTCTGCACCGCTGTGCACATTTAAGGAGGTCTTCTCACCCTGATTTCTTCTTAGACACATATCCTGGCTACCAACCTGCCTCCGTCAGCACACACATCTTTACACACACAAACACAAGTTTCCAAGGGCATTCTCACACATGCATGCAAAGGCACTTGCACACACACACACACACACACACACACACACACACACAGACACACCATCCACCACCCACACACAGGCAAATACCCCCTGGCACTTGAATTCAGGTTGCTATAAGTGTATGGGCCATTTTTAGCACTTTAATAATACTTGAATAGTTGTTACCTGAGATAACCCCAGGGAGAGGAAAAACAATTCCAGTCTCCCACAAGCCCTGGAGTGTAATCCTCTCTAGTATCCTAGGGAAATAACGCTTCCTGTAATAAGTCCTTGGTCTTTCAGTTCAACATTGATGTCCTTTTGTGTTGGCGGGGCCATTAGTTCTGACACATGTATAATTGATTATCATATTAACAGCTACAATCATTCAGCTAATTTTTGCTGAGGCTGTTTGGATAGACAAGGTGCATAATGACTTTGAGCAGTTGGATCCATAGCGTATCCTCTTTGCTTTAGTTGGAGATGTAGCCATGTGACCCTACACTGCTATTGTCTCTCTTTTAGTGAGTCTTTCAGCCAATCCCTCCAGTTCACTACAAAGTCTCATTTTAGCACAGTCGGTCTCAGCTAGAGCAGTGTGGCTTATACTCTATATAGTATAAGCAAGGAGGCACAGTCGTCATGGAACACAGTTCTTTTTACTCAAGTTTAAAGGTCACCAACTAACATTATTCAAAGTGTTCAGTCAGAGCCACAGAGAGAGTGAAAGAGAAAGAGAGAGAGAAGAGGGAACAAGAGTAATAGATTTCTTTGCCACCGTTCGATAAATGAGCAGAACACAAATTACTTTAAGTGTGTTGCTTTGAGCCAATTCAAAGGGCAGTGCTGGGCCAGCACTCTTTGACCTTATTTAAAAGGAACAATTAGTGAGTAGAGTTCAAAATGTGTCCAGTGAGAACACATACACACAAATGTGCAAGGGCACCCACATTTTAACACAGATATGTAACCGAGCAGTATAATTCTATCCAATAATTAGCTAAAGTTAGATAGACCTAGCATTAGCATTAGCATTAGCCAGGCTCTGGCATTAGCTACTTGCTTGTCAACCAGCACCTTTACAGTAGGCACCAAAGCAATTTCCCTTTCGGCCCCCTTCAGGTTGGAAGGGGAATTGTCCATTACTGTTACCATTACCATTATATGTCTCATGCAAACGGTGGTTAATGAACCACTGAAACGATTTTGGAAACATTATTTTAAGGGACCAAAGAATATACCAAAGAATATTATTGTTGGATCAATCAATATTGAAATCAATCAATATCAATAAATAATGTCTCTCTTGTTTTACTGTGTTGCAAAGTGGCATGTTATCAATGACAAAACGATGCCATGTGGCAGAAAAAAAGTTATATTACATTTACTGAATAGAACTCTCCTATGGGTGAGGAATGAAGGAGAAAAGACAAGAGGAGTTCTATGACGTCAAAGGGTAGTTGGTGGCATACATAACTTTATCTGTAGCCTGTATCCCATGGTTACCATATGCCGAAATCGGCTGGGAACCTGGGTCGGAGAAAGCAGGGTGACGCACTGGACACACACACACACTGCAGGACAGCTGGCACACCTCACGAATGCACGCAAATGCACCTATACCCGTACTGGTGCAATTCCAATGAACCTGAATACGGAACGTCTCGCTCACAGTGGGTGGCGTTTCTAATTCCATCCTGGGTTAGAGAGAACATAGAAGGCTAATATCTGCAGAATCTCCAACTGGGAGAGGTAACACACCTCTATCCCCATGAGATCATCCTGAGGGAGAGAGAAAGAAAGAGTGAGACAAAAAGGAGAGATACATCCAGAGAGAGGCGGTCTGATACGGAGTCAAAGACAGAGACAGACAGAAGGGAAAATAGGAGGAAGAGAAAGCAGCACATTATCTATGTGTAGAGTCCTGGGAGGAACAGCCTGTTTGTAGAGTGATACCTATCAGCTCCCTGGCTGTCTCTGGAGATATTACTGCACTGTGGTGTACTTTATCCAGATAAAACATCCCTGTGTCTCTGATAGAAAGACTCAGACAGATAGTGGCAAGGTGAAAGGAAAAGAGGCAGAAAGACTGTTAGACAGATTGACAGACAAAAGATGGGCATAATACCTGATCACTTCCCTATAATGCATGTTACAGCATAATGGATATGATTATGCAGAATACATCTTTTGGTAAATCCTTGTACATGATGTCCCAGCAGACATTAAACACACATTTGTGGCTGAATGAAACAGAAGTTTAAAGTGTATCATATGAAGTCTGAACATGTTTGTAAAGCAAAGAAGAAGAAAACAGAATGCATAAAATGTACAGTTCTGGATGTATACATTTACCAGTATTTAATATGCTGTGTAGGTTTATGGGAGTGTCTTTCCTCACCATATTGAATTTTTGAACCACATCCAGTTCAATCAACAGCAGTCAAATCACATTATCAAATCAAAACATGCATCAAGTTTTTAATATGAACTTGGAAGTTTTTTGTCACTTTGAGATTCAGTGATACCCCCCCTCCCATACACACACACACACACACACACACACACACCCCTCCGTCTGATGATTCATCCTGCTGTATGTCTGCCTGTCTGTCTCTCCGTCTGTTGTGCTACCACCTGGGGCCCTGATTGAATAACTAACAATTAAAATCAACACAGACACTGCTACATTGACTGATTTACAGCACCCACTGATCCAGACCTTGAGATGTCATGAAAAAAAGCCACAAATTGAACCGCAGGCAAGGTTTTGTACAACCAAATTATCTGAGCCTGACATTCGAAATTCTGTGTGCATTGGTAGAAATACTGACCAGGACAGAACTTTTCATCCCCAGTTCTAAGCATTAAATCAAATCCTCTATTAGCCAGGTGTTTAAAAAAAATATATAAAGTCGAGAATTTGACATGTGGTTGCTGGTTGCTTCCCACTTTGAATATAATGTCAGTATGTTGGCCAATGAGCAGCTTCATTTGGAACAGTTGGGATTAACTGCTTTTCTCTAGGGTTTTTGTAAAGCAGTTGCTGAGCAAAGATAGAGCACTTTACTCTTTCTTTCCCAGATTTTCTAAACCCAGAAATACGATGCAGATCCTTCCTGGAATCAAGTTAACTTTTTTTTAAAATCTGAATAATGTCACACTGAGGTAACTCATCCCTGTTACTAAAACATTAATCAAAACTGGAACTGAGAGTTGAGTTGTGGTAGAAATTAAAAATTTGATTTCCAAATAAATATGAAACAGGACTTTTACAAGCCTGGTTCAACTGCTGTATGTCTCTATTTTGTCTTTTCCCTTTCTTCTCTCTGACTGTCTTAACTGATCAAATATAACCTGCACTGTTAGTCAATGCTTAATATCTCCAACATGTATTCAGACATATACAGTTAGTCCAAATGGTCCAGTTGCAACAGTTACACCCCTTTCTCCACAAAACTGGAAAACACTAGAAATGTCTGTAGCTACACAAGCAGGGCTTAGTTAGTTAACTTTTTTGACCACCTGCCACTTGTTTGCCTCATAAAGAAGAAAAACAGGAATTGCTGTGTTTCTATGATCCTATCCTGTCCTTGTTCATGGTAGCCTACTCGTGGACATTGTGCCGTCATCATGTGCTGTAGAAGGGGGGTAGTACCTATTGGACTTTAACTTATCATTGCACCTACAATTATGTAGCTGTCCTCAATTTAGGTCATTCTGTACATCTCATCTGTGGTTTTTCCTGCATCCACGGTGTGTGATTGTGTGTGTTTAAATGATAAACTATTTTCAACTGTAGACGCTAATTTTGTTTGTCTGCCATTTGTTAATGGACAGGTAAGGTAGAGTAGAGCTTTTATGTTGAAACAGCTTCCTGCTGCATGTGGAAATAAGGTTGATAAAAGCTTTGAAAAGTTAACCAAAAGTGAACCAAAACAGTGAAGTTTTGGGCCTGAAAACCAAAGTCCTCCTGTAGAGTCCGGTTTTCCTTCTTTGTTAATATGAAAAATTGTTATGGTGAGGGGAAAATGAGGACCCAAACGCAGGGAAGAGGGAGGCAGGTGGGAGCAGGTGTACAGCAGTTTATTAACAGTCAATACAAAAATGAAAAAACAATCCACAAGTAACACAAGAACCAGATGTCTGGGGAAACATCCAAGAGTCCCAAAAATACAAAAACCACAGGGGTCCGGGGGGGGGTTAGGCCAGGTACAACAGTACAAAAATACAGGGAAAACTCACAGGGAATGGCGGTAACAGGAACAACAGTAGCACGAGGAACAACAGGCAGACAACCAGAATGATTTGACAAGAGACGAGTGAGAAGTTGTAGAGTCAGATGGCATGAGGGACAAATAAGTTCTTGAGTCTGTTGCTCCTACCCTTGGGAAGGAGCAGCCTTCCACTGAACAGGCTCCTCTGGTAGCTGACCACGGTGTGCAGGGGGTGGCCGGCATTGTCAAAAATGTCCAGCAGTTTGTCCAGTGGCCTCCTCTCTGCCATTGTCCCCAGTGAGTCCAGCTTCATGCCACAGAGCCGGCCCGCCTGATCAATTTATCCAGCCTGGAGGTGTCCTTCTTGGATATGCTGCCACCCCAGCGCACCACAGTGTAGAAGAGGACCCTGGTAACCACAGACTGGTAAAACATCCACAGTAGTTTGCTGCAGATGTTGAAAGACCAAAGACCAAAGATCTCCTCAGGAAGTACAACCTGCTTTGTGTCTTTCTGTACAGGTGGCTAGTGGGTGTTGTCCAGTCCAGTTTATTATCCAGCCACAGTCCGAGGTATTTGTATGATTGCACTGCCTCCACCTCAACTCCCTCTAGCAGGACTGGTCGCGGGCTCAGTCTGGACCTCCCAAAGTCAATGACCAGCTCCTTCTTCTTGAGGTGTGGAGTTGTAGGCAGTTAGTGCCACACCAGCGAGCAAAGTCCCCCACCAGACTCTGATAATAACTGTCTACTTCTATAAACGTCTAACAAGATCATGCATTAATCCAAAGGAAAAGCAGAAAACAGCCAAAGGGAGCTCATTTCACCACACCTGCTTAATGACAGTTTGCTGCACACCTCATCTCATGCATGAGCATTTTTACAATGAGACGTCAGTCTCCAGCAGTCCGGATGTTTATTGAACACTTGGTTGGATTTGGACAGTTAATTTCATGAGCATTGTGCTCTATTGTGTGTACTGCATATAGATTGCTCTACCTCCCTTAGTTTCTGAATTACAATTTCTGGCTAAAAAGTTGGTAGGAATCTGAATAACAGGCACACTAGCGTGCAAATACATTTAACCCTTGTGTTGTCCTCCTGGGTTAAAAAATTGACAAAAAAATTGACATTTTTGTACCATTTTCTGACTTGTTTTACTAGACACTAGTTTTACAGTTTGTTTTTAAGATGTGAGTCCCTAAGAGAAAGGCTACTAATGTTTGTAGTAAATTTGATGTTATTGTCAGAGTATCTTTTGAAGTGTGTGAATGGCCAATGAACATATTTTTTACTCGCTCTGTTGCATTTCACTGTGGTGGTTTTTATCTGAACATACTGTACTCTGAAAAGTGAGAATCATCTTGATGGTAAACTAAGTGTGAGGGCAGAATTGTGAGTCAAGTTACCAGATGAAATACTGTTACATACGGGAAGGATTATTTTAAAAGCTTTAGTATTATCACACACACACACACCCCTTTCTGTCTCAGATGTTGTAATCCTACACATGACTGTTATATAATGTGCACTCATACACAACGGGTCTTAAAACTGAAGAGACCGCAGAGAGGGAAGAAAGTGCCTGAAAAGAGGTTAAATGACATTACAAAGACAACCCAATTAGATTATGAAAGATATTCTTAACTAAGTCTGAAACTCAATGATCTGTAATGGGAGTCTTGTGGCTTATAAAAGCCTTTCCCTGGAACAATCAGTCTCTCTCTCTCTTCCATTTTCCCTTTTTCATTCACGCACACACTACACATCTGTACCTGTCTCCCTTTAATCCTCAACCTGTCATATTACAGCACTGCAAATTCATTTATTTCTTGATTTTGTTTTTGAAAAATTTCCTATTAACTGTTATGAGGAAGAAATAGCTTTTTTGGAAATTGATTATTGGTCTAAATCATAACATACCACCTAACTTTATTTTGAGACCACCAACAATGATACATCTGAAGAGGTTCATTGTGTTATAAAACACTTCAGTATTTACTATACAGTATAACTTATTAACATGCAAATATAATTATAAACACATTTGGAATCAAGCCACTTTGTTAAATTAGACTACACACCAAAAGACTTTTGGGTTCATGAGTAAATGTGCATCTCAGTCTGCTCTCTTTTTAACACTCTCTTGCGCACACACACACACACACACACACACACACACACACACACACACATGCATGCACACACACACACACACACACACACACAATGCTTTCTTGCCAACTTGAACAGCCCTGACACAAGCAATGTTCTCTGGATCATTAGCCTCATGTATGCTGTAGATCTCACAGTGCACTGAGCCAGGGTCAAGTCAGCCACTTTCTGTGTGTGTCTGTGTGTGTCTGTGTGTTTGTGTGTGTGTGCAGTTCTCTTTCTCTGTCTTCTTGTTTATGTCTACATTTTCTGTCCATCCGGTTGACCTGTAAATGAAAGCAAACTTCTTACTCTTCATCTCCCTTTGATGCTTCTACAGTATCTGTTATCAGAGTGCTCTGTTCATGTGCCTGTGTGTGTGTGTGTGTGTGTGTGTAGCCTACTGCATACGTGTGTGTTGTGTCAGCATCAGTGTAAACAGTGTGCATAGCAACAGAAAATGCCGATCTCCATGTATTTTCTGCTTGCTCCAGAAGTTCCTTAATACAGCATCAATGGATTCACAATTAATCTCCAGCTCTCAGTCCCCGGCTTTATTGCGCTCTTTTACCTTTACTCACTCCGCTTCTCATCCCTCTCACACAAACAATCTTGTGCCCAATCTTATCTAACTTTGACTCCATTTTTATTAAAACGCTGAATACAGTGAGAGCAGAATACTGCCATTCTGTTGTAGTATTTGATCAAGGACAGCTTCAAGGCTGGATGGGTGGTATGTGTAGGTATGTGTGTGTATGTGTGCATGTAAATGGATTAGAGCGTGACTAAAGATGTGAAAATGTGTGTGTGTGTGTGTGTGTGGAAGAGAAAGAGAGAGAGCGAGAGAGATAAGTAAGATTACCAAGTCTTTATAGTCTCTGTGCTGTGGTGCCATCTTCTGGTAGGGAAGCACAACAGCTTTGACTCAACTATACAACAAGCTGGAGAGCTGGATGAGATGGAGCACATTTTGCATAAATCAGTAGGGCATTCAAAGAATGCAACATTTAAAACATGAAATACTCATAGATTAAAAAAAAACATTTAATATAGTAACAGACATCATAAAACATTTCAAATAATTGCTGAAATTGGGTTTAACATTTAAAATATTGGCTATGATGACATGAAATGTATATTGAATGTGCATTATACAGAGAGCATAGGACAGTATTGTACAACCTGTAAAATAGCAGCTTTCAGCATCTTTCAGTGCACACACATACACACAGAAACATTTTCTCAATCTTATACAAACATAATGCAGTTGTTCTAAGAAGCCATCTCGATCATTGACACTGCTAAAAGAGATGTGATAATTTGTTTCAAGGGCCATTTCAGTCATCTCAGTGAAGCATCCATTACAGACAATGCAGTTATAGAGCGTCCCTTCATTTTTGTGATAAAGTTTGTGACTCTAATATCCAGAGTGGATTGAAATTGGAGGTCTGCCAAGGTCTGAGTGTCGGGAGAGGCTAATTCATTCAGCTCAGGCTCAAACACACACACACACACACACACTCCATCTGCAGTTTTATTTTTGCATACCGACACTGCTACAGAAAAACATACAAAAACTGATGCACACACTAGCACGATGAATTAACAACAGGAAATATTCTGTTGAAAGAACTTGTGAACATGAATGTTACATTTTCTGCTTTTTTTAATCCTATAAAGCTGACCAACCATGCATTCCTTTTTTCATCTACACAGAATGCAAAGAGCATAATTATATATACAGTCAGTGGCTTTGTGGTAAACATTCAAATACTGAATATGGTATTCATTTTGGTGTTTCTGTACAGCTGACATGATTATGGGACAGACACTTGGCTAAAAGCTAAAACGTATATAAGACTGTACATCATTTATCTGCCTACCACAACATTAATTTCTCTTGTCATAGATCTATAAGACCCAAATCACCTTTGGAGTGTCATAAATACACTCATTAAAATACTATGTACAGTAAGGACCACTTTGTCTAAGCCCTCTGGAGATGCACGGAGCTTGACAAGAGTGCCCTTAGCATTGCCCTACCACTGGATAGCGTTCTAAGTGGCCCATTGATGTACTCTACAAAAGGAGCTGCTGAACCACTGCACTTTGGTGTTAAAACATTCAAGTAATGCCAGGAATCAAGAGTATCCAAAAACACACATACCACTCTGGTGGATTTGCTACCAAAAGAAAACCATACAAACCAAATGTTTTCCCGGTCTGCTCCAAACTCAGTCAAAGAATCAGTATGGTATCTGTTTATGATGTGTATAAATCACAGTGTTTACATTCATATATTAAGAGTGCTCAGATCAGGTTCTTGTTGATCTGTGGGCTATGCAGGTATAAACAACAGAAATACCAGGTGTCCTGAGTGCACAGCTGGATTTAAGGAGTAGAGGCTCTGGATTTGATTGTATCATTTTCTATTGGGTTTCAGGGTTCGGGTAATATTTGAAAACCTTGTAGATCCACTGTGTGTAGAAGGGCACATTGATGAAGATGCCAGGCTGGTTGGCACGAGCACAGCCTCTGCCATGGACGCTCACTCCCACAATAACCCTGATCTCACCATCCTGACACACAAGAGGGCCACCGTAATCCCTCTGCAAAAGAAGAAATAGATAGCACATTTTTCTACATTGCTGGTTGAGCAATAGTTAAATTTAAGTGAAATGCAGTTTAAGCTCTCAGTGACAGACAGCACCACTAGTATTTGTGAACATGGACAGCTCTCCCCCAAAGCTAGAAACCACAAAACCAAGACTTTGATCGCTGATGAAATTTAGTGAAACAGTCTCCAGCTGCTCTATTTACAACAGACTGAATACTAAGCCTACAGATTTAAAGAACGTGTATTTGAAATGTGGATCAAACTGAGCTTTGAAAGCTTTATGTTTAACCAAGGCGCTAATATACTCCTAGATTCACACTGGGAACAATTACTTTATCCAATAGTCTAAAGGCCTTTACCAACAAGGACTAAATGCACCATATGCATTCTTATATAGTCCTTCTGATCACTGAACCAGTTATTTGGGCTTACTAAACAACACACTGGGAAAAGAAGATGAATAAATAACAGTTTACCTCACAAACTCCCTCATTCCTCCTGCCTCCTGCACAGATCTTGGTATTGGTGATGTGGAGGTTTCCTCTGTGCATCTCTCTACACCTCACATTACTGACAATGGGCAGGTCGACTGCCTTCAATATGTCATCATGGCCAGTGCCTGAAAGAATTGAAAGTTGCACTCATTATGCCTCTGTTCTATTGTAGCATATGCAGTACAAATTGCACCATTGTATTGTAGAACACCTACATTTTTGGCATGGTCTTAAATAATATTGTCATTGTGGTTGTTATTATAAATCTGAATGGCTTATACAGAAATCATGGCACATTTGAACTTTTATTAAAAATATCAATCTTCCGTGGTCCCGCCTGTATATCAAGCCACCCAACAAGCAGTTCTGATCCAGAGTTAAAGAAACATATGGCCTAAGCCAGACAGTAACCAATTATTTGAGAGAAGACTGTGTTACAATATACTTTGGCATCTCCACAAAAATAAAGAATCCAGGCCTGCTGCAGTAGAAATGCAATATTTATGTAATATAGTGCAGACCTGGAGAGTAAATACAGCAACTGTTGTGAATATGAAATATCAGTACCTTTGGTCTCCCCCCATCCATACATTTTACATGTTGTTCCCTCTGGGATGGAGCACCCAGCTACAGGTAGCTGAAGTGTATGGACATTGTCGGCAGGAAGGGCAGGCCTAAATGTATTGTAATAAGCACAGAAAGTACAAAGCATGATTAACATCACACACAAAATGTATATCAACATATCTTTGAGATTATTGTTCCAGGAACTCACTTAGACAGTCTTATGAGTGCTAAACTTGAGCCCTCAGGACCACAAATCACATGAGCTATGTTCACTTCCTGTCTCCTGGACCAGTCAGGAGCGCCCTCTCGAATATCAGAGACTCCCAGCCACACCCGATACTCACTTAGGTCTGGAACACTGAAGACAGAGTTAATACTTAATAAAAATATTCCACATGTATTACTCTCTACAAACTCAGACTAAAAAGGACAGACATGAGTATGTGAAGAGAGTCAGTTAGGTACTTAATAAAGAGAAATACATACTGAACAAATAAATCTTACATTTAATACACTGAGAGTAAAAGAAGCAAAATGCACTCACAGTTCAAGGTTCAAACAAAAGGAAAGAAATGACATTAACAGACAGCGAGCATTGAAGTTACCATGAGGAGAAGCACTGTCTGTCAGTGAGTACCCAGTCCTCTCGTATAAGGGAACCCCCACACCAGTGCTGTGACCTAAAAAGTGCACAAGACACACATAATACAATAATAATACACAAGTCAAGAAGTTACAGAAATCCAGTTGTTCCAAGTATGTCAAATTTGAGGAGAGGGACATCCAGTAGTAGAATAAAAACATAGCAATACAATGTTAGTCCACATAATCTCTACATAATATATAAACTAACTAAAAGATCCAGTGAATGTGGGCTTTGGACAACTTAAAATTCACCTTTAGAACAAGTAATAGGAATAAAGGAAGCTACTTTATCTAAAAATATTTGCCTGCACATGTTTCTATCTAGGCATGGTGGGCGGCCCTCTGAAACAGCATTTGAACCCGCCGCCAAAGACATAGAGAAAAACTATTCCTCTGAATTGTTTCATGAATTCAAAGGTGGTCTGGGCAAGATGACCTACTCTTCTTCAGTGGTAGAGGAAAATGTGTAGAATATGAAATGCAACGCCGTACCCTCTCTGTATGCTGACCATCCAGCTGCCGTCTGATATGCCCACCGGACCTCCTCCCACGATCCTTGTTCTTTTATGGATAAAACACCCCACAGAGGACAGCTCACCTGCAAAAGCAGAAAGACATAGACACACACAAATAGTTCAATATATCTCATGTCATATAATACACATTTAGTTGAAGACATTAACATGCATTCACAGGCACAGACATACTGTAGTTAGTGGTGAAATATTGTTTACACAGTCACACTAGAAGAGGCACTTCAGCTACCTAATGATCTGCCATAATCATCATTATATATAAACATAACTAGGTCATTAATTAAGTTCATTGTTGAAAATGTTCATATAACACATGGGTGTCATTTAAACTCTATATGTTAAGAGATTGAGGGTTCATCCTCTGTTCTTGAGTTATTATGTTCAGAAGAGAAACAGAAGCCACCATGATAACATAATGTCCTGCATTCTGTACCTTAATAGGCGGACATAAAAAGAACTCAATGATGTTTTGAAAATACCACTACTTGCCTAGGCTATCAAATAGAATTCAGCAGCTGAGCCACTGGCAAACACAGACAGACATAGACACTCACCCAGTGGAATGGTGTTCTGCAAAGCATCACCTGCAGAAAGAAGAGCAGACAAACAAGGGATCAGGGAGTATTTACCAATCCAAGATAAGGTCACCTCACACGGTGGTGCATAAATACTGGTGACCACCAGGACACTTTTGTTTGTCTGTCATGACATAGTCAGCATTGTTTTCAAATCTGGAGGGCTTTGATTGAATTTAACAATCCTTAAAGGACCATGCCACAGTACGTGTTCTTTAATTCCATGCCGACAATTGTTTTTCATTCATTTCTTGTCAATGTCATATTATTCTTTCATGGTTATGCAGTTTAAATGACTGTATTTCACCCACGCAATATTAGTGGAACTCTGAACAGTAGAAAGCATATATTAAAATGTCTTAAACACAGCAGCACTGTTTGCTAAGTTAGTAGTTGTGATGTAAAGACACACACACACACACAGACACACACACACACACACACACGATGCCTCAGGCTCTTGGTCCATGTGGTAATAGTTAGAAGAAGCCCTCCCCTGTCTTCCTGATGAGTTGTGAATCTCCTCTGACACACACACTGACCTGCGAGTGTAGACAGATCTACACACTGCAAATAAAGTGTGTGCGTGTAAGTGTAAGTAAGACAATCAGACAGTGTGCAGACAAATATACACTAGCTCACAGACCAAGAAGAATGAAAAAAACTTTTTTTTACACAGTCTCACAGATTGTTTTCCCCTAACTGTGTGTCAAAATTTGTGATTGTGTGCGGCTTGCATGTACACTCACATGGTTTTACATTGCAGTAGTCCCAGGGAATGGCAGTGTTGTTGGTGTAACACCAGGGACCATGTTTGTCTTTGTCAGGATTTCTACAGTAGCTTCCCTCCAGGCCAGCCATCAGAATGCCCCTTTCGCCACTGGACAAACACACGCACACAAAAGATCCAATAACTTATCTTTCCTCAACATTCCGTAAGCCCAAAGACAATTTTCAAAACAAAAGGAAGTTTTTTGTCCCCTTTAAGCAGATAATCCTGCTGTTGATGAAAGTTAAAGGATTTGCTAGTGATTTATAACCATTAGTAAAAGCTGAACACATTTTGCCAGATAGGATCTGGACATTCAAACTACACAGCTGTGTAGGCTCTGTCCCTCTGGGCAAGATAAGGAGGTGATTTGCAGAGGAATTACTCACTAAGACAGTATGCACCCACCTACAGTCACACATCTAATAAATGCTCATGCAGGCATATCCCACACATGAGGGTATTCTTGTAAGAATTTTAAAACCACAAACAGAACTTTTTCCAAAAACAAATTCCTTGACCAATAAGGGGGACATTGGAGAGGGATGCTGGGTACCAAATCACAGTAATCCAAAGTGTGTTGTGTTTCTAGCAGCTAGCATAACAGCCAACTCTCACTGGGACTCCCTAACCCTGACTTTTGACCCTTGGGCAGGAGCCAAGCAGTGGAGCTGACTGGCTTTGAAGTGTTGCTACAAAAGGAGAGGTTTGGGGTCAAAGCTGAGGAGTGAAGTGTATATCCCCCAGCCAAGTTATCACTCAGAGTCATTCCTGCTGAGTTAGGTCATCTTCAAGGAAACACTTCTCTAGTCGTTAGGAGATGCTGGAGAGGCCAGTCACGGCACCCACAGGAGCCGTTTTCTCTTCTGGGGAACAAGAGGCCTGACTTGATCCACTAACAACAATAAGAAGTAACTAGAGGTCAATAATAGGGCGCCTCGCCACACTAACCACCACGTCTCAGGTTTGCACACATGGTTCCTTAAAAACACAGACAGATTTCCCTTGTTACTGAGGCTGTCATGCACAAGCTTGTATCACAAAGAGGTAATTTCTCAAGAATTATTCCACCTGTTGAATGTATTAAATTAGCATATCTTCTGCTAATAATTATTTCCTTTGATCGCATTGAGCTTTAAAAAAGTGCTTGTCTGCAGTATGGTGATGGTGCAGGTCTGTTTTGTACATCATTGGAGGAATTTGGAAAAGTTATTAGGTTAGAAAGTAGCAGAGGTCCAGTGGGCTGACCTGTTGTTGTGGTCTCTCCAGGGAGCACAAGGCAGGTTTGATCTAGTCCTTGACTGCTCTCCTTGGTAGTTCTCTCCAAAGCCGTTGTAGCAGTCTGTATTTTGACCAAAGATTAGACAGTATCTCTATGAACAAACAGCTTTGAACAAAAAACATGCATCTTCACAAAACCACAATAGTTTTAGTGCATTCTTTGTATTGTTTTACTACAAAGTATTAAAAATCAACCCTGAGTTTCTGAGATATCGTGGTTGTCATTGGACCTGGAATATACATAGCTGGGAACACAAAAAAGTTGTCCACAATGATGCCTAGAAAAAAAGGGGTCATAAAAAAGGTTTCAAAGCTGTCTGTCACCATGCATCTCATTTCTATGTGGGAACATATTCAACACTCAAGGGTAGACCACAACAGAAGTAGGGGTTTATATTCCCAATGCAAGGGCACATAATCTAAAAGACATGTCCCTAAGATCCCTTGGGAAATTTGGGTTTGTGTGCTCAGCCATAGATCTACATCTTTTATTTCCAAATCTCTTGCTACCCCAAAAAGACTTCCATTCAGCAATAATCCATCCACTCCATCTTTCACTGTCCAGTGAGAGCTGACAATCCTGAGCTGCTGTCACAGTTAGTTTATTTAAGGCGAGGTGGTCAGTCCTTCCCACAATCATACAGGGCTATAGTACCCCGCAGGGACGGAGAATACATGGTTACAAGCCAATGTCACAGGGTCTCATGTGAACTTGTCCACAAAATATATAAATGTAGGCTATTTCACTGCTTGGGATGTAGTGAAGATCAGTTTTCTCATTGCTGTTTTGAGTGTGAAATAAAGCTGTCGAGTCTCTCACCACTGACAGGCTTGTTTTGGGTGCCGCACTGGGGGATGTTGGTGCAGAACATTGTGCGGACTCTTGGGTCCGTAGTGAAGCACCAAGGGAATTCTTGGCCATCTGGATTCCGACAGTAGTTTTCTTTCAGGTCTCTGGAAAACGCAGAGGAAGTCATTCTGTAATCTGCTTGGATATAAATGCATGCAGGTGGGTGAGTGAGGAAGTAGTGTATGACTCACTTGCAAGGGTAGGCTTGAGGTATGAATGTGTGGTTATGGGGATACTGAGAGTCCCAGTGTTGGCAGATGAGTCCGTTGGGCATCACGTCTACTGTCCCTCTATAACCCTCTCCTCTGCCCTGGTAACACTCAATTGTTTCCACCACATTACTTTTAGGAGATGTTTCTGTGAATGTGCAAAATATATGAAGGGGTGGGTGACTGGTCAAGGTAACACACAGCATGTTTACAGATGAATGAAATACTTTGAAAAGCAAGGTGGACTTCAGATGAACTGTGGCACTGCACTGAAAACTTGATGAACGATAGATTAGCAAGCATAGCACACCGCAAGCATAGCACACCACACAAGTCATTTCTAACGTCTCCGCACCCTCGGGTTATAAAGTGTTTGCATGAGAATGGCAACTACTTCCCTTTATAATAAAAGGTATTGTAGAACATGTACAAACAGTTATAATTGATGCACAGTAAATCATTTAGCAGTGAGAAAGTAGACACTGTGACAGTACTTTTGATGGCTAAACAGCCTCAATGTCTTGGCCACCTGCTTTGCACAGAACAGCTCACTCAATGGGTTTAAAATACTCACAGTATAACGAAGCTGATATGGCCAAAATAAAAAAAACAAGGCAGGAAATCTTATCTGCTCTACTTTTCTTTATAGAAGGGCTGCTCATTACGCAATGAACACAAGTTCATTAGCCTGCACAATGTGCGTCATTGTATCCAACAATGTGCAAAGCTGCAGATCTTCAAGATTCTAAAACAGACATTTTCTGTCCATACAATATGTCTAAAAATAGATATGCACTAGTTGTGACAGTAAACAAAAGAGCAGGTCTTGACAAAAGAACACTTTGTCTCTCTCCCCTCTCTGCCTTGTTTTGATTAAAACTAACTGGGTCGTAAACTTGGTCTGTTCCCAACAAACTCTCATATCAGAAAGGGAGAGAGAGAGACAGAGAACAGTGAATCGCTGGGTCCACATGGAGACGTGCCATCTAGTAAACATGGTGCCAGGTGTGCTGATGATTCTAACAGGCAAATAGGCCAGTCACAGACCCAGAAGAAAGATGCTAATTCCAACAATAGCACCAGCGCTCTCTCTGTTTTATGTTCTTGAGGACCACAGTGGTGTTCTCAGTGATTATAGGTCAACTACAGTAAGAGTGTGTATAAGTATAGACACCCAAAACACAAAGACAGACGTTCACCTAGCTCTTACACACCAATCACTTATGCTAAGTGTATGAGATGTAATGAAAGCAATCTGTGTGTTTCGTGTGTGACCCTCGTGTTGTGTCTGTATGTGTATCAGGAGGTTAATGTGGAGCAGTAACTGAGCCCAGTGCAGTTTCACCACCACACATAAGAGCTGGCATAGAACAATAAACAGCAGTCCAGTGGTGCAGGGGAAAAAATAAACATTCTGGCCATTAGAGAAGACATAACAGAGAGTTAAACCAAAGTGTGTGTGTGTGTGTGTCATAGTAGTTGCCAATAAGAGTGAGAGGAGTGGTAAAATGGAAGGTACAGGAAGTTGTAAATTTTGGTGCCGTCAGTCACACTTCATGGGCCTGCACAGAATACTCCCAGACACAGACATGCATAGACTACCACTTAACATGCATGACATTCAACCACGCACAAACAAACATGTATACTTGCTTACCACAAACTTTGATGTTGCAGTACTCCCAGTGTGTGTTTGGGTCTGTGGTAAAGCACCAGGGTCTGTGGCGTCCGTCTGGGTTCCTACAATAGTTATCATCCAGGCCCTTGTCAGGGTACCTAATACAAAACATGCAGTACAACAACCTCAGTGTAAAGACAAAAGAGAAATAAGAGTAAAAAGAAAAGCACAAAACAAGTACCATTCTGTTGCATTTTTCTTCCAAATTCCTTAGGAAAATTGTGTAGAAGTGGAGAGATAATTCCCTCTTGCATGCAACTGAAGCATTGATAACTGGAATGGTGCAAGGACTCCATCTGTGAATCTAATCAGAGCTCAGGGGACTGAGGAAGATAATAAGCTGCACCACCACAGGTGTTCTACAGTAAGTCATCCCAAATTCCAATATCCCTTCAAGCCTCTAGCCTCCAGGCGTGCAGTATCAGGCTGCGGGACCCTCTCATTACATTAGTGCTATAAGCAGTCTGGGACCTCGTTTACACAAACACTGGGATGATTAAGGATGTGTTAACGAGTCCACACTAATCCAGACCACCTGCCATCCAACTTGCTGGAACACTCTCCTGACACAGAGGCACACGCACACAGCAGACTTGCACATACACAAACAAAAAATATGTAAGGAATACTAATACAGAGTAAAATATATGGCCTCCCTATAATAGGTATACGCTTATCTCATGGCTGGACCCCAGTCTGCTTCTTAATCTATTGAGAGCATAAAGGAATTTGGGCCAATTAAGTGAGAATGAAGAGTATTCCCAGCATACTGTAGTGCTGCTAAAAACATACACTTACACACTGACTTCTGATGGCATTTCTTCAGGAAAAGGCACACTGGCTGACTCCAAATCACTCCAGATTAAGTGTACCACAACCACAGGAAATTATTGTGTGAACTTGCTATTATATTCCCATGCTTTTTTTGCTATACAGTTATGTGTGTCCATGTGTGTGGGCCTAAGTGTGATTGAGCATTCACAATTTAGTGTGATGCTGAGTGATGCAGATGTGTGTTTGTGTGTGTGTGTGTGTGTGTGTGTGTGTGTGTTACCTCTTGGGGTGGTACAGGTGTTTATGTGGATCATCCAGGTCCCAGCGCTGGCATTCCTTTCCACTTTCTGTGTGGTCCATGGGTCCTCTGTAATCTTCCCCATTACAGTTCATACACTCAACTATGCAGCAAAGAAACACACAGACACACACGACCATAAACATAAACAGTAACAATTTAGAGAAACATGAAATCAAAAATTCACTTAAAAAAAGAATCTCCCAAATAATTGAGAGCATGGCATGAAAGTAAATCATGATACCTTTAGAAATATAGCTGTGAGTTGACAAAGCAATACACAATACACATACGTTATACACGTACACTTAATGTATGGACGCACATATTATGTATCACACTAACTGCAATGTTCTCTTTGATGTAAAGAACGCACCATGTTTTGCATGGTGACTAGTACACACTGTCAGTGTAAACAACAGAGAGTGATTCAGATTAGAAACAGATGGTTATGAGTCCACTACTGCCATGACACTTTTAATACCACTGGCTGAATGAGTATGTGTGTTTGCGCACGCCATGTTTGCGTGACTGTGTGTATGTTTCCTTTTAGGACAAGCTAATTTCTCGAGAAACCCTTCCAGTCATTATCTGAACCCAGGCTCTCAATCAAAATAAAAAGTAATTATATGTGTACAACTTGTGATAACCAAGTTGGACACCATATGTAGGTTGGAGAGCAAGAAGGATTCCCATAATGTCTTATCAAGCCACAGCCTGGTTCCTCATTAAGGTGATCCAGTGTCATACTGTACATGCAGAGAAAACAACCTCTCTGAGAGCATGACTCCCCAGGGATTAGATAACATAGGTCATTATCATCCCTATCTTCAGGAAGACACCAGTGCCTGACAGTAATATTGTGTGATATAACATTGAGGCTAAAACATTGGTGGAGAAGTGTTTTTCTTTCATCACAAGTTTTACTTTTACAGACCCATAACTCAAACTCAGCAGTTACCTTCTACATGTGCCACAGGGATGGATAAAATAGTCAACAATTTATCTAAAGGAGACAACAGGGGATTAATATCCTCTAACATTCCAACACCAGCCTCTTTAGACCTGAACCTGATGGAATAAGAGAAGACAGCTTAAACTGAACCACACACCTGGAAACGGCTGCAGCTGGCCTCAGCAAATAAATGCCTGTTCCCCATACACATATGCACACACACGTAAAGTAGAGCACAGTTAAAGCCAGCGTTGCTTTGTCAAAGGCATGCATGTGATTGTCTAAAATGCTTTAGCTCATTTTAGACTATTAAGCCTCAATTGGTGATGTGGAATGGGCATTACAGTATTTAAGATAAATGTCTGCTAAAGTACATACAGGCGTGTGTGTGTGTGTGTGTGTGTGTGTGTGTGTGTGTGTGTGGCCTACCCTGTGAACACTGTGGTATGCCACACTCCTGGTGTCTGAGGTGTGGCCGGGGGTCGGTGGTAAAGCACCATGGGCCAACAGTGGAGTTGTCTGGGTTGCGACAAAAGTTTTCACTGAGGTCCTTCTTCCCGAATCTCTTAGACATGAATCTGTCAGGAGCAGAGCTGCAGTTACACAAACAGGCACATGTACTCTATCAAGACCGGTTGCTAAATATTTCAGCTGTCATACAGAGCAACTTCTTTTTGAAAATCACCCAAGGCCACAGTTTCTGTTGTCGTTTTATATATCTCTTTGACAGAATGATGAATCCTCTGCTAATTTATGAGACAGCTGCTGCTTCAGTCTGAGGGCCGAAACCTGCCCGTAAACACGACCAGTGAAAATTAGAAAGTAATTGATGGCAAAGCTCAAGGGTTAAACCATTGATGATATGATGTTATTAATGTGAGGAAACACATTAATATGTTGAAGCAATGTTAGTTTTCCATGAGGCAGGTTCTGTGTAAACACAAAAAATGACTCATATCTTCTACATCAGGCAAGCACATGGCTGTGGTCACCAGTTGCGATGTTAGACAAAGTGTAGTCTTTGAGTCAAGCTGTGTTTTTTTCATATAATGATGAAAAGATAAGGTTCTGAAGCAGTCTTTCTGTCTGCCTTAATGACAGGTACAGAAACGAGAAGGCCTTTGCTGGGCAATCAAAAAGGAGGAGAAACATTTCACGGATAAGAATGCAATTTGTTCTTGTGTGTGTGTGTGTGTGTGTGTGTGTGTGTCAGAGAGAGAGAGTTTCCCATTCCTGTAAGCAAACTGATAAAACACACAAAGCGCCTGGGTTTAATTACCAGATACACAGAGACATTAATAGCAGTCTGATAAAGCAGGTTCACTGGAGGTACAAACGTGCACTGCCCTCTTTGATTCGACTGCTGCAGAAATATCTCACTCTCACTACAAATCCTTTCAAAGTTATTTAATACCTTTGAATTGAGGGGAGTGGAGAAGGAAGGAGGTATCATGTAGTTCATAGATAACACAAGGTGTATGTGTTGTTTCTGAGGTTCTCTGATGATTATTAAAATATCTGGCAAGTGATAAACTTTGTTCATATTGTACACGTATTTTCTCCGCAGTTCTCCTGACTTTTTTTTTCCTTGTCCTCCCTTGACACACAATATTGCAGTATTTTTTTTTATTTTAACCACGCTGGATGTGTCATATTGTCCTGTTTCAGACACCTAAACTACATTTACAGTAGATTGAATATGAGACTAAATACTTTGTTAGATATTTTGTAAAGGATAAATGCAGTTATCTTGTTTCTTACCAGTTAATTACAAAAGATCAGTTCTAATTTAACTTCCATAATCCTACAAAAGGAATTGCTTTACTTGAATCCTTCTTTAAATTCCACTTAATTGGCCCTTTTTCTATTGGGAGTTACACTGCATCAGAAAGTATGCATGAATATTGAAGAATTAGCATTATCTGGGAATTTAGCTAGGGGATATGCCTAAAGCCTAACCAGAGGCTGCATATTAGATATGATCCTAATCCCAGTAAAAAAAAAAAAACACACACACATGCGCACACACACTTAGATAAACAGTAGGGCCATAGCAGGAAATGATCTGTGACGCTGTAAAGCGTTACAATGAGGTCAGTTCTGATGAATGACTGCTCCCAAGAGCCTAATCAACCTCAAATATATTATACTCACACACACACATACAGACTAGCCCCTAGCTACTAGCTAATTGCATCACTAACATACCAACACTTACACTAAGAAGCAGCTTTAACACTACTTTGTTTGACATTGTGGTGAAAAAGTTCATTGGATTCTTACTTGTGTTCATGAGGTATAGGAGAGGCCCAGGCCTGGCACGGGATGCCGCTCACTGTCACCGTCCTCCGCCCCCTGTAGCTCTGACCGGTACCCACAATGCACTCCCTCACATAGTCTAAATGAGAGACACAGAGAGAGTAAGGATGAGGAGAGACAAGATTACAGCAAAAGAGAGTGAGTGAGTGGGATGAGCCAACAAACTGATCGCAGTGTGGATGATGAAGAAAACAGACAGAAGGAGATGTTCAGCGAAAATGCAGAGCTTCACAAAGATGCCAAAAGCCAAATCTGTTTTCCTAATCTTCTGCAAAACATTTGGAGCCAGTAAAATAGGTTACACAGCTTGCAAGATCACTGTTGTGGTCAGTCAGAGTCAAGTTGGGTGGGGGTTCCCATCGTTTACACAAACTTAATGACAGAAAATGAACTATAATGTGCTGCGACACAATAAACACAACAATGGTCTTTGCCATTGAGCGATTACAAAGCTACAATCAGTCTGAAAATAGGTATTTACCGTACAGGGTTATAAAACATATATGCATACAAAAAACATCCATATATATAACAGCAAGGAGTATGCTGCTTATTAGAAATGAGACTATTTATCCTCGATGTAGGGAAATTGTGTTCAGATGGAAAGATCTGGTGACTTTAGTGTCAGTGGTTGAATAAAAAGTTGGAACAGTAGAGGGCACCTTTCTTTTGATAGAGTTGGTAGTTGAAGTCCTGTTGGCTCTGGGCTCCTGGTGAGTTCCTGTCGAACGACAGCCACTGGCATTTCCTGTTTTTATGATCATAGCAGAATGCTCTAGAGAATAAGAAGGACAGGAAAGGACGAAGAAAGAACAAGGGAAGAGTGAAGTAAATAATGTCAGGGCAATTACCACAGCTGTGACATGAGTATGCAAAGCAGCTAAGGCCTGGAGTAAACCAGACAGGCAGCATTATACATGTGGAATGTGTTATTAAGAAACCTCAGGAACCACCACTTTGATCTTTGTGTGTATTGACAGCCATTCATCCACAGTGTTGAAAGGTTACTTTACCATGTTACATCAAAAGGATTAAAAGGATGAAGCCATAAGAGCAGGCATACCTGCAGCTGAAGGGGAGTCGTCTGTTGCGGCTGCAGGCTTTGGCACACTTCGCCAGGCTCAGCGTCTTGCTTTTGGTCAGGTGGGAGGAATTTGGAGGCACGGCAACCAGCCGTATACCATCGGTCTTCTGGTAGTCCTGGAGCGCATTTCTTTTGGACTCTGATACGCAATTACATAACATGACCATTCAGCAGTATTTAAGTTATATATGTTTTGCCATCATCACAACATCACACCTATGGCTCTGATGAGAATAATGTATACTAGCCTCATCAATGCAACAGTCTGCCTACTTTATGGATTGATTTAACCTTTATCTCTACTATTTTATCATATAATGAACGTTGAATTGCACTTGGATTGTAAACAAGATTAATAAGGCCTATAATAATAATAATAATAATTTATACCCACACCAACCAACACACTACTGGGAAGCAGTTTGGACCAGTTAGACATATACATTAATGATGAAAAGCTGCCCGACAATCTTTCAATTCTTGGAATAGCAAGTAAGCAACATGAAGACATCCGAGATTCAGATTCAGTATTTGGGTGTTTGGGATGCGGTGAGCAACCTGAGGATCGCGGGTGTATGTCATGTTAGTCCGATCCTCAACTTGAGTTCACCGTCTCGTTTCTGACTCAAGCACTTATTTCATTTTAATATAGATCATTTTGTGATCCAATGGTCTGTAGGTATCGGTTCAATTTATCATAGAATGTATTTATGTCGTGATCCATTCCAATAATGGAAGTCTCAATGCGATGCAATGCGCTCTGGCACAGGGCGGTTGCAATAATAGCCTACTACAAGAGTTTAGATTACAAAGCCTCTGCTAGATCGTCATTAATGATAAAAACATCGTTTTCATATTTCTTCCAGAAATGTCCAACTTAGGAAATGTTCTCATGACTAAGCATCACTTTTACTACTCCATCTTGTTAGAATTAGATCCGAAAATAACTGATACAAATAGGTGGATGACAATTAACAAAACACTTGGCTAGACATAATAAAGACAAGATAGGATATTGGGCTACAACATAACATAATAAAGTCAACTAAATAAAGCTGCCTGTTTTACACGGAGCGCAAACCAATGCGTTGTGACACGTCCGTCAGCCCAGTGGCAAAATGCCTTTATCCAAAACTTACCCGAACAAGAAATGACGAAGAGTCCGAAAATGAGCTTGTAAATCCACATCGCCGCGTCAAAGAACAAAAGTTTCAGAAACAATTCGGCAAATGCTGCTTGCTGTGCTGTCAGTCTGCGACCAGGAGATGTTGCTTCCACCCCTGCACAGATGATGCGTCTCCTCTCTAAGTACTTCCTCGCCTCCCTCCTCTCCCTCCCTCTCCTCCCTCGTCCTTATGACTTTATCTCTCACTCCCTCTCTTCTTTATTGGTGACACACAATATTGCCAGAAGTTCAGTGACAGTGTTGAATATGTCAATTTTCATATCCTTATCAGTATATGCTGTTTATGTCACCGTGTGTGTGTGTGTGTGTGTGTGTGTGTGTGTGTCATTACGCTATTGTGTTCTTATACCTTTCCACTCAATACCAAAATATTTAAATTCTAACTTAATACAAATATTACATTATAAGCAGATTGTAGTCCTTTCTCTCTTAATTTCTTTGTCTAACCATTTCCCCGCCTTAATTTCTTCCCACCTATACTATTCAAACCCTATATAAAACAGCATGCTGTACAAATATATAAGTTCTAAGGCCTCCTCTCACTATATATAAATATATATGTTATCCAATGAATTAACAGAGATGTATAAAACACAAAAACTTCTGACAGAGGCACACTATAAATATCTGTGCATAAAAAGAGGCATATAATAATAATTGTATTTATTCAACAGATTGTGTAGCCCTGTCAGACAAGCAGCATCCCACTCAATCATCTTATTGTACCTTTTTTCACTCCCTCAAATCAGTAAGCCACACAGTGTGCACAATGAAACAGATATTGGCAGGCACTTGTCAGTGCCGGGAAACTCAGTGGGGATGTTAAAGAGGAGGGGGAGGAGTGTGTGGCATTGTTTATGCTACTTTACTTCTTCCCCTCTGTCTCAGATAAGAAGTGAAGTTGGGGGGGAGGGCATCTCCAATCCATCTCCTGAGTGTCATCTCTATTTTGAGCGATGACAGCATGAGATAGGAGATGTGACACTCAGCATTTTCTCTAAACATCTCTGATACGGCAGTCAACAAACAGCGCTCCTGTCCGCCACTGACAGTCCGATGGGGTGTACACTAGATAAAAAATCAGAATGGCACATAATGCACTGGAGGGGTTCCTGGTATTTTCTTATACAGAGGAATAGAAGAATAAATATGTAGGAGGAGACAGACTCCATCTCTATTGCCTCTCTGGTTCAATGAGTAATGCTCCTGTGGCTTCCTGAGAGGACCACAGAGTCATTCGCAATAATAAACAATCAGCCATGAGTCAGATACTTTCACTGGAGTGGAGCGCAAGCCTCTTTCTCTCTCGCACACTCTCTCTCATTCTTTCTACCTTCCTTTACGTACATACACATGCAACATAACCACACAAACTGTCTTTTGCAGATAAACATGCATTCAGACTCTCTTTCTTCTGTCTCATTTAAAAACATCCATGCTCATACATAATGAGCAGCAGATGAGGGCTCCAACCTTAACCAGTTTGAGCCCTCATCACCACAATCTCATTACTGACTCCGCTAGCAAGAATCCAGTGGGTGTTTTTTCTGCGTCTGAGAGCCACAGCTTCTGCTAAAAGATGGAAATTAGAGAGAGACCCAGTAGCCCACTGCTCGCACAACCTCTCAAGTCCTACTCCTCACATCTGTGGTTGGTTATTGCCAGAAACTTCATATCTTCATGCAGCTTGTTATTGAGGGAGGAAGTTTGGTGGGAGATGGAGATGATATGGAGATTGAAGAAGTTCATACAAAGAGAGTGTAGATAAAGAGCAATGTAAGTAAAATGGATGGATTGTTGAAGGGAGGCACAATACAGATCAGTGTGCTGAGGGCTGGGCTGTCTGAGTGCATATTTGTGGAATGCATGGCATATTAATAGACTTCCTGCAGATTTGTTTGGAAGTTTTTTTTTGCATTGTGCAATTCATGTGTACTGTACTGTATACTGTTATTTTTCTGTGCATGTGTGATTTTAGCCATATAAGCTTTGGAGTGTGATGTAAAATTAAAAGAAGGGATGACAGCGATAGGAGACAGAAAAGTGTGATCATTGAGTGATAAGGGAGAGATAAGGAAAGTGGAAATGGACTCAGATTGAGGAAGAGTGGGAGTGAGAAACAAAAGCCATTTAGGGGTTGTGTGTGTGTGTGTGTGTCTGTCTCTGTGTGTGTGTGTGTGTGTGTGTGGATTTGGTGGGGTTAGTGATGACAGTGGTAGGACTAGATGCTGTAAACACAGATACTCTGTCAAGAGGTCATCCTTTAAACAAACACACACTTCCTGTTGTCAGTGCATGCGATTGTAGTCACTGCTCGTAATTGAGATGTGCTGACATTTACGGCTAACAAAAATAAACTACGCACACGCACAATCTGTCCACACAAACAGTTAAAAATTCGGCTTCTCGGATAAAAAGTGTTTAAAAAAAAGACTGTTTAGTTTTCTTTTAGCCTTGTTGTCTGCCTTCATGTCACATTTCCATTTTATTTGCAAGAATGGTGAAAAAAGGGCTGGAGAGTACAAAAGTTTTAACATATCAGTTTATTATAATGCACATTAGCAGACTGAGTCACCAAAAAATAGAGCTTTAGAGGATCAGAGAACTAACAAAAATATAGCAAATGTGCCATTGATTTTTCTTCACTCTCTTACAGAGAACAGCTGCTTTTGTCAGTGTCATTGACATACTGAAACTTTCACAGAGAGTAGAACACAAAGTTTTATTAATGACTCATGATGTGTTGAATCATTCAATACTGAACAAAGTGGTCATGTCTGCAGATGTGTTTTAAATTTCTTTTTGGCAAAAATGATTTTAAAACTTTAGAATTATTATGAGTCTGCAGTCAGTTTCGCATTGCACTGGCTTCTATAGCGGCAGAGCGGTTAATTTCATTCCCTATGAGAACAGTGGTATAACGTAATACTGTTGTATGTGCCCGGATCAACTCTTTCAGAAAGACTGAGAGAGAGAAGGATCATGCCCCCCTTATCTGTATGTAAGGAATGGAAATAAAAATAAATACATACAGTAGATGTATTAATAACATAAAAGTTCCCTGAAATAAATGTTTACTTATGAAATGACAGTCCCCTGAAACATACATACCACACATACCCACAATCTCCAGTGCATACATAAAACAGTGAGGTAGCATGGATGGTATGTGAGTGCTTACAGTGCATAAAGTAAGTAAATAAATGTGTACTTACGAAATAAATGTCCTATAATATAATCATTTGTAAAAATAGATAAAGCGGAGTTGAAGTTGAAAAAAGCTGCCTTTGACAACCCAATGTTAGACTGCGGCTTTTTAAACTCACAAACTTTAAGAAAATAATTGATAATTGAGTCTTAAGAAATACTAACCATTTCAACTCAACAGAACATATCCGGTTCACAGGGCACAGGCCTTATTCAGCCTTTTGTCTGTACCTCCTCCTGTGTTTATGGGTGTCGATGTGAACGTTTGAGGCAGAACCTTGGAACAATTCATCAACAACACGGCCTGGTGAGTTTGTATATCCACACAAGCCATAACTGTTTAAATGACACATCCTTTAGCATGGTACACATGAAGTCACATCAACCTCCCACACGCACTCTATTGTGCTGGCCCTTTGACAGTAAATGTCAGTCACTCAAAAGTGCCCAACACTGAAACAAACTAGAAAACACACACAAATAGATCATG